>CM046043.1:27539171-28026671 GCA_025215565.1 Flaveria ramosissima | reverse complement strand
TGATTTCAATTTGCTTTGTTGCCTTCATCACGCAAAACCGGGACTTCCCCCGAAAATCCACGAACAAATTTTCAATCTCACGTTTGACGCAAGAAAGAAATGGCGAAAAAAGGAACAAGTTCCGCCATTTTGTGGGATTTCAAAAAGTGCTATAAAGAGACGGGCAAAAAGATATGAAAGATGCCCGAATTGTGGAAATTGGTCCCATAATGGAAAATGCAAAAAGAATCAAACTGAATCTCAATACGAATACACAGAATTAATCCGATTAGATGCTATTAGGCTTCAAGCCGAACGATCCTTGAGAAAGGAAAGTTTTGTGTATCTTCGGGTAAAAGATGAAGTACGATTCTTGAAAGCAAAATACGGTCTTGACAATCTGACCTTAAACGAGTCCTCAAGCTAGCATATCCCTTCTAGCTTGAAGTATTGTATAGGGAACCTTTATTGCTTTCCTTGTAGTTTATGTTAGAAAAATAAGCCAAGACCGTCGTCTTTAGCAATTAGCCACTCTTTCCAAATATTCCATACCCGAGCCCGAGCCAAGTTACAACCCATCAAAGACCTAATGATTTATGCAAATAAATATCTAAGTAGGTGGAGATTTGATCCCTTAACAAGCATATAATTTCACACGTATTCATACTAGGCAATTGAGTGTATTAGTCATACTTAATCTTGATTATGACTCCATATATTTAGCCGAGTGTGAGTGCATCTTGTGAGAAGTGTGGATTTTTATATGATAATAATCTTTACTAACCAACCTATTGCTTGCTAGGATATCATTTTACATGTGCTTAGAATATTTATATTTGGATGAAAATAGTATTTACTTGCATACTTCTCGAATGACATGTTTATAATTTGATTTATTTGGTTTTTGGTGGAATTATCATTTTAAGTGATTTTTGCTTGAGGACAAGCAAAGTTCAAGTGTGGGGATGTTTGATGTGCTCCAAATTATACATAAAAATCCTATCAAAAGCACATCAATTATTCCTTAATATCTTCCTTAAAATGATGAAAATGTACTTAAAAGTGTTAATTGTGTTTTCAGGTGTTTAAAAGGGCAAGATGGACAAAAGGAGTATATTTAACAAGAAATTGAAGTGATCCGAGCTTTGGACTTCAAGCATGGGGCCATGCCTCATTAAGCACGCCCCCATGCCTTGCAAGAAACACACCCCCGTGCTAAATTAACACACCCCCGTGTTTCGACATCTGACAAGGACAAAAGTATTGTCCCCTAAAAGTAGACACGGGCCAATGCCCCCTAAGGCACGGGGCCGTGCCCCACCTCCAACACGGGGTCGTTCCCCATTTAGCACGGGGCCGTGCCCGACATAACCTGCATGTACGAGCCGACCAACTTTCGTAAGCATTGTACTAGCACGGGGCTGTGCTTAAACACTCCGGAAAGCCTATAAATAGAAGCCTAAGCTCACCATTTTTGGCAAGCTTTGGTGGGAGAGTTACACTGCTATAATTCTCTCGGGAATCAAGACTTCAAGATCACTCGGAGGCTCGGGAGGTGCATACAAAACTTGGAAGAAGCTTGGGATCACCTAAACGTCATGCATTGTGGATTATTGGTTTGATTGTTCCATTTCACCGATGATCACTTATCTATCTTCTTTGTTATCTGTTGTTATGTTAAAGCTCATTATGAGCTAAACTCTATTTATCATCCTAATCGGATCAAACTTATGTAATTTGTGATGAACTAATGGTGTGATAAATATTATGTTAATGTTATGGTGGTCTTGGGAAAACTATTGATGGGTAGCATCTACATTTGAACGGGAAGTTATAACTTTATGGTTTGTGATTATGATTGTCATACAAGGTTGAAAACCGTATGATTAACTTTCATACGCAAACCTGGTCTTCATAATAAATCCATGGCTAATGAACTAGAAATGGTTATTAGAAATCATATCACTTTAACTTTCTGATCATTTGCGGGTTCCCTTTTATTAGTTCGGAAACTTCAGTAATTGTTATGGTTTTCTAAGATTAATGGTATGTTAGGAAGGAACCTGATCAACTCTCTTTTTAACAATAAATTATGTTTTCAGAAATCGTATGTCAAATAGGACACAAAAGATTCACCTACATTACTAGGGCTTTGATCTGAGCAGTAAACTCAGCTGACAGGATCAAGTCACTACGACGGCAGGATAGACGAGAAATCGCGCCGGCTCATCTTTATAAACATTAACATAATTACATTAATCAATATCTTTAAATCATATCACCAATTCATCACAATTACATAAGTGGAGTCTAATTAGGATGATAACTTTTATTCTCTGATTTTAAATCCAAACGCTTCAATTCTTAGTTTACTTTCTTTTTATTATTGTTTACTTTTAAACCCTAAAAATCTTTCCAATACAAAATATCACTTTCTTTAAAAAAACCAAATCTGATAGTCAAACATCAAGTTTGTTGAGTAGGCTAGGTGTGTCCACGGATTGACATTCGGTTCTTACCAACACTATATTACCTCACGACAGGTACACTGCCTTTTGTGTGTGTGGTTTAGTATTAGTAACAACCAATTAAAACTGAATCTGTGCAATAAATCTTTATCAAAATATATACTATCTGCACCCAATCACCTATATATAATGTTCATATATATGAATTATACCAAATACAATAATACTATGAAATATTAAAAGACAAATAAACATCAAAAGCATATTATATTTCATTAAGTAGTTACATGACACATGTGTAAGAAATGAAGGACTTTTACATTAAGAACATTAACTAGGAACATGATGTATCAAAATACTCCCCCTTGGACCTAGTTTATCCTATTTTCTAACATTCTTCACATGCTCTTGGAATTTCTTGTACTTCTCTTCTTTAGTGACTCCCGCGTGTATCTCAAATGTAAAGCAGAGCCGTATCACATGTTGGAATTGTAGAGCTTGTCCAATACGTTGCGTGTCATAGAACATTGCCACTTGTATAAAGTGTAGACATATTCAGCAGACAAGTTGGTAAGCCACATTGGGTCAAATACCCTGATAGTCTCTATCTTCCCTTCTCTGTTCAGAACTATGACCGCTTCCCCCGTCCTCCAATCATAATACCACCATTTGAAGTGTGGAGTGAAGTCTTGAGGCATCTCTTGTAAAGGAATCTTAGACATTATGCGTCGGGGACTCCACTTCAACACCACCTTAGGTCTTCCAGATATAGGATCAACTTCAGTCCTATGAATGTACCGTTTAGGTTGTTGAGGCCTGAAGTTGACCCATCTGGTGTGGTATTCTTTCTTCAGCACTGTCTCAAACCATCCTGACATCTTCCTCGGGTTGGCATACAAAAGGTCTAAACTGACCAATCTCTTTAGCTTAAAACCAGGAAGAGTCTTCAGATCATATGGATATCTGAAGTACTCAATCCCCTTCTCTCTTTTCACAGCATAGACATCCAAATCTTCAAAATAGGCCTATGTGATGATCTTTCCGGACACTTTATGATGTCTCTTGACTTGGTAAAGTCTTGTGTAGGCATTCAGCTTTGGAGGTGCGCGTTGGGCTTTTATTTCTGCAAAACAAGCTGCCCATTCAGCCTTCTTAATATCAACATTAGCATCCGAAGCTTGGGCTTTACTTTCATCCTTTTCTTTTTCTTTTTCCATCTCCTCCAACTTCTCAAAAGTATCACTGCCAAACGTTTCACCCAAGTTGGGGATAACGTTGCCCTCAGGGTCAGTGTACTATGGATAGTAATCAGATGTGACATCTTCAATCTCAATCTCATCCACTCCTTGTAGCTCCTCATCACTCAAAACATCAACTTCTAGAGCATCTTTAACAAGTTCATCTGGATTCAGTCTAAACATCTCAGCAAGTTGCTTGTCAGTCAGATCATGTATGATTTCTCCTTCTTCTGGAGTGTAGCTCACTGACCTTCTAACAATCCCTTGCAAGTCAAGAATCATAGTTAGTTGAGTCTTGACTTGATGAAGGGGAAGAACATCATAATCATCAGCCTGTGGAGCTTTGCCTTTGCCCTGATCATGTGTCTCCTCAACTGGAGCTGCAGAGGACGCGGCTGTTTTGGAACGCCTCTCCGTTGCTGCTTGAGTTGAGGCTGATGCAGATGCATCACCTTCTTGATCATCATCATCATCATCCTTATCATCTCCTTTTCCATTTCCACTTGGTCCCGCTTCCTCATTATCATCATCTTCTTCTGATTCATCATCTGTAACCTCCTCATCATCTCCACCATCATCACCATCATATTTAATCTTTAGGGGCTCACCCTTAGTTCCATTCAATCTCAACATTAGCTTTTTGTTCTTCTTCTCCAACCCCTCAATCCTCTTTACAGAAGCCATCACAAGCTCATTTTGAGTTGTTAATGCATGGTGAGCTCGAACTAACGCTCTCTCGTGAGCAGCGTTCTTCTCGGTAAGCTGAGCAATCTGCTTGCCTTGGGCGGTATTGACCACTACCAGCTGGTTCATCTAGTTGGCTCTCAGCTCATCTGTGGGTAGCAGCTTTAGCACCAGTCTGTTGAGGCTCGCCGGCTGTTCCTCTAACCCGACAGTGGGTAGAGTAGAGCCCGGTGTAGGTGGGAATTGGGTAGATGTGTCGGCTTGGTGAGTAGTGGGTGTAGTGGTGGATGTGGTGAAGATGGGAGTAGGAATGGAAGTGGGTTGTGGTGGAGCTGTGTTGGGTATTGTGGGTGAGGTGGATGTGAATGTATGAATGATGGTGGGAGTGTTAGTAGCTGTGGTAGTGGTTGTGGCTGTGGTGGTGGAAGAACTCATCAGGGTAATCTTCTGTCTCTTACCCTTCTCGCCATAGGGATGGGTCATCCTCTTCTTCCTGGATCCCTTGGCTATCGGGGATCCCCCTGAGCTGATCGGCTGGTCGGGTGTGTATGTTGGATCAATGACATCAGTATCACCACCCTTAGAACCAGCTTGGTGTCCACCAACCGCCTCTTTCCCTTCTCGGTAGCCACAACCCGGCTACCGACTCTCCTAGTGAGAGGCTCATCATCAGACCCTTCTTCTTCATCTAACAAGAAATCCTGGTGCAAAAGCAGCCTGCTCAGATCCACCAGGTGTAGCTGAAGTATTGTGTGGAGGTGGTGGAGATATAGTGGACGAGTTAGTGGCCCGTTAATGACTGGGGCCAGCATCTCCACCACCTTTACCGTCATCATGGTCACTATCATCATGACGCCACTTCTTCTGTGAAGGCGCCACATAATCCACGTTGGCCAGATGGCCAAACAGTCTCCTGACCAGAGGCTTCACCTGCTTCCACCGATACACCTTCATCCTGCCCAAAGTGGTGTCATCCGTCACCTCTAATACAACAGCATCATCCTTTTCCTTCGGCAGCAGAGGAAGCTGCTCGTCTATAATCATCTGCAAGAAACGTGGATACATACAGAAGCCTTCCTTGCCCTTGGCCTCAATGTTATCGATCAAGTAAGAGAACAGCATGCAGGAGAAACTAAACGGGTGGTTCAGTACCAGTGCAAAATATGCATTCAGATTTTGGTCCGACATCTCATCATATCCTCCACACCTGGAGGCTATGCACTTGAGGATCACATGTGCCAAGTACTTGAACTGGGGGCACATGTTGCTCTTGTTCAGTACGCCAGCATTGATGGCCCCAGCATACTTGATCCTCATAAAACATCCCCGAACAGTTAGGGGATGTAGCTTGGTTGGGTAGGCTCTATCCTCACCCAGATCCAAGACCCTCCTCAAGTCATCTTCAGTGATCTCATCCTGTCTGAATATAATGCTCCGAATACAGTGGGGCTCAACGGACCGATCAACTACAGCATAATCCCAGAAAGTCTTCCGTATAGATCTATACGGTGTGTTAATACATATGTACCTAGTTTAGGAGCTTAATGTAAAATGTCTTTCATGTCTTACATATATGTAATGAATGAGTTGAATGAAATGAAATATGTGATTGATGCTTATATTGTTTAATGTTTCATTGTTTATTGTATCATAACGCATATTGAACTAACTATATAGGTTTGTGGTTGTTTACATAGTTCTTAATCAAGAATGGTTGAGAAATGTATTTAAACTTAATCGTATGAAGTATTCATGCGAATGGACCATACGCATGAACACTTCATGCTAATGGATCAGTCGCACAACTGAACCAGGAGACTAGATAAGTTGCACGATTGAGACATAAGATTGGCTCAGTCGCACGACTGAACCTTCAGTCGTGCGTATGGACCAATCGTATGATTCAGTCGCACGACTGAACTATACTAATGGTTCAGTCGCACGATTGACAAACCTTAACCTATAAATACCACTTAATTCGTGGAAAAACGAAACACTTGAAGAATTTCGACTCACATACGTACCCTAGCCGTCCAGAGACCCTAGAGAACCTGTTCCAACTTCATAGATCGCAGTTGATCATGTTCTGATCATTCATAACGTTTCATTAATCTCTAGATTGATCGAAACTGCGTTCTCACTGATTGGATTGCCAATCAAATAGGATTCTGCACTATTTGATTAGGTATACATGCATTATCAGTTAGTACTCCGTACGTACACGGTCCTAACACGGTGCATGGTGTAAAAATAGCCTTGTAGATCCTCGATCTACGTAGGAAGGCTATGATCCCAGTGAACTCAGAAGCGTTCCGGGATGTAGCATCTAGATGAGCACAGATGTTGTGCTTAGTGCTCATAGTCCATCTCTCAGCCATATTGCTGCAACACAAGAAACATATACATTAGATTTGTGCATAAGAGATAACAGTTGTATTTTAGTTGATTTTGATCAACTGGTTCAATCGTGCGATTGAACCATACGACTGAGTTCAGTCGTACGATTGAGCCTGCGACTGAGTTCAGTCGTATAATTGTGCCTGCGACTGAACTTATTATGCTATGCCATGCGGTTGAGTCAATCGTGCGACTGAGTCACCAATTGATTCACTTGTACGATTAAAATCATGCGCCTGGCTCAATCGTGCGACTGAGGTTCATATGGAGTGTCTATTCGCATCTTGCTCTGTTCGACACCATAACTGTGAATCTTTGTCAAAACGTTACAATACACTTCGTGTTTAGATTCATTAGGTTCGCAGGGACTCGAAATAGCACTTATTTTCATTTAAATCAACATTTGTGTTCATTTAAGTGGTCTATTTTTAGAGTAAAGTCTCGGTTCTTTGAGTTTAACACTTTTGGTCATTGTGTGTCCGATTAATCCAATCAATCAGTATAACTTTCGAAGAGTAATCACAACAATTAGAAATTTGGCAGAGTGTATGGGTAATAGGAAGTTTTTGAGAGTTTTGAAGGGTGGTATGGAATACGACCGACTGACCCCTCTATTTATACTGTTTTGAGTTTCAGTCGTGTGACTGGACCCATACGCATGATTCATTCGTGCGACTGGGTTCAGTCGTGCGACTGGGGTTCAGTCGTGCAACTGACTTCGACTGTTTCATCCAGTCGTACGATTGGTTCATTCTTGTGATCCAATAGCATAGCTGACCCATACTCATGGTCCAATCGTGTGATTGGCTCATACTTATGGTTCAATTGTGCGATTGACTCATACTTATGATTCAATCGTGCGATTGGTTCATACTTATGAGTTTGACCTAATATATTTCCATACACTCAAAATCTAACTTTTGATTTATGACATTATGACCAATGATCATCTCAGACATGATCCTTTTAATTTAGAACCGATTGGTCACCTCAGACGTGATCCTTTTAACAGAAAATCATTTGATCACCTCAGACGTGATCCTTTTAATTTGTGATTCATAGAGTTCATCTAGTTATATAGTCCGACATTTACGCAAAGAAGATAATGAAAACAGAAAACAACTTGAATTAAAACAAAACAAGACATATTTTTGTGTTTTTGGATTGAGGTGAATTAAACCTTTTAGAAATCTTCTAACTGATTTTACTTCCTGAGCATAACAACTTCAATTTAATTTTATCATATCTGGAAAGGTTCATATGGAATCATACAGGTATATCATATTCATTTGGACCCTTTGATATGTACTTAAATACTATATTCTTACTTGTCTTAGAGTCAATAACACTTGCAGGAAATCATACTAGAGCTATAAGATGCACACAATGATTTTGACTGTCAAGAGTTGCAGCCACGATGATTGTCAGTATGTTTGTCCACTTAAATCCATACACAGATTTTTTACTCACATTGGTGATTAGTTAGGTTATATTATTTCAACAACCATTTGTGGATCCCACACTTATATGGTAATCAACATTCCTCAAGAGATTTCTGAGCGGTCTACGAGTATTTGACAAGAAGAAACTATTCTAAGAGCTTTCAAAGAGATGCCAAGCCTTAGGTCAGTGCCATCGCACAGCAGAGAGGCGCAACCAACAATGAATTCTAGAATATTTAGGTTATGCTTATCCTCATGTCAGTGTCATCGCACAGCAGAGAGGCACACAACCTATCTTCTTGTTAGAGCATTTTTTTGAATAATTAAATACTGAAACTAATTTAAATACTGAAATTAAACTATGCTCCCTCTAAATTCTAAAACCAAAAATGTTTTTGTGTTTTTGGATTTTTAAAGACAGGAAAATAAAATTAAAAAAAATAAGAAAAATTTGGCGGACTACGAACTCGACTCTTCTGGAGTCACGGCACTTTTCTTTTTCACGCCATTGACCTCCAAAAGATATAAAAACCGAGGTTTGCCAAAAGCTTTTGTGTAGAGGTCGGCGCGTTGATAATCCGTATTAATTTTAACAATATCGATTAATTGCTTTTCAAAACAATCATGTATAAAGTGATATTTAATACCGCTTTGTGTAGTTTTTGGGTGTTGGACCGGATTTTTAGTGACAGCTATTGCACGGAATTATCGACAAAGATAGGGGTGTTAGAAAATTGCAAACCGTAGTCTCGCATTTGCTGTTGAATCCAAATGATTTGTGAACAACAACTTGTAGCAGCAACATATTCAGCTTCACATGTTGACAGAGCAACAAATGTCTGCTTCTTACACTGCCAAGTGACTAAGCATCTTCCAAAGAACTGACATCCCGCCGATGTTGACTTGTAATTCATCTTGCAACCACCATATTCCGAGTCACTATACGCTGTAAGCTCAAAGTCATCATCATGAGGATACCACAACCCGAGTGTTGGAGTACCCATCAGATAACAAAAGCTCCATTTTACCCCAATGAGATGATTCACTTTTGGTTTAGCCTGATATCTGGAACAGAGACACGTGGCGTACATAATGTAGGTACATGTGTCCCTAGTTTCTGAACTGAATGTAATATGTTTTTAGTGTCTTACACTTATGTAATAGTTGGGTACTTAATGAAATGTAAATGTTTGGTTGTGTTTATAATGTTTAATATTTCATTAATGAGTTGTTTAACGCATATTGACTTGATTATATAGGTTTGTGGTTGTTTGAATGAATCTTGATAATGTAATGATTAATAAATACATTCAAACTTAGTAATATGAAGTTCTCATGCGAATGGCCCATACGAATGGACCATACGCATGAACAACTTCATGCGAATGACTCAGCCTCACGACTGAACCAGGAGACTGGATCAGTCGTATGATTGTAACATGAGATTGGCTCAGTCGCACGACTGAACACTCAGTCGCGCGAATGGATCAACCGCATGGCTCAATCGCATGACTGAACCAGACTAATGGTTCAGTCGCCCGAATGAGCAACCCTAACCTATAAATACCACCTAATTCGTGGAAAAACGTAACAATTCAGATCACTTCGACTCCAGACGTACCCTAGCCGGCCAGAGACCTCTAAGAACTTGTTCCAAGGTCACAGATCGCACTAGATCGATTCCATATCGTTCTTAATGTTTAGATTCAATCCATAATTGATTCTACGTGCGTTCTCACTGATTGGATCGCCAGTCAAATAGGATTCTGTACTATTTGATTCGGTATACACGTTAATCATTTAGTATTTCGTTCAATACACGATCCTAACAAGTGGTATCAGAGCTTTGGCTCTTGATTACGTGTGATTCAATCGTTTTTGATACAAACAATTGTGTTTTTTCACTAAAAACGCAATCTTTTCGTGTCAAACGGTGTCTTAGACGTCTACTGCTCGTAAAGTTTAGTTTTTCCGGCATACGACAATTAGGGTTAGTATAAATTCGTGTTTTTGCGGCCAAAACACCTCAAACCTACAAATTTTCGAAATCCAGCAGCTTCAGTCGTACGATTGACTCAATCGCACGACTGGACACATTCGCATCCCTCATAAGCACGATTGGACTCATTCGTACCTCCATTCGTACGACTGAGCAGTCTGTTCGCATTGTTCAACCGCATCAGTTCATTCGCACGACTGGACCATCCGCATTAGTTCAGCCGCACGATTGAACCATTCGCATTGTTCAATCGCACGAATAGCCCAATCGCACAGCTCTATTCACACAAGTGAAACAGTTTGTTCCAAAAACTAAAGTTAATCGCAATGGAGGACCAATACTCAGCATTCACAGCAGGGAAAGACTCACATTTTCAGAATTTACTGCTACTGGAGAGTGAAGTAGGGAATCACAAAAAACCCCCTAAGCTAATCACGTTAGATGAATTCCCACACTGGAAGCAACTTTCGAGATCTACTTAAATGGAGTAGATCCCAATATGTGGGAAGCAATTGAGACGGGGTATAGTATGCCAGTAGGTGCTGATGGAGTCAAACTTACACTAGGTGGCATGACTGATGGACAAAAGGTCAAGTACAATGCTGAAAAGAGAGTTTATGCTTTGCTTACTCAGTCAATTCCTAAGGACATTTTCCATCAATTTTCTGAGAACAAGCAAGCAAAGAAGCTATGGGATGAGCTGGAGAAACGGTATGACGGGAATGCGTCGTTAAAAGCTATAAAGGCTAAAGAGTTGAAGAACGAGTTTGACAACTTCTCATCGATGGGTAATGAGAGTTTGGATGACGTCATCGATAAGTTCTACCACTTGATGAGTGAGCTGCACAGTCATGGAGTTACAACGACCATGAAGGACAAAGTGTCAAACTTTGCAGATGGGTTGCCAGAGAAATAGGCTTCTTTTGTCTCCAATCTCAGACAGAATGGTATGCTAGCAAAGTTGGACATAAATGATTTCATTCTGAAGCTGAGAGAGGAAGCATTAAGGATGAAGTACAGAGCTCAACAGTCTTCTTATACTCAGAATCCGGCACTGTACAACGCGACTCCACAAGCCAAAACGTCTGGAGCACCACTTCAGACAGCTTTTGTGTCAAGCGCAACTGGTTCTTCTCAAGCCTCTACTTTAGGGTCAGAAACGTCAGGGTCGTCTAGTATCCAATACATTGCATCTGAAGCAAATGCTACAAGACTGAAGACCAAGAATCTCGGTAATTTGACAGTAGAAGTAGGAAGAGAGCACATGGATCTCTTAGCAGCTGTAGTCCACTCCTATGATGGACTAGTAGCTGGGAAAATTGGAAACTGTCATCTGACAGACGAGGACTACGAGTAGGTAGACGAGACAGAGCTGGAAAGGATGGATATAATGTGGGCCTTAGCAAGTGCTGTCCAGAGAGCTAAGAAGTTTGTCAAAAAGACCGGATAAACTTGGTTGCAACTAAGGACACTACCTTTGGTTTTGACAAGAGCAAGGTGACCTGTTTCAACTGTGGAGAAAAGGGGCACTTCAAACGAGAGTGTGTGAAGCCCAAGAAAACTGGAAACGGGAATCCATTCTCGTCCTTCACTCGTCAAGATAAGCCAACTAGCAGTCCTACTTCATCAAGCCAGGATACTAAAGCCTTGACTGCTCATGATGATGAGGGACAGGACTGGAGCTTTCGGTTTCTCTCTGGGAGAATCCAACATTGCTAGTGTTGAAGATTTAGATGATGATTCAGCTAGTGAAGAAAATATTGAAGTGGAACTCGCGATGTCAAACATTGAAGAGACTGCAACTGAGGTCAACTACATGCCTGAAGAAGGGACAACTATAACAACATCAGAATCACCAGAACCAGAAACACTAGACTCTGCTTTAATGGCTGATTCATCAGAACCTTCTCAGGTAAGTACTAGTGACCAACTTTTCAATAATCATGCTTGTTGTTGGATCTAGAAAGGCTGTTGCAACCAAAACCAAGTCACTTAGAAGATTTTGGTACAACAAACAAAGGACTTCCGAAGCTAAGTATGGAACTTCCGAAGGAAGAAGGAGCTCTTCCGAAGACAAAGTGTAAAACACACTTCCGAAGGAAAACTCCAACTTCCGAAGACAAAGAACCTACTTCCGAAGATCAAGACTTAGAAAGAAAGATCTGAAGTCAACTTCCGAAGTACAGAAGTCCTCAAAGCCTCAGAAGCATAGAAGCCTGTTCCGAAGTATAAGTGGCTTCGAAAGAACTTGTTCTTTCGAAGCCAATTAACCTTTGGAAGACACTCCTATTATCCAGTGGACATAAGTATGGCCTCTCTGACACTCCGCTGCAAATCTCTGAGATACTGCATGGCGTTTTCTCAAAAGACATGTAGTTGACCATACTTTAATCCATTGTTTACCTTTTTATGTTTGTACAGTTGCCATCTTTAGTTGGTGACAAAAGGTAAGTCATGGACATGTCATGACTACCATATCTTAGATAATCCTTTATCTAAGATACCTTAACTTTAGCATTGTAGTATATGCTTTAGTCTTAGGTTTCCAGCTGGTATCAAAGTATATCCGGCTGTAGGATCTAGTATATATAGTTTCTCATTGTAACTCTTGTTTCATGCTTGTAAGAGTCTTGTAATATCTTGAGTTGAGAAATAATATATACAAGTGCCTTGAAAATTTATTTCTGCTTGTTCCTTTGCTACTTATTATATTATTATCAACTCTTGTAAAAGACATTACTTCATCTGATTTGAGTGTTTCTATAAGTGACTTTGAGAGAAATACAAGTGTTTAAGTGACAAATCCGATCCTGCAATTGGTATCAGAGCTTTTTAGGCTCTTGATTGTGAGATCTTACCATCCTAATCAACCAGTTTTTCACTCCTCCTTATACCTCACTCAAAATGGCCCTCAACAGATCTGAAGTAGAGATGGGGACGATGACCAAAGCACCCATCATCACCCCTGAAAACTTCAGGTCTTGGAGCAAAAGAATGGAAGGCTTCATCAGGTATCAAGACAGCAAGATGTGGAAATCCATTGTCAATGGCCCGTATAAGCCAAAAGTAGCTGGTGGAAACGGTGCCATGATTGAGAAAGCCATTGAAGATTATTCTGATGAAGACATGAAGAAGCTTGACATAGACAGCAATGCTATGACTGTTCTTATGACTACAATTCCAAACTCTATCATGGTGGGGTTTGAGCATTGTAAGTCTGCCAAAGAACTCTTTGATGCGCTTGCTCAAATGTACTCAAGCTCAAATGATTCCAAGAAGGACTCACTGAAGCAGCAGTTTGAGAACTTCACCTATGTTGCTGGAGAGACTCTTAGCCAGCAATATTTCAGGTACATGGACCTCATTTCTTCCCTTCAATCTATGGGAATTACTCATGAACTCAGAGACCTTACAAGAAAGTTCATGAGTGCTCTACTCAATGAGTGGACATTCTACTATGTCTCTACCAAGAGAACAGAGAATCTGAATACACTCACCATGACCGAACTCTATGGGATCCTTGATGGATACCGTTTGGAAATGGAAAGTAAGAGGGGTCATCAGACAAGCAGACCCTTGAGTCTTCCTGCTAGCAACGCTTTAACGGTTGCTTAAGGCTCAGGAATCTCCCAGTCTCAGCATTACCTGACTTACACCCAGCAGCCATCTTGTTCCTCTGGGCCTTACATCACATTTCCTGAGACTCCAAGGTCTCAACAAGCTCAGCAAAGCTCCTTTCAGGATAGCTGTGCTTTTGTCTCAGGAAGTGGACACTCAAATGACTATCAATACTGCTTTGATGATCTAGAGTGTTTTAGCCCGGATGACGTGGAATACGTGGACATAGTCCAACAAGTGGCTCTTCTAACCTACAAGAGCAAAGAAGTTCTTTAAGAGAACTGGAAGGCAATTTCCTCAGAACCCAATCAACAACAAATTTGGGTTTGACAAAACCAAGGCCAAATGTTACAACTGTAACCAACTTGGTCATTTTGCAAGGGAATGCAAGGCTCCCAAGTCCAACCCAGGAACCCCACAGACCTCCACACATCTCTCTACACCAAAGCCCACCAGAAAGTGAATAGAGACTACTGCAATGGCTCAAGAAGTTGACTGGAGCTTTATGGTTCAGGATGTGACTCCTGCTCAAGCAGTCATGGCCGAAACAGATGAAAACAAGGTATATGAACATCTCTGTACTCCTGCCTGTATTGCTAAAGTTAAACTGTATCAGGACTACAATATGGAGATTAAATCTGATATTGAGTCTTTAAATGTTTTAAAATCTGACTTTAAAAGGGCTGAATCTGACTACCAAAGAAAAATTAAGGAGTGAGAGAAAACTGTGTCCCTCTTAAAACATGAACATACAAACTACAAGACTCAAATAAAGGATTTAATATCCAAATTGACTGAGGCTCAAACCCAGCTTGTCACTGCTAAGGCTCAAACCAGGAAGTATGCTATTTCCGAGCAAAACTTCCAATCCATTCTTGCATCATCCTCTCACTCAAAACTTTGTTACCAAAACAAAAGTGGGTTGGGAACCAATGAAATTGCTCCACCACACTCTTATGAGTCTATAAGACAACCAAGGTGTGGTACTGAAGAGCAAGAGGTTCCATCTGCTGACCCACCTTCTCATGAGTCAAAGAATGATGCAACTATGGAGACCATCACAGGGAAGAACCAGGTAATTATGCCCTCCCCTGCCAGTGATGATCAAACCTTGACCACCAAAGCCAGAAGAAGCTGTTAGGACCTGGTATTTGAACGAAATACCTAGTGATTAGCGTGTAAACCAGATCAAATAGTGCGGAATCCTATTTGATTGGCGATCCAATCAGTGAGAAGACACGAAGAATCAATAAAGAATTGAAACTCACGTTAGAAATCGATTAGGAATCGATCTAATGTGTTCTATGAACTTGGAGAACGAATTGGGAGGCTTCTGGACGGCTAGAGTACGTCTGAAGTCGAAATAGAATGAATGCCTCTGTTTATCTACGAATTGGGTTGTATTTATAGGTTAGTATTGTTCATTCGTGCGACTGAACCATAAGTATGGTTCAGTCGTGCGATTGAACCATGCGGTTGATTCATCCGCACAACTGAGTGTTCAGTCGTGCGACTGAGCCAATCTTATGTGTCAATCATACGACTGATCCAGTCTCCTGGTTCAGTCGTGCGACTGAGTCAATCGTATGAAGTTATTCATGCGTATGGTCCATTCGCATGGGCCATTCGTATGAGAACTTCATTTTGTTAAGTTTGAATGTATTAATTAATATAACATTAAGTGTGAACCATTCAACCAACCACAAACTTAATTAACCAATCACCATCGACTCATTAATGAAATATTAAACATTATCAATCACAACCAATCAATATCATTTCATTAATCATTTCACATTACATCAGAATCAGACAAACAAGATCTATTACATTCAAATCCTGATCTAGAGACATACATGTATCAACAAACTCCCCCTTGGACCTAGATCTCTCTAATGTCTTGTCTTCTGCATCACCTCCTCATATTTCTTGTACTTGTCCTCTTTTGTGACTCCCGCGTGAATCTCAAACGCGAAGCAGAGTCGTATGACGTTCTGGAACTGGAGGGCTTGTACAATATCCTGTGTATCATAGAACATTGGCCACTTGTATAAAGTATAGACATCATTAGCCGACAAGTTGGTAAGCCACATTGGGTCGAATACCCTGATACTATCCATCTGGCCCTCTTTGTTTAGAACTATGACCACTTCTACTGTTCTCCAATCGTAGTACCACCACTTAAAGTGTGGAGTGAAGTCCTGTGGCATTTCCTTGAGTGGGATTCTTGACATTGTGTGCGGAGGACTCCACTTCAACACTATCTTTGGCTTGCCAGTAATGGCATCAACCTCAGACCTTCTGATATACCTAGTAGGCTGTTGGGGTCTGAAGTTAACCCACCTGGTATGGTACTCCTTCCTTAGGGCAGCCTCAAACTAGCCTGACATCTTCCTCGGGTCAGCATACAAAAGCTTTAGTTTGGCCAGCTGGTTGAGCTCAAAACCTGGTAGAGTCTTCAGATCATGTGGGAATCTGAAGTACTTTATGCCCTTTTCCCTCTTAATTGCATATACGTTAAAATCCTCAAAATACGCCCACGCTATGATCCTGCCTGACACCTTATGATGTTTCTTGACTCGGTAGAGTTTTGTGTAGGCATCCTATTTAGGTGCAGCGCGTTGGGCTCTAACTTCCTCAAAACACGCAGCCCACTCAGCCTTTCGGATATCAACATCATCATTTGAGGCTTGGGCCGTTTCCTCTACTTTCTCTGACTCTTGCTCCATCTTGTCTAACACCTCAAAAGTATCGCTGACGAGGGATTCACCCAGATTGGGAACCACATTTCCCTCATTGTCAGCATACTGAGGGTAGTGCTCGGCAGTGACATCTTCAATCTCGATTTCATCAACATCGTTGAGCTCTTCGTCACTGGTCGAGTCGCATGTCGGAGCATCCTTCACTATCTCATCTGGATTGAGCTTGAAGATCTCTGCGAGTTGCTCGTTTGATAGGTCGTGAATTATTTCCCCTTCTTCAAGGGTATAACTCACCGACCTCCTTACGATCCCTTGCAGATCAAGAATCATTGTTAGCTGAGTCTTGACCTGCTGAAGGGGAGCAACATCAAACTCATCCCTTTGGTAAGTTGGATCTGTTTGATTTAAACATTCAACACATCAACCATTAGTAATTAATCAAAACAGAAATGCATTAAACTTAATATAAACATTGAATACATAGGTTTAAATACATGATTCAAATACAAAAGTAATTAAATACATAAACATCTAATCTTTACTTTTGTCCTGGATCATCGGCTCGTCACTTGGTGGAGCAGAGGAGGAAGCTGGTTGGTCTTGTCTATTCTTAGACCTCCTCTCCTGACCTGAAGCAGAGGCCGATGCAGCTGCATCCCCTCCTTCTGCATCGTCATCTTCATCCTTCTCCTCTGTCCTTTCTTCTTCAGTTCCCTCATCCTCCTCCGTCTCATCCTCATCATCCTCATCATCCTCATCATCATCTTCATCATCATCATCACCATCATCCCCGTCTCCCTTTTTGATCTTCAAGGGTTCCTCCTTAGATCCCTTTAGCTTTAACATGATCGTCTTCTTCGCCTCCTCCAACTCCTCTATCTTCTTGTTTGATGTGACACTATGTGCTTGGAGTTGGGCTATCTCATGGCTCTGAGCAGCCATCTGTTGGGTCTGCTCCTCTATCACTCGGGCTTGCTCTGCGATCTGGTGAGACTGTGCAGTAGTTAGGTCAGCAAGCTGGCGGATCTGAGCTGACTTCTCCTCGTCAGCAGCTAATAAGCGCATCACCATCCTGTTGAGCGCAGACAGCTGTTCATCTACCCCAATTGGAGGTAGAGGTGATCCATAAGTATGAGAGGGATTAGCTAAGGGTCCAGCTTGGTGGGTAGTGGTGGTGGTGGTGGCTGTAGTGAAGATGGGGCTGGGTCTGTGAAATGGTGGAGGTGATGTGGGAGTGAAAGATATGGTGGTAGATGGCATCTGTACAGTGGTGGGAAATGTGGAGGTAGTAGTAGTAGCTGTGGTGGTTGTGGTGGCTGTGGTGGTGGACGGTGTGGCTGTGGAAGTGGTAGTGGTGGCTGTGGTAGATGTAGTGGCTGTGGTGGTAACAAAGGTCAAACGTCTCTTCTTCTTCTTTTGCCCGTGAGGCTGAGCCATCCTTTTCCTCCTCGTCCCCGTCGAGGTGGATGCTGCCCCTACCACATGGCTAGCTGACTCCGGTGCATAACTAGGATCAGCAGCTGTCTCACCTGAGTCTCTTGGGCGTTCACCAACCGCCCTTAGCCCATACTCTGTGGGAACAACTTTGCTTCCCACAGTTCGTGTCAAGGGCTCCTCGTCCTACTCCTCTTCCTCCGCACCAGGAACAAAGTCCTGATAGAATCCAGCAGACTCGGCTATGTCTCCAGCTGGGGCGGACACTAGAGGTATAACATCAGAAACTGTGCCTCTCGGTGGAGTAGGCATATCATCCCTAGCGTCCCCACTGTCGTCATCATCGGAATCATGCTCTGGGAGCACTAGCCTCTCGTCATCTGAATCACTATCATCATGACGCCACTTGCGTCTCCCCGGCGCCACATATCTCTCGTTGGCCAAATGGCCTATCAACCTCTTAACCTGGGGCTTTACCTGCTTGCCCCTATACACCCTCATCCGACCTAAAGTCGTGTCATCCATAATCTCCAAAGCAACTGCATCATGACTCTCCTTGGGAAGAAGTGGCAGCTTCTCGTTAAAGATCAGCTGTAGAAACCTAGGGTACATACAAAAACCCTCCTTCCCCTTAGCCTCCAGGTTCTCCCCCAGATAATAAAAGATCATACTCGAAAAGCTGAAAGGGTGGTTCAGCACCAGTGCCACGTAGGCATTCTGAATCTGGTCTGATAGGTCATCGAACCCACCCCTCCTAGAAGCAATGCACTTTAGGATCACATGCGCCAAGTACTTGTACTGGGGGCACATGTTGCTCTTGTTGAGCACACCTGAGTTTATGTCCCCAGCGTACTTGATCCTGAGGAAGCAGCCTCTCACAGTCAGTGGATGTAATCTGGTGGGGTGATCCGTATCATCTCCAAACTCAAGAACTCTCTGGATATCAGCAGCTGTAACCTCAATATCATGACCCAGAATGGAGCTCCGTATACTGTACGGCTCACGAGAGCGATCAACTGAGGCATTCTCCCAGAATGCCTGGTGTAATGACCTGTAGGGCGTGCAAGGTGTAGATATGGCCTTATGTATCCGAGACCATCTAAGGAAAGCTATAATCTCTGTAAACTCGGCCCCGTTCCGAGTAGTATGATCCAAGTGAGCACATATGTTGTGCTTTGGATTAATGGACCATCTATCAGCCATTTTCCTGAAACACAAGACGCAGAACTATTAGTACTTTATACATCAAAATTCAGTTCTAAGTGTAATGTTTAAATTAATTCTGATTCATTCGTGCGAATGAATCATGCGACTGAAGTAAGTCGGTTGTCCTTTCGTGCGGCTGAGCTTATTCGGGTGAATGTGACATGCGACTGAGTTCAATCTGCTGCCTGAATCTGCGATTGGTTCAGTCGGCCGACTGAGCTCATTCGCATGGTTCATTCGGCCGATTGACCCAATCGCAAGATTCAATCGTGCGATTGGAGTTCATCCGGACGACCAGTCGCCTGTCCCACTGTTCAGTCGCCTGTGGTTTGAATCTTGATCAAAACAAGTGATTTAACATGGGTTACCGGTTCAATAGACTCGCCATCTAGTCACTAATAACCTATTAAACTTAATTTTAACATTTTGCTTAGTTTAGGTAGGTTATTAGGTCATGTTCAGTCCGTTTCTTGTTTCATTTGAAAATCTCGAAATTAGGGTTCCATTCTTCCGTTCTTGGTGAGATTTCACTGCCATCTACCTGTATAAACGTCCATGAAAGTCAGAGAATCAACAATGATGTGAAAACAGGATCTAGAGAGAATTTGGCAGAGTAACGGTACGAAGTGCGAATTAGGAGCGATTGAGGGTGATGAGTAAAATGCGATCGACTGTGGCCTTTTAAATACTGAATCTGAGCTCAATCGGCCGACTGGCCTCATTCGCTCAGTTCATTCGGGCGACTGAGGCTCAGTCGTGCGATTGGCCCAGTCAGTCGCATTCAGTTGGCCGACTGAGGTTCAGTCGGTCGACTGACTCAATCGTGCCCTTTCATTCGCACCTTCAGTTAAGCGACTGAGTCTTAGTCGGTCGACTGATATATTCGCCCCCTTCCATTCGGTCGAATGGATCATTCTGATAAGCCATTCGGGTGAATGGCTCAATCTCATGTCCAGTCGTGCGAGTGGGAGCCATTCGCATGGTTGGTCCATACTCATGGTCCAATCGTGCGAGTGGGAGCCATTCGCATGGTTGGTCCATACTCATGGTCCAATCGTGCGAATGGGTCACACTTAGTAAATTTTCTGCCATTTTGAACATTTTACATTTAAAACCCTTTTAAATTTTGAGATTAACATTATGAGCATTTGATCATCTCAGACATGATCATTTTATCTTGAAAACCTTCTGATCACCTCAGACGTGATCCTTTTAAACAATTTAGTCACCTCAGACGTGACCCTTTTAAACACTTTGTCACCTCAGACGTGACCCTTTTAAACTTTGAAAACACATGTGGTCATCGTAGACATGACCCTTTTAGTTGAGTTGATCCCTTACTGATTTTCATAATGTAGTCCGACAAACAAACAAACTAGAGTGACTAACTAAATTAGAAGATTAAAATAAAGTATAAACATAAAACTTGTTTTTGGCTTTTTTGAGAGATAAATCCTAAGATGGAAATCTACGGGATTTGTTCCGGAATAGGCAGCTTCAACTCAGATTTACCACACCTGGACCAATTCAATTTTGGAATCATACAGGCAAGTCAAATCATTTGGAACTTGTTATCAAAATCTTTTGATGCTCAATTCTTGGTTTTCATCCAGAGTCGTTAGCAACTTTAGGAAATCATACTGGAACTACTAGATTACCATATTGATTTGAACTTTCAAGAATTGCAGCCACAATGATTGTCAATATGTTTATCCTCTTAAATCCATACACAGACTTTTGACACAAACTGGTGATAGTTTTAGGTTTAATTATTTCAACTAACATTTGTGGATCCCACACTTATATGGTAATCAACATTCCTCAGGAGCTTTTGAGCGGTCTACGGGTATTATTACAAGAAGAGACTATTCTTAGAGCTTTCAAAGAGAAGCCAATCCTCAGGTCAGTGCCATCGCACAACAGAGAGGCAGCAAACAACAATGAATTTTAGAATATCTAGGTTATGCTTATCCTCAGGTCAGTGCCATCGCACAGCAGAGAGGCACACAACCTATCTTCTTGTTAGAGCAGCTTAATTTTATTTTGCACAAAATGCACCAACAACATAAGTCATTAGCTTGATTGCATTTGTCTTTCATTTTTTTTCGTGCTTTGCTCTATTTATGGTCATCCGCACACGTTCGTGGCGTTTACATGCTCATTACCCCTTATTGGAATATTGTTGATTGTGTTAACCAGTGATAAGATGGAAGCCCACAGTCAGTTGAACAACTTAGTTTGATCTTGAGATCACCAGTCAGGTCTAATCATCTATTGTGTTGAATCTACCGACATATCATTTGTGGTCTAGCAACCTCTAGGTCTACTTTCTTTGTATTACCTTAGTAGTTGCCAGTTTTTCTATCATCTTCCCTTTTATATTGCTTAGGCTACACAGACTTATAGTTTGAATTGTTCATCATTCTAAATTAAAATTTTAAAGTCCCTCTTGATTTGTTCCTGTGTACTATCATTTTCCAAAGGGTTTGAATCGGTATCACAGATACGATCTACCTTATATCAGCTTCCACTCCTTCTCCCTCAATTTTTTTTAATGTTACTTGCTGACTTATACTCCCCCTAAAAAACTAAAATCATAACTGGTTTAATTATTTTAGGATTTTAATAAACAGCAAAATAACATGAGTTTAATTTAAACTGACTAAAATAAACAAATAAAATAAAATAAAAAAGAAAAATTAACTAAACTACATCGGACTACACATGATCATCATCAGGAATAACATCACTTTTCTTTTTAACGTCGTTGACCTCTAACAAATATAGAAAACGTGGTTTATCAAAGGCTTTAGTATAGAGGTCAGCGCGTTGAAAATCAGTATTAATTTTTACCACATCAATTAAGTTCTTTTCAAAACAGTCTCTTATGAAATGGTATTTAATACCGATATGTTTGGTCTTAGGATGTTGGACCGGATTTTTAGTTACTGCAATTGCAGCAGAGTTATCAACAAAGATAGGAGTAGAAGAGAACTTTAAACCGTAATCCCGCATTTGCTGTTGAATCCAGATGATTTATGAACAGCAACTTGCAGCAGCAACGTATTCGGCTTCACAGGTTGACAATGCAACCGATGTCTGCTTCTTACACTGCAAGGTAACTAATCTCCTCCCAAAGAATTGACACCCTGCTGATGTAGACTTGTAGTTCATCTTGCAGCCCCCGTAATCCGAGTCACTATACGCCGTGAGCTCAAAGTCATCATCATGAGGATACCACAACCCAAGTGTGGGTGTACCCTTCAGATAACGAATTATCCTCTTGACCCCGATCAGATGGTTGACCTTAGGCTTAGCCTGATAACTAGAACATAAACATGTAGCATACATGATATCAGGTCTTGAGGCAGTGAGATACATGAGGGATCCAATCATTCCTCGGTACATTGTGGCATCCACCAGATCTCCATTTTTGTCAGGTGCTATATCATGATTAGGAGCAAGTGGAGTCCCAGCAGCAGAAGCATTCTCCATGTCAAAGCGACTGAGAATGTCTCCCACATACTTGGTCTGATGTAGAAATATCCCATTTGGTGTCTGATCCACCTGTAACCCGAGAAAGAACTTCATCTCCCCCATGGCACTCATCTCAAACTCTTTCTTCATAACTGCTTCAAACTCTTTGCATAACTCCTCGTTCTTTGAACCGAAGATTATGTCATCCACATAGATCTGTACGAGTAGTAGGTCGCCATCTTTTTCTTTAATGAACAGTGTGCAGTCAATGACTCCACTGCGAAATCCGTGTTTCACAAGATGAGTCGAGAGTTTCTCATACCAGGCTCTTGGAGCTTGATGAAGCTCGTATAAAGCCTTGTCGAGTTTGTAAACTCTATCCCGATGATAAGGATCTTCAAATACCTCGGGTTGACTGACATAGACTGTTTCTCTGATTTCCCCATGAAGAAATGCACTCTTCACATCTAATTGGTAGACTTTAATCTTCATGTACGAGGCCTAGGCAAGGAAGATGCGGATGGCTTCCATCCTAGCCACGGGTGCAAACACTTCATTGTAGTCAATCCCCTTGACTTGGCGAAATCCCTGAACCACCAGTCGAGCCTTGTTCCTGATAATGACCCTTTGGTCATCCTTCTTGCATTTCAAGACCCATTTGGTGCCAATGACCTTAGCACCTTTAGGTCTATCAACCAGAGTCCATACACCTAACTTCTTGAACTGAAGAAGTTCTTCTTGCATGGCACTCACCCACGCCTCATCATTTAGTGCATCACTGACGTATTTTGGCTCAAACTGCGAGACAAAACACCGATAAGCACCATCATGAATGTATCCCTTCTCCATAACCGAGGCGTAATTAGCTGAGTATAGCTGATTTCGGGTTCGTACTCCTGATCTGACATCCCCAATGACATTGTCTAAGGGATGATAGACGTTTAGACGTGATCCTGGAGTAGTAGGAACAGCTACCTCAGAGCCAAGATTATGAACATTTGGTTCTGCATCTGAGGTAGTTGGAGTTTGAGGTTCCGAAGTCGAAGGTGCATCACCGGTAGATGCTTGTGGACTTTCAGGAACTGGAACCTGTTCCTCCTGACTGTTCTGATCATCTTCTTCAGCATCATCTTCAGAGGAGGAGTCACTGTAGTCGACTACTCCCCCTGACTGAGTAGATGATTCTCCTTGTGAACTAGATGATGTTGAATCCTGAGATGGTGTATTCAAGATATCATACGTCATTCTAGTAGCTAACTCATCATCTGAAGGAGAGATAGGGATGTTGAAGGACTTGAAGAATCCATCATAGTCGAAAAAGTAGGCGGGTCCTTTGCCAGTAGGTGGTGTGGTATATCTCTGAACGTCAACATTACACCACACTTCTACTAGACCCATTGACTTGTTGTAAACCCTCTTGTTCGGTATGTTGTATCCTAGAAAGATTCCTTCATCAGCCTTCTCGCTGAATTTACCTTCTTGTGTTTTCTTCAGAACTGTGCACGACGCGCCAAATTGTTCGAGATACTCCAAATTCGGTTTGCGTCTTTGTAGTAGCTCGTAACATGTCTTTCCGTGGCGCTTGACAATCAGAACTCGATTCAGTGTATAACATGCATTAGCTACTGCCTCATTCCAGAATTGGATAGGTAGTTTCGAGTCATCCAGCATTGTCCGTGCTGTCTCTATCAAGCTTCTGTTCTTTCTCTCAGCAACGCCATTCATCTGAGGCGTGTAGGCAGAAGTGAATTGATGCACAATTCCCTTTCCTTGCAGTAAGCCTCCATCCACTGGTTCTTGAATTCCGTTCCGTTGTCTGAGCGTACTTGTCTTACCTTCAGCTTTTAGAGAGATTCCAGTGTGGTTACTAACTCCTTGAATGACTCAAATGTTTCTGATTTGGACTTCAGAAACATGACCCAAGAGAACCTTGAGTAGTCATCAGTAACCACAAAACAGTACAAGTCGCCTGCAATGCTCTTTGTACTGAATGGACCAAACAGATCCATGTGAAGAAGTTCAAGAGGAAGTTCTATTGATTGAACTTTCTTTTCCTTATGAGACTTCTTCGTCTGTTTGCCTTTCTTGCAAGCTATACAAAAATCAGGAAGCTGGAAGTTCTTGACATTAACTCCTCTCACAAGATCCTTCTGAATCGAGTGATTCATCTTCCTTTGACTAATGTGTCCCATTCTCCTATGCCAGGAGATGGAATCCTTCTCAGTAGCTTTAGATAGAAAACACTGAACCTCATGATCCGTTGTAGCAGCTGTTGACAGATCCAAAACATAAAGGTCTTTATATCTTGAAGCAGTCATCAAAACTTGGTCCTCCGGGATCACGTAGTCTTTCTTGAGCACGTAACACTTCTTGTTGTCGAAGATGACCTTAAATCCCTTATCACAGATTTGGGAAACAGAAAGTAAGTTATTTTGAGTTGTTGAACGTAGTTCACCCTATCAAACTTAACTTTCTGATTCCCCACTTCTCCCTGAGCTGTGATATAGCCTCCCTTGTTTCCAGCAAACGAAACATGCCCCCCCTTTTATTTGCTTGACGTTTGATAAAAGAGCCCTGTTTCCTGTCATGTGCCTGGATGCTCCGCTGTCTACAATCCACGTGTTAGTTTCAGCACTGTAGCGAACACCCTGCACATACAATGTAAAGGATTAGTTTAGGTTAGGAACCCAAGCCTTTACTGGCTTGGGTTTCCCAGAGGCATCACACATCATGAATTCAACCCATTGACCCTTAGAGGGTGAGGGTAGCTCAGGTTCCTTTTTGTCATCATCATCAGACACAGAGGATGACTTCTCTTTCCATAAACCAGATTTGTGCAAGGCCTGTTTGTGATAAACAGTCGACTGGCTAACAGGTTGAACTTTAGGTTCACTAGTTCTTCTAGGTGGAGTTAAAGAACTCCTCTTAGAAGACCTAGGCTTTGAATCCTGAAGTTCAATCTTCTTCCTAGGTGTCTGATAGTAAGGACAAAAGGAAGCAATGTGTCCACATTCTTCACAGTTGTAGCACTACCTGCTATTAACTTTATGATTAAACTTTCTTTGTGGAGATGTGTGTGACACTCTAGTAACATCACTCAGTTTAGGTTTTGACTCTGGTTCTTTTGATGTTTTCTCTGGTTTAACAAAGTTAATTGTTTTAACATTCTTAACATCTTTTTCTTTTTGGTTAAATGGTTTTTGAGTTGAAACATGTGAAAGATTAACATTAGAAGTCTTTTTAGGTTCTGATTTGACTCTGTTTGACCCTGACTTTAAGTTAACCTTTTCAAATTCTTTTTCCAGATTAACACACGGCAATTTACCCTTGGCCTTTGAAGTGGCCTCCTTTTGTTTGTTTCCAGATTCAATAGATGAACATGAGGAATCTGGATCACTAACAAGAGGAGTAGACACCACATGATCCTTGATGGGGTTATTATTTATTCGTCTAGTCTTAGTGTTCATCAAGGTCTCAGGTGGTGGTGGAACCACTTTATAACCCAATCCCTCCCCGTTGTTTCTTTCTCTCACTAAGTGTTGGACTATGTGTGATGAACTTGTCCAACTGTGCAGTTTTTGTTTTAATGAGTTTACTTCTACTTCTAGAACTGCCTTTTGCTTCTTAGTGTCTTCTAGGGAGTTTAGATAGTACCTAATGTCATTATCTTGGTTAAATGCAACTACCTCGGTTTCCCTAAGCTGTTTAGTCAAAAGGTCTATCTTTTCTTTATAACTATGCTCATTTTGTTTTAATACTCTATTAGCCTCAGTGCACAGTTGCAAATCTTTTACTAAGTTATCATTATGATCTAATAACCTAGCAAATTTCTCATCTATGCTATTTCTAAAAGTATCACAATTAGAACAAGCATGATTATTAAACATTTGGTCAGTGGTACTTACCTGAGTTGGTTCAGAAGAGTTAGCCATCAACGCAGTATCAGATGTCTCTGGTTCTGGTGATTCTGTCTTTTCTGTCTTTGCTGTGGTAGTCTCCTCTTTAGGCTTGTAGCTGACCTCAGTTGCAGTTGTCTCTTCAATATTTGACATCACTATCTCAACTGCTAGATCTCCTTCACTAGCGGAATCATCGTCAATATCTTCTACACTTGCAATGTTTGAGTCCCCTGGAGGGACAAACCTAAAGCTCCAATCCTGTCCTTCATCATCATGAGCAATCAAGGCTTTTGGATCCTTGCTTGATGAAGTAAAACTAGTAGCTTGCTTGTCTTGGCGAGTGAAGGACGAGAATGGGTTCCTGTTACCCGTCTTCTTTGGCTTAACACATTCTCTCTTGAAGTGCCCCTTCTCTCCACAGTTGAAGCAGGTCACTTTACTCTTGTCAAAGAAAAATGTGGTATCCTTAGTAGCTACAAAGTTCTGTCCGGTCTTTTTCACAAACTTCTTCGCCCTCCGGACAGCACTAGCTAAGGCCCACATAATATCCATTCTCTCCAGCTCCATCTCGTCCACCTGCTCGTAGTCCTCGTCTGCCAGATGGCAGTTTCCAATCTTCCCAGCAACAAGTCCATCATAAGAATGAACCACTGCAGCCAAAAGATCCATGTGTTCTCGAGCTACTTCTACAGTCACATTACCGAGGTTCTCGGTCTTCAGTTTAGTAGCATTCGCTTCAGATCCAATATAGTGGGTACAAGAAGACCCCGACGTGTCTGATCCTAAAGGAGAAGCATGTGAAGGACTCGATGAGCTAGACACAAAAGCAGTCTGGAGAGGTGCTCCAGATGTCTTAGCTTGAGGCGTGGCATTGTACAAAGCTGGATTCTGAGTGTACGAAGACTTCTGAGCTCTGTACTTCATTCTAAGTGCTTCTTCTCGCAGCTTTAAAATGAAGTCATTTATATCCAGCTTTGCCAGCATTTCATTCTGTCTTAGGTTAGACACGAATGAAGCCCACTTTTCTGGCAATCTGTCTGCAAAGTTAGTAACTTTTTCTTCCATGGTAGTAGCCACCCCATGTGTAAGCAGTTCACTCATCAGATGGTAGAATCTATCTATAACATCGTCCAAACTCTCGTTACCCATCGATGAGAAATTATCGAATTCTTTCTTTAACTCCTTAGCCTTGATTGCCTTCAGCGAAGCATTCCCGTCGTACCTCTTTTCCAGCTCCTCCCAAAGTTTCTTGGACTGCTTATTTTCTGAGTACTGGTGGAAAATGTCTTTAGGGATCGACTATGTAATCAATGCATAGACTCTCTTCTCTGCATTATACTTAACCTTCTGCGCGTCGGTCATCCCTCCTAACGTAAGCTTTACTCCATCGGCTCCCACCGACGTACTATACCCGATCTCGATAGCTTCCCACAAATTTGGATCCACTCCATTGAGGTAGATCTCACAACGTTGTTTCCAGTGGGGAAACTCATCTAAGGTTAAGAGCTTTGGTGGTTTATTATGATTACCCACCTTACTCTCAAGTAACAGCAGGTTCTGGATCCTAGAGTCCTTGCCAACAGTAAAGGCTGACATTTGATCTTCCATGGCGAATAACTTTAAGTCTAATAAAACAAACTGTCAACTGGTGCGACTAAATGATGCGATTGGGCTATCCGTGCGAATGAACTATACGACTGGTTCAATCGTGCGGCTGAACTAAGCGATTGGTTCAGTCGTGCGAATGAAGCTGGTGCGTATGAACACTGCGAACGAATGGTTCAATCGTACGAATGGAGATGCGACTATGTCCAATCGTGCGTATGGGCAATGCGAATGGAGTCCAGTCGTGCGAATGGCTCACTCATGCGACTGAAGCTACTGTTTTGCGAAAATTTCTAGGTTAAACGTGTTTTAGCCGTAAAAATTCGAAATTTTGCAAACTCTAATCGCCTAAGTCCGTAGAAACCAAAGTTTGATGAGCAGGGAACGTCCAAGATCACTTTTGACACAAAATATTGCGTTTTTAGTGCAAAAACACAAACTTTTTATCAATCTTGATTGAATCACACGTAATCAAGAGCCAAAGCTCTGATACCACTTGTTAGGACCTGGTATTTGAACGAAATACCTAGTGATTAGCGTGTAAACCAGATCAAATAGTGCGGAATCCTATTTGATTGGCGATCCAATCAGTGAGAACACACGAAGAATCAATAAAGAATTGAAACTCACGTTAGAAATCAATTAGGAATCGATCTAATGTGTTCTATGAACTTGGAGAACGAATTGTGAGGCTTCTGGACGGCTAGGGTACGTCTAAAGTCGAAATAGAATGAATGCCTCTGTTTATCTACGAATTGGGTTGTATTTATAGGTTAGTATTGTTCATTCGTGCAACTGAACCATAAGTATGGTTCAGTCGTGTGATTGAACCATGCGGTTGATTCATCCGCACGACTGAGTGTTCAGTCGTGCGACCGAGCCAATCTTATGTGTCAATCATATGACTGATCCAGTCTCCTGGTTCAGTCGTGCGACTGAGTCAATCGTATGAAGTTATTCATGCGTATGGTCCATTCGCATGGGCCATTCGTATGAGAACTTCATTTTGTTAAGTTTGAATGTATTAACTAATATAACATTAAGTGTAAACCATTCAACCAACCACAAACTTAATTAACCAATTCATCATCGAGTCATTAATGAAATATTAAACATTATCAATCACAACCAATCAATATCATTTCATTAATCATTTCACATTACATCAGAATCAGACAAACAAGATCTATTACATTCAAATCCTGATCTAGGGACATACATGTATCAACAGAAGCAGAGCCAAGGCAGCCAGAAAAACTGCCAAGAAAGTGGCTGAGTCCAAGCTAAAGATAGACCCAAAGCAAAAGGGTGTATTCATCTCAGCTGGATTCCAGGTGGTTGGAAATTCTGATTCAGGAAAGGAGTGCAGTACCAGTACTCTTATCCTACCAAAGGATCAGAAATTAAAGGGAAAGGTTGCTGATGAAGAGAAAAAGAACAAGAAACAGCAATCCTCACATTCCCAAAAAGTTAACATTGCATGCATAATGTGTGGTCTGCAAAACCACATGGCAAAAGATTGTTACTACAATCCTGCTAGCACACATTATGCAAATAATGTTAAAAAGGAAGGAGTCGGGGAAGGTTTCTCATTTGGACCATATCAAATGATTGAAGTGATGAAAAAGGGAAAGCTTGTTTCCGAAGCAAGGCTTCTTTCGAAAGAAAATTCTTCTTTCGAAAGGAAAAAGGCTTCGGAAGCTAAAGCCGTAAAGACTCAGAAAAGCAAAAGAGTCCCCTTGAAACCATCCCAGAAGAAGACTGCTTCGGAAGAAAAGGTGGTGAAGGTTTCTTCTGAAAAGAAAGAATCTTCGGAAGAATGCCAAGCTACAAAAGCTTCAACAAGCTCATCCTCTATGATCAACCAAGGGATGGAATGGAAGATCAAGGAAGATGTTCTAGCCCAAACCTCTTCTTCAAAGACATCCATTGAACCCCCATGCATAAATTTTGGTTCAATTATGTCATTATCATTGGAAGAACCCAAGACCAATAAGGCTTGGGTTTCCAATCAAAACTAATTATCTCACCTTATGTGCAGGGATATCCATATGACAAGAATAACAACATTTGGATTGTAGATAGTGGATGCTCCAGGCACATGACAGGGAACAGATCTCTCCTTCAACAATTTCAACATTATGATGGAGGTCCTGTCCAGTTTGGAGGTGAGGCCGGAGGATATATTTCTGGCAGAGGAAGTATATCCAATGGAAAGTTAAAGGTTGATAAGTTAATTTTGTCAAACAGCTTGAACACAACCTGTTAAGTGTTTCTCAATTCTGTGATCAAAAGCATCAAATGCTCTTCACAGAACATGAGTGCATTATCCTCAAACCCGGGATGACAATTCCTCAGGAATTGGTGCTTCTTAGATCTCCCAGGAAAGGGGATATGTACAAGCTGGATATGAACAATGCTTCCCCAATGGGAGAAGTATCATGCTTTCTTTCCAAAGCTAATGGTGATGAGTCAACACTATGGCATAAACGAATGTGTCATGTAAATTTTAAGACAATGAATAAATTGGCCAAAAATAACTTGGTACATGGTTTGCCTAAAAAGGAATTTTTCTGCAAAGATAACTGTGTTGCTTGCCTGAAAGGGAAACAACACAGGGCATCTCATAAATCCAAAGTTGTTAACTCCATCTCCACTCCATTACACTTATTGCACATGGATCTATTTGGTCCCACAAGTATAATGGGCATTGGAAGGAAATCATATTGCCTTGTGATTGTTGATGATTTTACTAGATTTACATGGGTATTCTTTTTAAGAACCAAAGATGAAACTGCTGAAACTTTAAAATCTTTTATTCTTAAAATAGAAAATCAAGTTGATCACAAGGTTAAAATAATTAGAAGTGATCAAGGGACTGAGTTTAAGAACCTAGTTCTTGACTCATTTTGTAACTCAAAAGGGATTGCCAGACAATATAGTGCTCCTAGAACTCCTCAACAAAATGGTGTTGCTGAAAGGAGAAATATGACACTTATTGAGGCTGCTCGGACTATGTTAGCTGATTCAAAGCTGCCTCTAACATTCTGCATTCAAAGCTGCCTCTAACATTCTGGGCAGAGGCAGTCAACACTGCATGCTATGTGTAGAACATAGTTCTTATAGTAAAGCCACATGGAAAAACCCCTTATGAGTTATGGAACAAGAGGCCACCGTTCATTGGCTTTCTAAGTTCCTTTGGCAGCAGGTGTACCATACTTAACACAAAAGACAATTTGGCAAAATTTGCTGAAAAGTCGGATGATGCTATCTTTTTTGGATATTCCTCTTACTCTAAAGCTTATAGGGTTTATAATATTAAAAATCAACAATTTGAGGAATCTTTCAACATTGTAGTTAATGAGCACACTCCTTGTGTTAGGGGGAATGGCCCTGATCATATCTTTGATTTAGAATTGTTTCCAAACTATTCTAAACCATCTTGTGAGAATGTTTCAGCTGAAACAGGTGCTCAAAGTGACTCTGATGAAGATCAACTGTTTGAGCTTCCCAGACCTATTCCAAGTTCTCCAAGAGTTGCAGTAAATCAAGTTCCCTCTATTGAAAGATCTGACAGTATAACCATCTTAAGAGATAGTGGTACTTCAACAAGGGACTCACCTGCTGACTTTCAAATCTCTTCAGGTGACCCTGCACAACACCAGGCTGATGAAAGCACCATCTTGAAGGAACAGGCAACTGTTAATGATGCTTCACAACAAAGAAGTGATGATGTTTCTTTTTCATTCAATTAGTCCTCATTGAATGAGTTTGAAACAACAGCTGGACCAAGTATTCAAGCTCCTGAGCAAAATATGTCCAATTTGGACTTATCTTTGCAACTGGAGGTGATTCCTAGACTCAGGATTCATAACACTCATCCAGCAGAAAACATCATAGGGGAAGTATCTGAAGGCGTGAGAACAAGAGGACAAACTCACAATGGGAATGTCTGCTTGTACTCATGCTTTTTATCCCAAATGGAACCCAATAAGGTGGAAGATGCCTTGAAAGATAGTAGTTGGGTTGAATCAATGCAAGAGGAGCTGCTTCAATTCAAAAGACAAAAGGTTTGGAACCTATGTCCGCTACCATCTGGTCAAGTACCTATAGGCACTAAATGGGTATTCAGAAACAAGAGAGATGATAGAGGCTTGATTATCAAGAACAAGGCAAGACTGGTGGTTCAAGGATACACTCAAGAGGAAGGAATCGATATATGTCTTTGATGTTGCAGGCTTGAGGCAGTTAGGATCTTCCTTGCTTATGCTGCATCCAAGAATTTCACTGTCTACCAGCTTGATGTCAAGTGTGCCTTTCTATATGGGGATATAGATAGGGAAGTCTATGTATGCCAAACTTCAAGATTTGAAGATCCACAGCATCCAAACTATGTGTGCAAGTTGGATAAAGCTCTATATCGGCTGCACCAAGCACCTAGGCTGTGGTATGAGACATTGTCTCAATTTCTCCTGAAGAACGGTTACACTAGAGGTACCATTGATAAGACTCTTTTCATAAGAAAGTCTGGGAAAGACATCTTGCTCGTTCAAGTCTATGTTGATGATATCATATTTGGTTCCTCAAATGACCAAATGTGTAAAGACTTTGAGAGCATTATGAAGAAGAAGTTCGAGATGAGTTCCATGGGAAAAATGGACTTTTTCCTTGCAATTCAGGTAAAGCAATTGAAGGAAGGGTTCTTTATCAATCAATCTAAGTATGTCAATGATATCTTAGAACGATTTGATATGAAAGATTGTAAAGAAGCAAAAACACCTATACCCAGAAACCACAATCTCTGCCCTGATTCTGAGGGGGAGGATACTGATCAACATCGGTACAGAGCGATTATTGGTTCTCTGATGTATCTCACAGCAAGTAGACCTGATATCATGTTTGCAACTTGCATTTGTTCAAGATATCAGGCTGCTCCAAAGGTGTCTCACTTAATAGCTGCCAAGAGAATTCTTAGATACCTCAAAGGAGCACCTAAACTAGGTCTCTGGTATCCAAGAAATAGCAATTTCAATCTCTATGGTTACTCTGATAGTGATTATGGTGGCTGCAACATCAACAAGAAATCAACATCTGGTGGATGTCAATTTCTTGGTGGAAGGATCATCTCATGACAATGCAAGAAGCAATCCTGTGTCTCTACATCAACTGCTGAAGCTGAATACATTGATGCTGCTAGTTGCTGTGCTCAGCTGCTGTGGATTCAAAACCAGATGATAGACTACGGATTCAACTTCATGACCACTCCTATCCACATTGACAACAACAGTGCTATATCCATTACTGAAAATCCAGTGAAGCACTCCAAGACTAAGCACATTGATATCAGGTATCATTTCATTAGAGATATTCATGAGAAAAATCTTATCAAACTAATCAAAGTTGACTCAAATGAACAATATGTTGATTTGTTCACTAAAGCCTTTGATGAACAAAGATTTAAATATCATATTACAGCTATTGGGATGATAAACATTGATTAGTTAATCTCATTTGAAAACCTTTTAATGTGTAAAGTCTCATGTCAAAACAATCTAAGCCCTGTTACAAAATATCTTTTTCTAAATTTTACCTAAGTATGAATTCTTCCGAAGAGAAATTAACCCTCGGAAGATATTTTGCATATCTTCCGAAGCAAATTTCTCCCAGGATAATTTTCTTCTCGGAAGAGTGTTAAGTCTCGGAAGAAGCGACTGATTTCATATCAGATCTACTTCCGAAGCTTTAACACACTCCACTTGAAAAGCAACATATACTCTCGGAAGTAACTAATTTACCTTCGGAAGTAAATTTGCCTTCGGAAGAATATTACCTTCGGAAATGCTTTATACTCGGAAGAAAGATTTTACTGTGTAACGGAAATCTTTTGGGCCCCACTCTGTAAAAAGTAAAGATTTTGTTAATGATGTCGGATTATTTAAATGGACTAACCTTACCGCCCACGTCACATCATTCACTGAAACCTCACATCGTCTTATCCAAAAACCCCTTTAAACTGCCATTCCACCCATTTAAATACTTCCGGTTAATCACTTACATCATTTTTACCCAAATTACTGCCCTAAAGCTTTCTTCTTCTCCAATTTATCTTATTCCGAACTATCCTTTTGTCATCTTCTTCAATGGCATTAAACCCTCAGCACAACCAAGTCGCACTCCTTGACTCTTCAAGGGATGTTGACTTCTAAGACATCATTTCTTTTCTGACCCAATCTTCGTACTACACCGCTCTGACTGTAAACCCCACGATTTACTCAAACCAAATGTCTGAATTTTTGGGCAAATGGTCAGATTGAAACCCTAAATGGGGTTCGTGTTATTCGGTCGAGCATCTATGGCCAGGAGTTGGTCATATCTGAACAGATCATCAGGGAGCATCTAGAGCTTCATGATGAGGGCGCTCCAACGGAATTCCCCAAAACAGATTTGGACAATTCTTATCTCCAAATGGGATATGGTGGAGATGTTAGCAGGTCAACTGTTTACAAATTCAACTTCTCCTACAAATGGAAGTTCCTGCTGCATGTGGTTCTTCACTGCCTGTCTAATAAATCTGGGGGATGGGATCAAATCCCATATGAACTTGGGTGCCTAGTTCATGGGTTGGTAAACAGCCTCCGCTTCAACTATTCAAGGTTTGTGCTGACTAACCTAATGGGAAATCTTCAAAGGGACACATTCTTCATGTATCCCAGGTTTCTCCAGCACATAATCAACTCTGAGCTGGACCAGGGCAAGCTTGTCTATGCAGCTGCTCTGACTGCTCCTCAAATAAGGCCGACCATCTTCAAGACCTTGAAGAGAGTGTCCACCAACTTCACCGGAAGAGATACTGCACTTTTTCCAGGTATGATTGAGCCAATCGCTCCTTGTGACATCCCTGTTAACCCCACAGGTGATGAACCCACACCAGCAACTACCCTCACTCTGCCAAATCTACCTTCTCCACCCATTACATTTACCTATCAGAGACGTCACAAACGAACCCTTGTTCAATCTACTCTGATTGAACAAGCTCCTCATGTTCTACCCAAAAAGGCTAGAGTGGAACAAAGGGCTCCCACTCAGCCTGAGGTCCAACCATCCTTCATAATTGACCTTAATATGGGTCTTGAGTCTCCTCAGTCTCAGACCCATGAGCCCAAAACCCAAGCTGATAGCCCTCAGGGAGTCTCTATACTCCCCTGAGCAGCCAAAAAGGGACAGCCCTATCACAGGCTCAATGCCTCTAGACATTGATCAAAGTCCCAGGTCATTAGGTTTCAGTTCCATATCCTTTACTGACCTTTTTACTAGAGCTGGTGAATAGATTATGTCTCTTAAAGGCAATGAAGTTGATCCACAACACCCTCTCAAGGATCAACAGAGCCTAGAGAGACTCCTTATCTCTAGCCCCTATCAGCAAAGCTTTACTGAGGTGAGTCCCACTGATGTGGAGGGGACTGATGTAGATTCAGCTGCCACTACTGAAGGAGCCTCAATGGATCCTCAAGACAGTGGTAACGAAACTTAGACTGAATCTACGGCAACCATGACCTTTGATGACTCTGAAAGAGACATCATTGTGCAAGGGAAACCGGGGCGTCAAGAAACCACATCTGGTGGTGAGGATGAACATACCAGGTATGTTACCTCATCTCCCCATGATTCTTCAAAAGAAGATGAGGGAAGAATGCAACTCACCATTCAAGACCTACTTTCTAAAGTCTCAAACCTTGAATCTAAGGTTAGGACTTTAGAGGATAGGTCTGCCACTCAGCAACTTGAGATTGAAACTCTCAAGGCCAAACTAGCTGAGAAACAGATTGAGAGGTCTGTTAGGCATGTACCAATTCAGGTCTCCTTGACCTCTTCCTCTAGCTCATCAAGCTCTTAGGATGATGCTACCAAAAAGGGGGAGAGTGTTCAGAGACAAAGTCAAAGACAGGAGGAAACCCAAAGTCAAGCTCTCACTTCCTTGAGCTCAAAGTATCCTGTGCAACAAGCTGCAATTTTCCCTGAGCCTCCTCCAGTTGTTTTTCAAGTGGATCAAAGGATGCTCCAAGATCTCAATAGGTTCTTTAACAAGTTCCTATTGGAATCCCTTATAGAACAGCCAAGCCTTGATATGTCTGTGATCTACTTCGGAGCTCAAGAGCTTCAAGGTTAAATGCACCTTCTACCACTATCGAGGAAGTTGGTCAACCTAAGGTCCAAGTGGAACCTGAGATTAACTTCGAAGGGGAAACAAGGACTGATGGCCCAACAACTGAAACAGTTGGGACAGAAAGTGTATTTTCACAGACATCTGAAGCACAATTCAAAGCCTCGGAAGAACAAACTCAAACTTCCGAAGCTGAGATTGCTGCTGCGGAAGGACTATTCTCATTATCCGATGATCTAATAGTCATAGATGCAATTCTGGAACTTGCATCTGAGTGTCAGGATCAGTGATCACAAGTTTGATAGTTTTGAGTGTAACGCAGCGAAATAAGATCAAGAATCAGACAAATTGTAGCAAGAATTTGATATTCGTATGCATTAAAAACAAATACGAGAGAATATATTTCTGTGACAAGGAATGTTTCAATTATAACAAATATTTCTGCTCAATCATTCATATATTACAATAAGGTTGACACTCCTTATATAGAGTGCAATCACTGCTGTTATCATGGGATAGTGACAACTGGCAGATCTATTACAAAAATAACTAACACTTAACAAACTACTGAAATGTTCACAACTACTGAGAACATATCAGAGTGCTAAGTACAAAATATAAAACTACTGAAACTAAACTACTGAAACTACAACGACTGAAGAACAAGCTCTTCAGTCGTTTTACAAAACTACTGAAAACATAAAACTACTGAAAGTAAACCGTCACAACTACTGAAGAAGTCCTCTTCAGCTGTTATGACAACGTCTGATACTTGGTCTTCAGCACTTGTGTCTTCAGACTTTGTCTTCGGCATTTGTGTCTTCAGCACTTGTCTTCAGACTTTGTCTTCAGCACTTTTGTCTTCAGACTTTGTCTTCAGCACTTGTCTTCAGACTTTGTCTTCAGCACTTGTGTCTTCAGACTTTGTCTTCAGCACTTTTGTCTTCAGACTTTGTGATCAGTTGTTGTCTTCAGCTGTTGTGGACTTCAGCGGTTGTTGTGACGTCTGTGGGACTTAAAGGTTTTTCTAATCCGGCTCATTGGTTCTTTTGGTCCAACAAACTCCCCCTGAACCAATACAGCCAAAACCTTTAACTTTATTGAGGTCCCACTTATTGTTGGCAGAATGGTTGGTCTTTTTCCTTCTTGATCGGCTGAGAAGATGACCCATATAAGCACTGGCCTGGGAATGAGTCTCTGATAGTTTGGTTGGCAATGTATGGATGGGAGCTCTGTATTGGGGAATCGGACACTGAGCTGTTCCCCCATCCATGAGACTCACTTCCCATGTATAAGCCTGTAGGATTCTCTGGTGTATGCTCTGAGAAACATGATTTGTTCTTCCATGGTAAGATTTTCAGCTTCACCATCAAACAATCCTTCACGCCCATACAGCTCTGAAATGTACTTAGCCTGTTTGCCATTTTTGAGCTCAACTGTTGTAATCTGTCTGTATGCAAACTCATCTGGGTGAGTACCTTCAAGTAACAGACTGAGCTCATTTTGTTTGAAGTTCTCAAGCCTCTTGTAGACTAACCCCTTTTTAATTACTCTGTTCTCTAACATCTTTTGGGGTGGCTGTTTAGTCTCATAGGCCTTCTTGAAATCTTCTACAATTTCCCAGGGTGATACTACCAGGACCACTGTGATCTCTTCATCTACGATCCTTTTTACTTGGCCCTTGTATCTCGCAGGAATGTCTTTCTTCACAATTCTGTGAGCCACCCTAGGATCAGGCCATATTGTCACCTTTTCCTTTTGATATTGAAATGTGTTAGCAAGGGTGTACAATCTCAGAGCTTCTTTCTTCATACTGATTATTGATGAAGAAGCAGCATAAGTTTTGTCTATGCTTTTCAGCATCTCATCATCATGAAGCCTTTGCTGCTGTTCTTCTTCTATCTTTACTCTCACAGTTTCCATCTGTGAGGTGGGAGTGATGGGCATAGGTTTGGCTTTAGGCAAAGTTAAGATTGCGGAAAGAGGCAGCCTATCTTCTTCCTCATCATCCTCTTCTTCTTCTTCTTCTAGCCTCAACATCCTTCTCTTCTTCTTCTTGTGTGCATCATCAGCTGTTGGTTTTGAGGGTAAAGGAGTTGGTTTAGTGAGTTGTGGTAGTGGTGATTTTGAAGTGGGAAGTTTTGCAGGTTGTTCTAGTATTCTTGTAGTGAGTGAGGCTTTTGAGTGTTTTGCTAGTTCCTTTCTATTCCCAGCACCTGCCTCATTTAGTGCTTCAATCACCAATCCCTTAGTGTATGCTTCAGACGAACAGATCTTGGTGGTTATTGCCAAGATACTGTCCCTGGTCCATGACTTAATCTCGATCAATGATCTCCCAAGGTGCTTTGCAATGAATCTGATCATGATCTCTAGTCTTTCTCTTTCTAATGCATCATAACTTGCCCATCTTGAGTTAATTTCTTCAACTTCAAGTCTCCTAATCTCTGAGTCAAGCTGTGCAGTATCGAACCCTAGTCTATACAGTTGATCAATAATGGAGTCCATTGATTTACTATGTGTAGCATCCGCCATTTTGATCATCTCATCGAGTTGGAGTTCTTTTTCTTTTCCTTCAACCTTCCTCTTCTTATATGTGATATGAAAGTCTTTGTGACTTTCACCCACTTCATCAATGTCGGCTCCCTTCACAAACTCCTCTTCCTTCTCAGTATCCTTTTCTTTCAGTATGCTCTTCCTCTTTGCGTTCACTGACTGACTCTCCCCCTTTTTGGTTGCATTGGTTCCAAGGGTTTGAGTAGCAAAAAGCCTTGTGCTCACAGTCTCCTCCACCAGGGGTTGTATGATTGAGGGAAGCCTCTCATCGATGGTTTTGATCACAATGTCTGTGATCATTGGGGTGATGAGAGGTAGGGATTGCTGAAAGATAGCAGCTGTTTGCTCAGAGGGGTTCTGTCCCTGAGAAGCAGTGCCAGAAATAGAGGCTGGTGGCTTGGAAGTTTTGAGTGGCTGAGTGTGTGGGAGACCTTCAGGTGAAGGTGCCATCTGTGGGTTTATGTTGGTGGCAGATGGACTTGCTTCTTGAGAGAATTGGTCAAGTAGTCTTTGTAGTCTACGGACTTCTTCCTCAAGAATTGTGTTTTGGGCCAGAACATCATAAAAGAAGCCCAGGTCATCATCAGCAGATGCTGAATCACCTGACCTCCTGCTTGTAGCAGGATGTACATGCATTGGGTATAGACCAGTTTTAGCATGTGCCCCTTTTTCTTGGAACTGGGGACTTCCAGCCTCAGGACGATGTCCTTCATCAGCTGTTGCCTTTGGTGAGGTCTTAGCAATGTTACCAGCCTCAGTCTGATCATGTGCTGATTCAGAAGAGGTGGCAGCCTCACAAGATATTCTGATCTCCATATCCACACCAGGAGACAGAACATTTAAACCCCGGTGCTGTGGGTTGTCAGAAGCAGTTGATCCTCTTCCTCAATGGCTGTGGTTGTCCCCTTTGTTAGTGTTTGGTAGGGAGGAGGAGAGGCATGCAGCTGAGTCAGCACATTTGCAATTATAATGGTTGGACTTTGGGGGCATTTGCATGGGGAGATGGGGTAAAAGCATTATGCACCTGGGGAGAATGGTGCTCTTCAATGGCAATCTCCTCAAATGAGGAAGATTCCAGATTAGTGGGTACCCCTTCTTTGGTTGTTGCAGGCTCCTTTTGAGAGGAATCCTGAGCGGCTGTGGCTGGTAGAGTCTCTGATACTGCTGGGGGGTTTAAACCAGCAAGTATATCCTGCCTTGGTGGTACAGGAGCATCTTCAGGGGACTCATCTCCCTGAATAGCTGTTTTGGGGCGTTTGGTTTTTGGTTTGGTGGGGACTCTGGATCTGGAGGTGGTGGCTGTGGGTTCCAGCTACGTGGGTTTGCGCAGCTTGGCAGCCATTTTTAGTGATTGGTCAGAGTTGTGCCGGGAGTATACTTCAGGCAATACAGCCATAGCAGGGACTCCCAGGCCAACAAGTCCCTCAGCTTGAAGCTGGTTTTCAATTATGGCCATTATGAACCGAGGATATAATATCCAACGGTTAGCAAGTTGTTTTTGGGCCATATCCTTGAGCTCTAAAAATAGTATTTCAGAAAAATTTAAAGGTTGTTGCTCAAGGATGGAGTACATTACCTGTTGCCACCTTGTGGACATTTGATCCCATGATGAAGTCTTGGGGGCAAGGCAGACATTTACTATATGAAAGATGAGACGTTCGGCATCCTGGAAATGTTTCTTCAATATGGTAGATGCACTCAGGTTACCCTGGTATCCATGGTGGGCAAATGATAGATCTGTTGTGCCCTTTGGATAACCAGTTGGGAAAGTGGCATCATCCAGATTGAGGGTTTGGCGAAGAGTGTCTGGAGTAATGACCACTTTTGACGATGGACAAACGATTGAAGAGACTCTGTGTCATTCTCCTCAGAGACAAGAGTGACGTTTGTCCAGAATTGGTTAAGAGATTCGGCATAAATGGTGGGATTTAACAGAAAAGCCGTTTGGTAAGGTGACTGAACCATTAAATCAATGGCGTTGTGAAACTTGGTCCAGTATGGCGATTTTGTGAGATGCGCGACACAGTTGTGTCGTGGTTTTAGTTGCATGGTCTCCATTGATGAAGAGAGGTTACAGAGTTTTGAACGTTAGGTTTGAGAAGAGAGGAGAGAAACTTTGAAGGTGGGATAAGGTATTTAAAGGGTAGGGTTAGAAAACGACTGAAGGTTTTGGTGTTAGTCATCAGTTGTTGAAACTACTGATGACGTGGTATTAACTTTCAGAGGTTTGAAATGACTGACCGTATTGGTGTGATCAGCAGTTGTTATAAAACAACTGAAGACTTGGTTTTAACCGGCAGACGTTGAAACAGCTGAAGTCTCTGATTTAGTCATCAGTAGTTATAAAACTACTGAAGACAGTTTTGACTTCAGGTGGTGAAACAACTGAGGATATGGTGTTTGTCATCAGTAGTTGTGAAACTACTGAAGACAGTGGTTTTGTCATCACTTGTTGTAAACAGCTGAAGACTTGGTGTTAGTCTTCAGTAGTTGTAAACTACTGAAGACATAGGTTTGGCTTCAGTTGTTTAGAAACAGCAGTTGTAGAAACAACTGAAGAGAAATTACTCATCAGCTGTTTTCGTCAATTCATAGCTTTTCAGCTGTTTCAGTCTGACCTCCACACTTACTCATCAGACATAAATCTGAGTTTCAGAGGTTTCATTGGTCATCAGTACTTATCTGCATTTCTGACATCAGTAGTTGTAGCTACATCAGCTGTGGTGATTTCATCAGCTGTTGTAACTACATCAGCTGTTTTAACAAATAAAGTACTTCAGTACTTGTGAGGCATGTAGCCTTCAGTAGTTATAAAAACTACTGAGGGTAAAGGAACTCATCAGTACTTATATGTGACATGGTTACCAATGATCATCAATACTTATTACTGAGATCATCAGTAGTTGTCACTTATTCTAGCTGCAGCATACCAAGCCTTAACACCAGGTTGTGGAAAGTTGAACTATCCAAAGGCTTAGTAAAAATGTCTGCAAGCTCATCAGCACTAGGAACAAATTTTGGATCAATCAGACCTTTTTCAAAACAATCTCTAATAAAATGGTGTCTGATTCAATATGTTTAGTCCTAGAGTGCTGGACAGGATTCTTGACAATACAAACAGCTGAAGAGCTGTCCATTAACAATGGAGTCTTAGTCTCTGTTATGCCATAATCCAATAAGTGGTTTTGAAGCCAGAGTACCTGAGATGTACAGCTTGCAGCAGCAATGTACTCGGCTTCAGCAGTTGATGTAGCAACTGAGGTTTGTTTCTTACTCTGCCAAGAAATCAAACAGTTGCCTAGGAATTGACATCCACCAGAAGTTGATTTCCTGGTCAACTTACACCCTGCATAGTCACTGTCAGAAAAAGCAACTAATTTACCAGAATGTCTAGTAGAATACCATAAACCTAGAGATGGAGTGCCTTGCAGATATCTAAAGATCCTCTTGACTGCAATCAAATGAGACTCCTTAGGTGCAGCCTAAAATCTAGCACAAACACATGTAGCAAACATAATATCTGGTCTAGAAGCTGTTAAGTACATCAAGGACCTAATCATACATCTGTAAAGTGTTTCATCAACCACTTTACCTTTCTGATTTGTATCCAGTTGTGTGGTGTTGCACATGGGAGTAGAACAGGGCTTACAGTTTTGTAAATCAAACTTTTCCAAAAGATCTTTTGTGTATTTGGACTGATGAATGAAAATTCCATCAGCCTTTTGTTTGATTTGCAAACCCAGAAGGAACTGTAATTCTCCCATGGCACTCATTTCAAACTTCTGTTGCATCAACTTTGTAAAGGCATCACACAACTGTGGATCAGAGGATGCAAAAATGATATCATCTACATAAATTTGAACAAGTAGATTATGCTGCCCAGCTTTCTTAATGAATAAAGTCTTATCTATGGAGCCTCTAGTGAAATTATTTTCCAGAAGAAAGTTTGATAATGTCTCATACCAGGCTTTAGGAGCTTGTTTCAACCCATAAAGAGCCTTATCAAGCTTATACACCCAATTAGGATGTTTATTGTCCTCAAAACCTGGTGGTTGACATACATAAACCTCTTCTTTAATTTTCCCATACAAAAATGCACTTTTGACATCCATTTGAAAAACTTTAAGATTTTGATAAGCAGCATAAGCTAAAAACAATCGAATTGCTTCCAGTCTGGCTACAGGGGCAAAGGTTTCATCATAATCAATACCTTCTTCTTGTGCAAACCCCTGAACAACCAGTCTGGCCTTGTTCTTAACAATAAGCCCATTTTCATCAGTTTTGTTCCTAAACACCCATTTAGTGCCTATTGCACACTTACCTGGAGGTAGAGGAACCAGTTCCCACACTTGCTGTTTCTTGAACTGAAGAAGCTCAAGCTGCATGGCATCAACCCATCCATTGTCCTTTAAAACAATGTGATAATTCTTTGGCTCTTGCTGACTGATGAAGAGAGCATAGAAACAGAAATTTGACAATTGACTTCTTGTTGATACGCCAGCAGTGATATCACCAATGATTTGAGACATAGGGTGATTCTTCAGATCTTGGTACCAATGAGATCAGTGCAAGAGTTTGTAGCAGGCTCAGCAGCAACAGATGGTGATGGTGAAGCATTTCCTTGAAACCAATCAGTAGATGGTAATTCAAAGGAAGTTGAAGTTGTAGAAATCTCATCAGCATTTGTTGTGGATTGTGCTACTGGAGCTACAGGAACATCAGGTCTAGCTGAATCAGGCAGTTGATCACTAAACTTGAAGTGGTGAGTACTGCTATCATCATCATCATCAGCACCAGCAGTACCACCAGGTGGTGAACTGTTGACAGGAGCAACAGCAGGAGTTTGATAAGGAACATATTGCAGTATGTCCAAATCAAATATCTCCACAGGGCTTTGTGGAATCTTGTCCTTTGGAGATTCATTAAACTTAACATGTAGAGTCTCTTCAACCATCTTTGTTCTACAGTTGAAGACTCTGTATGCTTTGCAAGTTGATGAATAACCAACAAAGTACCCTGCATCCACCTTAGGATCAAATTTTTGGAGTTGATCCCGTGTGTTGAGAATGAAACAAGGACACCCAAAAGCTCTGAAGAATGAAATTAGAGGGGCCAAATGATGAAGAACTTCATATGGAGTCTTCATCAACCTGTGATTTACTAGAGCTCTATTCTGTACATAGCAAGCTGTATTGACAGCTTCAGCCCAAAAAGTCATTGGCAGTCCAGAATCAGCCAACATGGACCTTGCAGCTTCAATAAGGGTCCTGTTCTTTCTCTCTACTACTCTATTTTGTTCAGGAGTTCTTGGAATGCTAAATTGCCTCTTGATTCCCTTTGAGAGGTAGAACTTATCAAGTGTATTGTTTCTGAATTCTGTTCCATTATCACTTCTGATACACTTGACTGAGAGGGAATACTGCTTCTCAACATACAACACAAAGTTGATAATCTTTTGAGTTGCCTCATCCTTTGAATGCAAGAAGAAAGTCGATACAAATCTGGAGTAATCATCCACAATTACCAGACAGTATTTCTTCTTAGCCATGCTCATCACTCTCACAGGACCAAAGAGATCCATGTGAAGGAGCTGTAAGCAGGCAGTGGACTTAGGTTCTTCTATGGAGTGAAATGAAGCTTTGTGCTGTTTTTCTTTTAAACAAGCAGTGCAGTTATCTTCACATTTGAACTCCTTCATAGGCAGTCCCCTTACTAAACCATGGTTTATCAGCTGATTTATGTTTTTGAGATTAACATGACCCAGCCTTCTATGCCATAGAGTAGATTCTTGAGGGGAAGCCTTGGAAAATAGGCAAGGATGGCCTTTGAGATCTATTTTCTTGGAAAGATCTAAGGCATACACTCTTCCTGTCCTGTTGGCCTTTAGGAGAGTGTATTCATTCAACACCTTATCAATCAAACTTAGAACTTTGGATGACAGAATCCGATAGTTTTGACTAGTGAAAAGAGCAACATGGCCTTTGTCACACATTTCACTGACACTCAAGAGGTTGTACTTGAGATTTTCCACATGGTTAACATCATCAAACTTTATTTCCCCATTGGAAACAAAGCCTTTGCCGATGATGTAACCCTTTGCATCATTTCCAAATGACACAAACCCCTTCCTTCCTTGAGAGTAGTCATTAAGAAGTGATCTGTTTCCTGTCATATGCATGGATCCTCCACTGTCTACATATCAGATGCCTCTGTGGCATGTTGAAGAACCCTGCAAAACAAAACAAATTAGTTAGATATTGAGACCCAAACCTTTTTGGTTTTGGGCCTGTTCACATCAACAGATGGTAGACTAACAGGTTTGTTGGAAACAACAGCCTGAGAGGAAGAAGATGGTGAAGAAGAGGAATCCTTTGGCTTGGACCTCCTTTTCTGTGGTTTCAACATAGGAACATCTAATTGGTTAACTCTTCCCAATAGATGTTGAACCATCATAACCAGCTGTGTCTGATTTTGTGATAAAGCTTTCAGCTCTTCAGACACATTGGCATTGGAGTTTGATAAGTTCCTATGTTGCACCTTCTTCTTTTGAGCAATCTCAGCTGTTACCTGTTTAACCCCTTCCTTTTTGGATTTCTTTTTGGACTTAAGGGTTACAGGATTTGATGTTGCTGGTACAAATGTGGCTTCAAACTCAGTTTTCATTTTAACCATTTTCTCTTTAATTTCCTCTTTATGTTTGAGTTTGGATCCTCTTTTGTACCAATAATCATCTGTAAGATGATTAAACAAACCACATACTTCACATGGTTTCTTCTTCATCTTATGTTGATCATCAACTAAAGAGAATGAAACTACTGAAGACTTGCTCTTCAGTACTTTGGAAGCATTATTTGCTTTCTTGACTTCCTCTTTAGTAGTCTTCAAACTCTTTCTACTGACAGTTTTCTTCTCTTCAGTGCTAACAGTAGTTGGAGTTTGAACTTCAGGTGTTAAATCTTGCTCTCCAGTCCTTTCAGGACTTCCAGAACTAACTCCTGAGTTTATCAACTCTTTGATCATGTGAGTGTCAGCAGTGGAACCATCAACATCAGCTGATAGGTTCTGAGAGGGCTTAGTGCTGACTTCTACTTTTGATGATGCTCTATCAAAAAGTGAATCACATGATGAGGTGGATTGGTTATTGCTTTCTCCATCAGATTTCACTTCTGCTCTTGAAGCAAAATCTGTAGGAGGAGCAGTGTGATTATAACCAATGCCAAACTTCATATTGGAAGCTGATTGCTTACTAAGAAGCATTTCAAAACCTTTGCATGATTGTACCCATCGATCACACTCTACTTGGGTGACTGCAAGGGTTTCTTTGAGACTTCTCTGGTCTTCCAGAATAACCTCTAGCTTGGCCTTTTCATCATTTAATTGGCATTTAAGCTTATAAATCTCATCACTTTAACTATTAAGAGCAGACTCATACTCAGATTTTATCAGGATCAGTGATCACAAGTTTGATGTATTAGAGAATAATGCAGCGGAATAAGATCAAGAATTAGACAAATTATAGCAAGAGTTTGATATTTGTAAACAAATACGAGAGAATATATTTCTGTGATAAGGAATGATTCAATTATGCCAAATCTTTCTATTCAATCATTCAAAAATTACAATAAGGTTGACACTCCTTATATAGAGTGCAATCACTGCTGTAATCACGGGATAGTGACAACTAGCAGATGTAGTACAAAAATAACTAACACTTAACAAACATCACAACTACTGAGAACATGTCAGAGTGCTAAGTATAAAACATGAAACTACTGAAAAGAAACTACTGAAACTACAACGACTGAAGAACAAACTCTTCAGTCGTTTTACAAAACTACTGAAAAGAGAAAACATAAAACTACTGATAAGTAAACAGTCACAACTACTGAAGAAGTCCTCTTCAGCTGTTATGACAACATCTGATATTTGGTCTTCACTACTTGTGTCTTCAGACTTTGTCTTCAGCACTTGTCTTCAGACTTTGTCTTCAGCACTTGTCTTCAGACTTTGTCTTTAGCACTTGTCTTCAGACTTTGTCTTCAGCACTTGTGTTTAGACATTGTCTTCAGGTGTTATCTTCAGCTGTTGTGGACTTCAGTAGTTGTTGTGACGTCTGTGGGACTTAAAGGTTTTTCTGATCCGGCTCATTGGTTCTTTTGGTCCAACAAACTCCCCCTGAACCAATGCAGCCAAAACCTTTAACTTTATTGAGGTCCCACTTATTGTTGGCAAAATGGTTGGTCTTTTTCCTTCTTGATCAGTTGAGAAGATGACCCATATAAGCACTGGCCTGGAAATGAGTCTCTGATGATTTGGTTGGCAATGTATGGATGGGAGCTTTGTATTGGGGAATTGGACACTGAGCTGTTCCCCCATCCATGAGACTCACTTCCCATGTATAAGCCTGTAGGATTCTCTGGTGTATGCTCTGAGAAACATAATTTGTTCCTCCATGGTAAGATTTTCTGGTTCACCATCAAACAATCCTTCACGCCCATACAGCTCTGAAATGTACTTGGCCTGTTTGCCATTTTTGAGCTCAACTGTTGTAATCTGTCTATATGCAAACTCATCTGGGTGAGTACCTTCAAGTAACAGACTGAGCTTATTTTGTTTGAAGTTCTCAAGCTTCTTATAGACCAACCCCTTTTTAATAACTCTGTTCTCTAACATCTTTTGGGGTGGCTGTTTAGCCTCATAAGCCTTCTTGAAATCTTCTACAATTTCCCAGGGTGATACTACAAGGACCACAGTGATCTCTTCATCTACGATCCTTTTAACTTGGCCCTTTTATCTCGTAGGAATGTCTTTCTTCACAATTCTGTGAGCCACCCTAGGATCAGGCCATATCCTCACCTTTTCCTTTTGATATTGAAATGTGTTGGCAAGGGTGTACAGTCTCAGAGCTTCTTTCTTCATAATTATTATTGATGAAGAAGCAGCATAAGTTTTGTTTATGCTTTTCAGTATCTCCTCATCATGAAGCCTTTGCTGCTGTTCTTCTTCTATCTTTACTCTCACTGTTTCCATCTGTGAGGTGGGAGTGATGGGCATAGGTTTGGCTTTAGGCAAAGTTAGGACTGCGGAAAGAGGCAGCCTATCTTCTTCCTCATCATCCTCTTCTTCTTCTTCTTCTAGCCTCAACATCCTTCTCTTCTTCTTCTTGGATGCATCATCGACTGTTGGTTTTGGGGGTAAAGGAGTTGGTTTAATGGGTTGTGGTAGTGGTGATTTTGAAGTGGTAGGTTTTGCAGGTTGTTCTAGAATTCTTGTAGTGAGTGAGACTTTGGAGTGTTTTGCTAGTTCATTTCTATTCCCAGCACCTGCTTCATTTAGTGCTTCAATCACTAATCCCTTAGTGTATGCTTCAGACGTACAGATCTTGGTAGTTATTGCCAAGATACTGTCCCTGGTCCATGACTTAATCTCTATCAATGATCTCCCAAGATACTTTGCAATGAATCTAATCATGATCTCCAGTCTTTCTCTTTCTAATACATCATAACTTGCCCATCTTGAGTTAATTTCTTCAACTTCAAGTCTTCTAATCTCTGAGTCAAGCTGTGCAGTATCGAACCCTTGTCTATACAGTTGATCAATAATGGAGTCCATAGATTTACTATGTGTAGCATCCGCCATTTTGATCATCTCATCAAGTTTGAGTTCTTTTTGGAGTTCTTTGTCTTTTCTTTCAATCTTCCTCTTCTTATATGTGATATGAAAGTCTTTGTGACTTTCACTCACTTGATCAATGTCAGCTCCCTTCACATACTCTTCTTCCTTCTCAGTCTCCTTCACAACCTCCTCTTCCTTCTCAATCTCCTGTTCTTTCAGTATGCTCTTCCCCTTTGTTTTCACTAACTGACTCTCCCCCTTTTTGGTTGCATTGGTTGCAAGGGTTTGAGTAGTAGAAAGCCTTGTGCTCACAATCTCCTCCACCAGGGGTTGTATAATTGAGGGAAGCCTCTCATCCATGGTTTTGATCACAATGTCTGTGATCATTGGGGTGATGAGAGGTAGGGATTGCTGTAAGATAGCAGCTGTTTGCTCAGAGGGGTTCTGTCCCTGAGAAGCAGTGCCAGAAGTAGAGGCTGGTGGGTTGTAAGTTTTGATTGGCTGAGTGTTTAGGAGACCTTCAGGTGAAGGTGCCATCTGTGGGTGTATGTTGGTGTCAGATGGACTTGCTTCTTGAGAGAATTGGTCAAGTAGGCTTTGTAGTCTACAGACTTCTTCCTCAAGAATTGTGTTCTGGGCAAGAACATCATAAAAGAAGCCCAGGTCATCATCAGCAGATGCTGAATCACCTGACCTCCTGCTTGTAGCAGGATGTACATGCCCTGGGTGTAGACCAGTTGTAGCATGTGCCCCTTTTTCTTGGATCTGGGGACTTCCAGCCTCAGGACGATGTCCTTCATCAGCTGTTGCCTCTGATGAGGTCTTAGCAATGTTACCAGCCTCAGTCTGATCATGTGCTGATGCAGAAGAGGTGGCAGCCTCACCAGATATTCTGATCTCCGTATCTACACCAGGAGACAGAACATTTAAACCCCTGTGCTATGGGTTGTCAGAAGCATGTTGATCCTCTTCCTCAATATCTGTGGTTTTCCCCTTTGGTGGTTGTTGGGGAGGAGGAGAGGCATGCAGCTGAGTCAGCATGTTTGCAATTATAAGTGTTGGACTTTGGGGGGCATTTTCATGGGGAGATAGGGTAAAATCAGTATGCACCTGGGGAGAATGGTGCGTTTCAATGGCAATCTCCTCAAATGAGGAAGATTCCAGATTTGTGGGTACCCCTTCTTTGGTTGCTTCAGGCTCCTTTTGAGAGGAATCCTGAGCGGCTGTGGCTGGTAGAGTCTTTGATACAGCTGGGGGGTTTACACCAGCAAGTATATCCTGCCTTGGTGGTACAGGAGCATCTTCAGGGGACTCATCTCCCTGAATAGCTGTTTTGGGTCGTTTTGTTTTTGGTTTGGTGGGGACTCTGGATTTGGTGGTGGTGGCTGTGGGTTCCAGCTGCGTGGGTTTGCGCAACTTGGCAGCCATTTTTAGTGATTGGTCAGAGTTGTGCCGGGAGTATACTTCAGGCAATACAACCATAGCAGGGACTCCCAGGCCAACAAGTCCCTCAGCTTGAAGCTGGTTTTCAATTATGGCCATTATGAACCGAGGATATAATATCCAACAGTTAGCAAGTTGTTTTTGGGCCATATCCTTGAGCTCTAAAAATAGTATTTAAGAATTTAAAGGTTGTTGCTCAAGGATGGAGTACATTACCTGTTGCCACCTTGTGGACATTTGATCCCATGATGAAGTCTTGGGGGCCAGGCAGACATTTACCATATGAAAGATGAGCCGTTCAGCATCCTGGAAATGTTTCTTCAATATGGTAGAGGCACTCAGGTTACCTTCGTATCCATGGTGGGCAAATGACAGATCTGTTGTGCCCTTTGGGTAACCAGTTGGGAAGGCAGCATCATCCAGATTGAGGGTTTGGCGAAGAATGTCTGGAGTAATGACCACCTTTTGGTTATGGACAAACGATTGGAGAGACTCTGTGTCATTCTCCCCAGAGACAAGAGTGACGTTTGTCCAGAATTGGCTAAGAGATTCGGCATATATGGTGGGGTTTAATAGAAAAGCCGTTTGGTAAGGTGACTGAACCATTAAATCAATGGCGTTGTGAAACTTGGTCCAGTATGGCGATTTTGTGAGATAAGCGACACAGTTGTGTCGTGGTTTTAGTTGCATGGTCGCCATGGATGAAGAGAGGGTACAGAGTTTTTGAACGTTAGGTTTGAGAAGAGAGGTGAGAAAAACTCTGAAGGTGGGATAAGGTATTTATAGGGTAGGGTTATGAAACGACTGAAGGTTTTGGTGTTAGTCATCATTTGTTGAAACTACTGATGACTTGGCATTAACTTTCAGAGGTTTGAAATGACTGACCGTATTGGTGTGATCATCAGTTGTTATAAAACAACTGAAGACTTGGTTTTAACCGTCAGACGTTGAAACAACTGAAGTCTCTGATTTAGTCTTCAGTAGTTATAAAACTACTGAAGACAATTTTGACTTCAGGTGGTGAAACAACTGAGGACATGGTGTTTGTCATCAGTAGTTGTGAAACTACTTAAGACAGTGGTTTTGTCATCAGTTGTTGTAAACAGCTGAAGACTTAGTGTTAGTCTTCAGTAGTTGTAAACTACTGAAGACATAGGTTTGGCTTCAGTTGTTTAGAAACAGCAGTTGTAGAAACAACTGAGGAGAAATTACTCATCAACTGTTTTCGTCAATTCATAGCTTTTCAGCTGTTTCAGTCTGACCTCCACACTTATCAGACAAATCTGAGTTTCAGAGGTTTCATTGGTCATCAGTACTTATCTGCATTTCTGACATCAGTAGTTGTAGCTACATCAGCTGTTGTGATTTCATCAGCTGTTGTAACTACATCAGCTGTGTTAACAAATAAAGTACTTCAGTACTTGTGAGGAATGAAGCCTTCAGTAGTTATAAAAAAAACTGAGGGGAAAGGAACTCATCAGTACTTATATATGACATGGTTACCAATGATCATCAGTATTTATTACTAAGATCATCAGTAGTTGTCACTTATTCTAGCTGCAGCATACCAAGCCTTAACACTAGGTTGTGGAAAGTTGAACTATCCAAAGGCTTAGTAAAAATGTCTGCAAGCTCATCAGCACTAGGAACAAATTTTGGATCAATCAGACCTTTTTCAAAACAATCTCTAATAAAATGGTGTCTGATTTCAATATGTTTAGTCCTAGAGTGCTGGACAGGATTCTTGACAATACAAAGAGCTGAAGAGCTATCCATTAACAATGGGGTCTTAGTCTCTGTTATGCCATAATCCAATAATTGGTTTTGAAGCCATAGTACCTGAGATGTACAGCTTGCAGCAGCAATGTACTCGGCTTCAGCAGTTGATGTAGCAACTGAGGTTTGTTTCTTACTCTACCAAGAAATCAAACAGTTGCCTAGGAATTGACATCCACCAGAAGTTGATTTCCTGGTCAACTTACACCCTGCATAGTCACTGTCAGAAAAAGCAACTAATTTACCAGAATGTCTAGTAGAATACCATAAACCTAGAGATGGAGTGCCTTGCAGATATCTAAAGATCCTCTTGACTGCAATCAGATGAGACTCCTTAGGTGCAGCCTGAAATCTAGCACAAACACATGTAGCAAACATAATATCTGGTCTAGAAGCTGTTAAGTACATCAAGGACCTAATCATACATCTGTAAAGTGTTTCATCAACCACTTTACCTTTCTTATCTGTATCCAGTTGTGTGGTGTTGCACATGGGAGTAGAACAGGGTTTACAATTTTGTAAATCAAACTTTTCCAAAAGATATTTTGTGTATTTGGACTGATGAATGAAAATTCCATCAGCCTTTTGTTTGATTTGCAATCCCAGAAAGAATTGTAATTCCCCCATGGCACTCATTTCAAACTTTTGTTGCATCAACTTTGTAAAGGCATCACACAACTGTGGATCAGAGGATGCAAAAATAATATCATCTACATAAATTTGAACAAGTAGATTATGCTGCCCAGCTTTCTTAATGAATAAAGTTTTATCTATGGAACCTCTAGTGAAATTATTTTCAAGAAGAAAGTTTGATAATGTCTCATACCAGGCTCTAGGAGCTTGTTTCAACCCATAAAGAGCCTTATCAAGCTTATACACCCAATTAGGATGCTTATTGTCCTCAAAACCCGGTGGTTGACATACATAAACCTCTTCTTTAATTTTCCCATACAAAAATGCACTTTTGACATCCATTTGAAAAACTTTAAGATTTTGATAAGCAGCATAAGCTAAAAACAATCTAATTGCTTCCAGTCTGGCTACAGGGGCAAAGGTTTCATCATAATCAATACCTTCTTCTTGTGCAAACCCCTGAACAACCAGTCTGGCCTTGTTCTTAACAATAAGCCCATTTTCATCAGTTTTGTTCCTAAACACCCATTTAGTGCCTATTGCACACTTACCTGGAGGTAGAGGAACCAGTTCCCACACTTGCTGTTTCTTGAACTGAAGAAGCTCAAGCTGCATGGCATCAACCCATCCATTGTCCTTTAAAGCAATGTGATAATTCTTTGGCTCTTGCTGACTGATGAAGAGAGCATAGAAGCAGAAATTTGACAATTGACTTCTTGTTGATACTCCAGCAGTGATATCACCAATGATTTGAGACATAGGGTGATTCTTCAGATCTTGGTACACAATGAGATCAGTGCAAGTGTTTGTAGCAGGCTCAGCAGCAACAGATGGTGATGGTGAAGTATTTCCTTGAAACCAATCAGTAGATGGTAATTCAAAGGAAGTTGAAGTTGTAGAAATCTCATCAGCATTTGTTGTGGATTGTGCTGCTGGAGCTACAGGAACACCAGGTCTAGCTGAATCAGGCAGTTGATCACTAAACTTGAAGAGGTGAGTACTACTATCATCATCATCACCACCAGCAGTACCACCAGGTGGTGAACTATTGACAGGAACAACAGCAAGAGTTTGATAAGGAACATATTGCAGTATGTCCAAATCAAATATCTCCACAGGGCTTTGTGGAATCTTGTCCTTTGGAGATTCATTAAACTTAACATGTAGAGTCTCTTCAACCATCTTTGTTCTACAGTTGAAGACTCTGTATGCTTTGCAAGTTGATGAATAACCAACAAAGTACCCTGCATCCACCTTAGAATCAAATTTTTGGAGTTGATCCCATGTGTTGAGAATGAAACAAGGACATCCAAAAGCTCTGAAAAATGAAATTAGAGGGGCCAAATGATGAAGAACTTCATATGGAGTTTTCATCCCTAGAGCTCTATTTTGTACATAGCAAGCTATATTGATAGCTTCAGCCCAAAAAGTCATTGGCAGTCCAGAGTCAGCCAACATGGACCTTGCAGCTTCAATAAGGGTCCTGTTCTTTCTCTCCACTACTCCATTTTGTTCAGGAGTTCTTGGAATGCTAAAATGCCTCTTGATTCCCTTTGAGAGGTAGAACTCATCAAGTGTATTGTTTCCAAATTCTGTTCCATTATCACTCCTAATACACTTGACTGAGAGGAAATACTGCTTCTCAACATACAACACAAAGTTGATAATCTTCTGAGCTGCTTCATCCTTTGAATGCAAGAAGAAAGTCCATACAAATCTGGAGTAATCATCTACAATTACTAGACAGTATTTCTTCTTAGCCATACTCATCACTCTCACAGGACCAAAGAGATCCATGTGAAGAAGCTGTAAGCAGGCATTGGACTTAGGTTCTTCTATGGAGGGAAATGAGGCTTTGTGCTGTTTTCCTTTTAAACAATCAATGCAGTCATCTTCACATTTGAACTCCTTCATAGGCAATCCCCTTACTAAACCATGGTTTATCAGCTGATTTATGTTTTTGAGATTAACATGACCCAGCCTTCTATGCCATTGTGTAGATTCTTGAGGGGAAGCCTTGGAAAATAGGCAAAGATGGCCTTTGAGATCTATTTTCTTGGAAAGATCTAAGGCATACACTCTTCCTGTCCTGTTGGCCTTAAGGAGAGTGTATTCATCCAACACCTTATCAATCAAACTTAGAACTTTGGATGACAGAATCCGGCAGTTCTGACTTGTGAAAAGAGCAACATGGCCTTTGTCACACATTTGACTGACACTCAAGAGGTTGTACTTGAGATTTTCCACATGGTTAACATCATCAAACTTTATTTCCCCATTGGAAACAAAGCCTTTGCCGATGATGTAACCCTTTGCATCATTGCCAAAAGACACAAACCCGTTCCTTCCTTGAGAGTAGTCATTAAGAAGTGATCTGTTTCCTGTCATATGCATGGATCCTCCACTGTCTACATACCAGATGCCTCTATAGCATGTTGAAGAACCCTGCATAACAAAACAAATTAGTTAGATTTTGAGACCCAAACCTTTTTGGTTTTGGGCCTGTTTACATCAACAGATGGTAAACTAACAGGTTTGTTTGAAACAACAGCCTGAGAGGAAGAAGATGGTGAAGAAGAGGAATCCTTTGGCTTGGACCTCCTTTTCTATGGTTTCATCATAGGAACATCTAATTGGTTAACTCTTCCCAATAGATGTTGAACCATCATAACCAGCTGTGTCTGATTTTGTGATAAAGCTTTCAGCTCTTCAGACACATTAGCATTTGAGTTTGATAAGTTCTTATGTTGCACCTTCTTCTTTTGAGCAATCTCTGTTGTTACCTGTTTAACCCCTTCCTTTTTGGATTTCTTTTTGGACTTGAGGGTTACAGGATTTGATGTTGCTGGTACAAATGTGGCTTCAAACTCATTTTTCATTTTAACCATTTTCTCTTTAATTTCCTCTTTATGTTTGAGTTTGGATCCTCTTTTGTACCAACAATCATCTGTAAGATGATTAAACAAACCACATACTTCACATGGTTTATTTTTCATCTTATGTTGATCATCAACTAAAGAGGATGAAACTACTGAAGACTTGCTCTTCAGTACTTTGGAAGCATTATTTGCTTTCTTGACTTCCTCTTTAGTAGTCTTCAAACTCTTCCTACTGACAGTTTTCTTCTTTTCAGTGCTGACAGTAGTTGGAGTTTGAACTTCAGGTGTTAAATCTTGCTCTTCAGTCCTTTCAGGACTTTCAGAAATAACTCCTGAGTTGATCAACTCTTTGATCATGTGAGTGTCAGCAATGGAACCATCAACATCAGCTGATAGGTTCTGAGAGGGCTTAGTGCTGACTTCTACTTTTGATGATGCTCTATCAAAAAGTGAATCACATGATGAGGTGGATTGGTTATTGCTTTCTCCATCAGATTTCACTTCTACTCTTGGAGAAAAATCTGTAGGAGGAGCAGTGTGATTATAACCAATGCCAAACTTCACATTGGAAGCTGATTGCTTACTAAGAAGCATTTCAAAACCTTTGCATGATTGTACCCATCGATCACACTCTACTTGGGTGACTGCAAGGGTTTCTTTGAGACTTCTCTGGTCTTCCAGAATAACCTCTAGCTTAGCTTTTTCATCATTTAATTAGCATTTAAGCTTATAAATCTCATCATTTTTTATATTAAGAGCAGACTCATACTCAGCTTGTCTTTTGGAAATGGTTTTCTCAGACTCAAGTTTTTGATTTATTAATGCTACATTTGCCTCTCTAATAGAGACAAAGGCAGCTATGCATGATTCAGAACATAACTTGGCTTTAGCCTCTGAAGATACCTGAGTTACCTGTGAAGATGATGCATTTGAGCAAGAACCCTCAGTAGACTCCAGAGCCATAAGTGCCAGATTCCTAAAAGGACTATCACCACCATGTTGAACAGCACCTGTGAACAGTTGTTCATGACCAGACATGTCATCTGGCAAGCTGCTCCAGTCAACAACTTCAGGGGTGAAGAAGCTATGTTGTTGAGGTTGAGGAGGTTGATGAGATGGTTGAGGTTCTGGAAGTGCATGAGGTTGTGGTACCATAGGAGCTTGAACTTGACTGGTTTGTGGCATGTAATAACACGGGTAAGGGTATGGCATTTGAATGATTAAAAACCAAGAAAAAATCTCAGGATGAATGATTAAAAACACAGAAAATTCAATCTCTATAACCGTTTCTTGCAAAAATGCTAATTCAATCAAACTTGGATCTTGAATAGCAGTTTCAATGATCAATTATTAGATCGATCAATGATTAACCAGCTCTGATACCATTTGTCAGGATCAGTGATCACAAGTTTGGTGTATTAGAGAATAATGCAGCGGAATAAGATCAAGAATTAGACAAATTATAGCAAGAGTTTGATATTTGTAAACAAATATGAGAGAATATATTTCTGTGATAAGGAATGATTCAATTATGCCAAATCTTTCTATTCAATCATTCAAAAATAACAATAAGGTTGACACTCCTTATATAGAGTGCAATCACTGCTGTAATCACGGGATAGTGACAACTAGCAGATCTAGTACAAAAATAACTAACACTTAACAAACCACTGAAATGTTCACAACTACTGAGAACATGTCAGAGTGCTAAGTATAAAACATGAAACTACTGAAAAGAAACTACTGAAACTACAACGACTGAAGAACAAACTCTTCAGTCGTTTTACAAAACTACTGAAAAGAGAAAACATAAAACTACTGATAAGAAAACCATCACAACTACTGAAGAAGTCCTCTTCAGCTGTTATGACAACATCTGATATTTGGTCTTTAGCACTTGTGTCTTCAGACTTTGTCTTCAGCACTTGTCTTCAGACTTTGTCTTCAGCACTTGTCTTCAGACTTTGTCTTTAGCACTTATCTTCAGACTTTGTCTTCAGCACTTGTGTTTAGACTTTGTCTTCAGGTGTTATCTTCAGCTGTTCTGGACTTCAGTAGTTGTTGTGACGTCTGTGGGACTTAAAGGTTTTTCTGATCCGGCTCATTGGTTCTTTTGGTCCAACAGATTTTCTTTTGGAAATGGTTTTCTCAAACTCAAGTTTTTGATTTATTAATGCTACATTTGCCTCTCTAATAGAGACAAAGGCAGCTATGCATGATTCAGAACATAACTTGGCTTTAGCCTCTGAAGATACCTGAGTTACCTGTGAAGGTGATGCATTAGAGCAGGAACCCTCAGTAGACTCCAGAGCCATAAGTGCCAGATTCCCAAAAGGACTGTCACCACCATGTTGATCAGCACCTGTGAACAGTTGTTCATGACCAGACATGTCATCTGGCAAACTGCTCCAGTCAACAACTCTAGGGGTGAAGAAGCTGTGTTGTTGAGGTTGAGGAGGTTGATGAGATGGTTGAGGTTCTGGTAGTGCATGAGGTTGTGGTACCATAGGAGCTTGAACTTGACTGGTTTGTGGCATGTAATAACAAGGGTAAGGATATGGCGTTTGACCCTGAGGAACAAAATATGCAGGAGATTGTGGTTGAGAATGATGACTAGAATTGACAGGATGTTGCCCTTTGTTTTGTTGACTATTGCCAGGGAAAGTCACAAAAGGTGCAGAGGAATTAGATCCAGATGATCTACATTCTCTAGCAAAGTGTCCAAGCCTATGGCATTTGTGACACCTCAACTTACTCTGTTCAAAACCAACTTTGGTTTTGCCAGAGAGTCGTGGGAACTTTCTTCCAGTTCTTTTGTAGAACTTCTGAGATCTGATATTTATCAAGGCCATTTGGCTCAAAATATCCATCTCTTCTAAGTCATCATCAGCAATCCCTTTGAGATCATCCATGATGAAGCATAGATTGTCATTATTACACACAGTAAACTGACTATCAACACTCACAAAAGCAAGACACGGTAGCATTGTTCACTACAAAAATCCGAATACATAGCCGCTTCATTGGCAGCTTGGGAAGCTGCATGGATAAATTTGTCCATTGCTTATCTAGGGGTGGTCTCTACCATTCAAGACCCCTCGAAATCTTTGGTAGTTACGTCGGTGGGATTGCTCAAATCAAGGAACCCCGTACTCATCAAAAGACTAAGCACCTTGAGCGGAGATTCAACATCATAAGGTATGGAGTTGAAAAGGGTAAAGATATGTATTCGTAAAGTTCATAAAGATCAAAACATTGCTGATCCACTAACGAAGCTCCTTGATGAGGGCAAAGTATGAGGGTCATACTTGTGCCTTAGGACTTTGATTTACTGGTGATTAGAATTGATCTGTTTAGCATATAAAACATGGAACAATTGTAATATTTAACTCTTTTATATATTTGAGTTATGTTCCCTTTTAGCATGTTTACATCCATGAATAATTCTTTTATTCTAAATGTCCGTAGTCGGTCATATTTGTGGGAACAAATATGAATGTAAGACTATTATGAACTTGGATTGGTGGATATTCATAAGGCATGAATATAGAGCAATTGGTTGCTGCCAAGGTTCATAGATATTCGTGGGATACGAATATTCGACTGACCCGCGTCTCAAATCTTACTACATGGAATCTTATTGATTGATCATAAGTAAATTTGAGTAAAGGCCAATATCATTTGGTATCCTCTGACCTGAGATACATATTGGGTTTTGACATTCACCAAGTGTTATACCTTGAGCTAGTTCTTGGCTGATATGAAATAATGGTCAGTACATAAGGCTATGTTCAGATATGACATAAGGTGATTGTGAGAAACGTATGTAGTCAAGATGGGATTTGTTCCTCTTATTCGTTGAGAGTATGATGTCTAAGGCCTGATTAAGTTAAATCAACAAGGAATGATCATTCTGTGTCCTTGGATTTAACATGACATCTGTAACAAAAGGATAAATGATTGATTCACCTAAATCATTTCAAGTTTGGAACTTGAAAGGGGATGATGTTATTGAATGGCTTATAGTCATGTGTATTAAGGGTAGTAAACCGTTGTTAGGCGGTATTTACTGCTTGCATCAATCTTCTATGTATCTTGTGCAAGTGAGAGATTGTTGGATTCTTTATGCCCAAGACACATAGAACATTGATGTGGTTAGTACGTTATGATCCAAGTCGGGTCATACCCAATAACAAGCTTAGCAAACACCAATTAATATTTAATTGATGATATGATCATGCAATTAAATAAATACACCAATTTAGAAAATGGGTTTTCTAAATAAGTTGCATATGAGATTGAACAACTTATATGGATATTTTGTTCATGGATATTATTTGTAATGTTGTTTAATTTAGTTAAATAACATCAAATAATAAAAGTGTGTGTATGTTATATAATTAAAAGGTTAATTATATATATATATCTTTATTAATCTTTAGTTTGACAAAAGATTAATAGATAAGGACCTATTGGGAAAATAACACAAAATGGAACAACCCTAAAGGGGTTTCGGCCGCCCCTTGTGGCAGCCCCATTCACTCATTTTGTTGTTGTTCTCTCTTTAGTTTGATGCTCTCCAAGAACACACATACTCTCCAATCTCTCATCTCTCTCATATATGCAAGAACCTCAAGGCTCAAACCCTTCGATCTAGAAGATTATCTCGGTTGTAATGGAGTATTCCAGCAGCTTTGATTTCGGCTGAAAATGGGTTTTTCAGCAGCCTATAGGTTCGGTTTTTGGTGCTCAAATCCTAGCAACAATGGTGTTTTCTTAGATGCTTGTGGGTATGGACACTTGAGGACATCTACTTTGGTGTTTTGGCCATTCAAGAGCTGCCTTTTCTTCACCCAAATCACGTTTTAGCAGCCCTTATGGAAGGTGTTTCATTCACATTTTCAGCAGCCTACAAAGGTAGTTTGTTGATGTTGTTTTGGTTGTTTCCTTCTCTTGATAGCTAGTTCAAACACATATGAATGATCCTTATGTTTTGGGTTTGTTGAAACAAAGTTATGAACTTTTAATTTTCAGATTACAACATGATATTAATCTATCATTCCGCTGCGTTTTTCTAAGTTTAAATGGTTAAACTAGTTTGTTAAAGGTCCAACAAACCCAACATTGGCATCTAGAGCCGGATATGTGGATGAATAGCTTCATTTGTCCTTGTAAAATTGGTTTTATAGGACTTTAACAACCTAATAGGGGCTGTTTTGTGATGATATGATGATACCCCAACCTTTCAAGGTTATATCTTGCATGCTTATGATTAAATCTTGAAAGGATGACATCAAATGGTTGATTGTGTTGTTTGGACATAACCTAAATGTTTTGGTTCATGTTGGCCAGAACTTTAAGGTTATAAAAGGGGTTCATTTTGTTCTTGAAATGATGTATATGGATACATATTTTTGTGCATAACATAGCCTTGACCATGTGTGTTTTGGATTTGGTTGTTTGTGATTTTGTCATGTTGGTTGTATTCATTCAAAGGGTTGTAATATTATTCTTTTGTGTTTGTATTTGGGTTGTAATTTATTTATTCATTTGGTTATGTAATAAATAGAATAGATGCATTTCTTTTATTAGAAAATTGTATTAGGATATGATTTTGTAAAAGAAGATGCACAAGATGAAGACCCAAAAGGAAGGACACAAAAGACATGGACACTTGAAGCATTTGGATGTGGAATCAAGTGGGAGTTCATGGACACATATGATGTGTCATTGTTAACCCTTAGGAATGACCTTATGACAACACTTGTGATGGCAAACAAGTGTAGTCAACTTAGTGGCTATGGTTATGCACATATGTTTGTATGATTATGCTTGTTTGGTTGTTTGTTGTATGATTGTTGTTTGATATTTGGATATGCAAAACAAACTCATTAGAAAACTTAACAAGCTAGAAATTTACGGTTTCTAATCATTAAGTGGTTAATAAAAGGTTATTAAAAGGATTAATGATTTAATAAAAGAGGTTTTATTAAAAAATAAACCATAGGGTACCATGTATTTGAAAGCATGCGAATACAAGGTACATAGAGTTTTCATAACTAGTATTAATGGAAACTTAAATCCCTTTGGTAACAAGTCTAACACCATCCTTTTACACGACACTCGAATCTCTTGGGAACTATTTGTGGGATAAAGGTCACCTAACCACTTGTAGGGAACTTGTATCTTTGAGGTGAGTCTAACGTACTTGTGGGATAAAGGTCACCTAACTGCTTGTATGTGAAAACTCACACGTGTGAGTAAGTAGGACGACTTGAATTGGAAACCATGTGATTAGGGTCACCGAAGCATGGCGTACAATGGTGTTGATAGGATTAAACATGCCGACTAAACATATGATGTTTAACCGATCCCATAAGACTAGAAGTTGCAATAGGTTGCAATTGTCAACTGTTGACTACCTTGTTAATTTAAATAATGGGATAAAGGTCACCTAACCATCATTTAAATGTAACGTTGGATTCTAGATTTTAATTATTAATTGTCTATGAGACATGTAAAGGGTATTAATAGTTAAAATGCAATTTTTCAGAAATACTAAAATGAACTTTGTAATTTTGTAGTAATGGCCGCAAACCACGATGCTACTACCCCGACCGTCCCTACCCTATCACCGAGAACCATCTTAAAAGGGGATCGTCTTAACCATAATAAACTTATGGACTCAATTTCAAAATTTGAGAATCGTTCTCAAAATGAGTAAAGGCCTATGTCCTTGACGATCCCATACCTCACCAACCAACGCTGTTGATGTTAAGGCCTTTTGTCGATTGGCTTAGGCACACTAAGGATTCTGTGCAAGTATCCTACCTCATGTTGGGAATATGATTCCCGAACTCCAAAAGGGTTTGGAGCATCATGGGGCATATGACATGATAATCTAGTTGAAGGAAATGTTCCTTCAACAAAACTTTAGTAGATTGCTACGAAACAGTTCGAGCACTTTATACATGTCACATGGAAGAAACCCAATTGATATCATCTTATATATTCTTAAGATGAAAAGCCACATTGATAGCCTTAAGATGCTTAACTGTCCTCTCTCAAAGTAGTTGGCCAAGGATTTGATCCTTGATTGCCTAACTAAAGGTTTGAGACATTCATAATAAACTGTAATATGAATGGGTGGGACAAGAGCATTGGTGAACTTCACGCAATGCTCAAAGCAACCGAGGCAGGGATGGGTAGAGAGGTTCTACCTATTCTCTCGATCAATGAGGAAGGCTATAATAAATGGCCAATCCCGATCCTAATGCAATTATTGCCAAAGGAAAGGAATACATCAAAGCAAAGGTTAATGTGAAACCTCGAAAAGCCTAAGCTTATGAAGCCTAAGGTAACGAAGAACTTTCCATGCTTTGAGTATGGAGAGATAGGACAATAAATAGGAATTGTTCCTCCTATCTCAAGGAGTTGAAAGACAAGAGGGATGTTGGGCAAACCTCAAATACAATTTCCATGATTCACACATTGTATTAAATGTCATTTCTTCAAACACATGGGTTTTGAATACCGGATGTGAAACTCATTCTTGCAATTGTTGCAAAGGGGTTCAAAGAAATGTGCGCTTCAAGGAGGGAAACTCTATTTTGAGACTTTCAAATGGTTTGGAAGTTGTTCTCAAAATTTTTTTATGCACCTAGTTTGACTAGGAACATAATTAATGTTTCCTATTGAAACAATGTGATCATGATTTAAAGTTTGTAAATAATGGTATTAAGTTTTATGGATGATGTATTTCATTTTAAGGACATGCCTTTTAGTGATATCCATGAATTGGTTCATGATAATTCGTCCTATAATGACTTATTATACACATTGAGCACCAAGAAACTTAAAATGGGTTTAAGTTATTATTATCTTTGACATTATCGTCTTAGTCACATAAACAAGAATTGGATTCAAACACTTCAAAAGAATGGTCTTTTGGAAACAAATGAAAATGTTTCATTTGATAAGTGTGAACCAAAAGACTTACTAGGAATGATACATTTGGATGTATGTAGTCCTTTTAAGACAATGACAAAGATTGGTGAAAGATACTTCATTATTTTACCGACGATTACAGTCGCTATTATTGTGTGCACTTGATGACACATAAGTATGAAGCTTTTGAAATGTTCAAAATCTTCGATAATGAAGTAGAATATCAACTCCAAATAACTATATGTGTTCTTCATTCTGATAAAGAAGAAACTGAACCTTATCTGGATATGGTTCAATTTATTATGGCTATGAGCTTACCATCTTTATCATTTTGGGTTTTCGCATTGCTCTCTAAGGCTCATATTATGAATATGACCCGGACAAAGAAAGTGTATATAAGTTGAGAATCCACAGAGACTGTATGGAATACTGTTTCTTTGACTCAACAGAGCAAAAGTATTTATTGCTCGAAAGGCTAAGTTCTTGGAAACCGAGTTCTTTATGGAAGGAATGACGTATAGAACTGTGGGACTTGATAAGAATCAAAATCCACAAGCCGGTACACTTTTGGTTGACACTAGCTACCAACAAGAGGTTGTTGATGATAATCAAGAGGTTGATATATATACACAAAAACGTTCACAAATCTGGTAGAGTTAGTATTCCATCTAAGTGATATGAATATTCAAAGAATGGATACTATGTGGTTGACCCCTGTAGGCTAACCATATACCAAGATGTTATGTCCAATTTGGATTGGACAAATGGCTAGAAGCCATGAACGTAAGGATGCAATCCATTTATAACAACCAAGTTTGGGAATTGGTTGACCCTCCACTTAACTCCAAACCGGTTGGATACAAGTGAGTTTTCAAGATGAAAACAGGTATGCATGGAGACTTGAATACTTATAAGTTAAAGACTAATAGCATAAGGTTTCCATCAAACTCAATTGGTTGAATATGATGAAACTCTTGCGCCCGTGGCAATGCTAAAGTCGATTAGGATATCATGTGCCATAACTGCATATTCTGAATATGAGTTTTGGCAAATAGATGACAAAACCGCTTTTCTCAATGAACATCTCGAAGAGATTGTCCATTCAGTTCAGCATGATGGTTTTGTCGATCCATGACATCCTAATAATATATATAAGTTAAAGTGATCAATCTATGGATTGAAAGAAGCATCGAGAAGGTTGTGTATATATATGAAGGCTAGTGGGAGCATAATTGTATTCTTAGTGTTGTATGTTGATGACACACTACTATTTGGAAATAATATTCCAACCTTGGAAGGTGTTAAAACCTAGCTTGGAAGATGTTTTTCATATAAGATCTCGTTTAAGCCACCCATATTTTGGAATAAAGATCTATAAGGATAGATCGAGGTGGTTGATAGGGTTAAACCAAAGTGCATATATATTGATAAAATCTTGAAAAGGTTCAAGATGAAAAACTCTTAGAAAGGTATGGTACATATTCAAGGAGGGACAGTGTTGACTACGTCTCAAAGCTCATAGGATGAGCAAAATCAAATGAATGATATCCCATACGCATCTGTTATAGGATCCATCATTTGTGTGATGATATGCACTAGACCGGACGAGTCATGCTTATTAAGTATGACAAAGTAGATACCAATAGAAATAACCATCGGATGGCTCTTAAAAGTATATTGAAAGACCTTAGTAGGACTAAGGATTTGTTTCTAATATACGGATCTATTGAAAAGGAAGTCGTTGTAAAGGGTTACACGGATGCAGGCTTCCAAAACTGATCGAGATGATTTTCGATCACAATCGGGGTATACTTCCATTATGAATGGAGAAGAAGTGTCCTTGAAAGGTTCAAAGCAAGACACGGTAGCATTGTTCACTACAAAAATCCGAATACATAGCCGCTTCATTGGCAGCTTGGGAAGCTGCATGGATAAATTTGTCCATTGCTTATCTAGGGGTGGTCTCTACCATTCAAGACCCCTCGAAATCTTTGGTAATTACGTCGGTGGGATTGCTCAAATCAAGGAACCCCGTACTCATCAAAAGACTAAGCACCTTGAGCGGAGATTCAACATCATAAGGTATGGAGTTGAAAAGGGTAAAGATATGTATTCGTAAAGTTCATAAAGATCAAAACATTGCTGATCCACTAACGAAGCTCCTTGATGAGGGCAAAGTATGAGGGTCATACTTGTGCCTTAGGACTTTGATTTACTGGTGATTAGAATTGATCTGTTTAGCATATAAAACATGGAACAATTGTAATATTTAACTCTTTTATATATTTGAGTTATGTTTCCTTTTAGCATGTTTACATCCATGAATAATTCTTTTATTCTAAATGTCCGTAGTCGGTCATATTTGTGGGAACAAATATGAATGTAAGACTATTATGAACTTGGATTGGTGGATATTCATAAGGCATGAATATAGAGCAATTGGTTGCTGCCAAGGTTCATAGATATTCGTGGGATACGAATATTGGACTGACCCGCGTCTCAAATCTTACTACATGGAATCTTATTGATTGATCATAAGTAAATTTGAGTAAAGGCGAATATCATTTGGTATCCTCTGACCTGAGATACATATTGGGTTTTGACATTCACCAAGTGTTATACCTTGAGCTAGTTCTTGGCTGATATGAAATAATGGTCAGTACATAAGGCTATGTTCAGATATGACATAAGGTGATTGTGAGAAACGTATGTAGTCAAGATGGGATTTGTTCCTCTTATTCGTTGAGAGTATGATGTCTAAGGCCTGATTAAGTTAAATCAACAAGGAATGATCATTCTGTGTCCTTGGATTTAACATGACATCTGTAACAAAAGGATAAATGATTGATTCACCTAAATCATTTCAAGTTTGGAACTTGAAAGGGGATGATGTTATTGAATGGCTTATAGTCATGCGTATTAAGGGTAGTAAACCGTTGTTAGGCGGTATTTACTGCTTGCATCAATCTTCTATGTATCTTGTGCAAGTGAGAGATTGTTGGATTCTTTATGCCCAAGACACATAGAACATTGATGTGGTTAGTACGTTATGATCCAAGTCGGGTCATACCCAATAACAAGCTTAGCAAACACCAATTAATATTTAATTGATGATATGATCATGCAATTAAATAAATACACCAATTTAGAAAATGGGTTTTCTAAATAAGTTGCATATGAGATTGAACAACTTATATGGATATTTTGTTCATGGATATTATTTGTAATGTTGTTTAATTTAGTTAAATAACATCAAATAATAAAAGTGTGTATATGTTATATAATTAAAAGGTTAATTATATATATATATCTCTTTATTAATCTTTAGTTTGACAAAAGATTAATAGATAAGGACCTATTGGGAAAATAACACAAAATGGAACAACCCTAAAGGGGTTTCGGCCGCCCCTTGTGGCAGCCCCATTCACTCATTTTGTTGTTGTTCTCTCTTTAGTTTGATGCTCTCCAAGAACACATATACTCTCCAATCTCTCATCTCTCTCATATATGCAAGAACCTCAAGGCTCAAACCCTTCGATCTAGAAGATTATCTCGGTTGTAATGGAGTATTCCAGCAGCTTTGATTTCGGCTGAAAATGGGTTTTTCAGCAGCCTATAGGTTCGGTTTTTGGTGCTCAAATCCTAGCAACAATGGTGTTTTCTTAGAGGCTTGTGGGTATGGACACTTGAGGACATCTACTTTGGTGTTTTGGCCATTCAAGAGCTGCCTTTTCTTCACCCAAATCACGTTTTAGCAGCCCTTATGGAAGGTGTTTCATTCACATTTTCAGCAGCCTACAAAGGTAGTTTGTTGATGTTGTTTTGGTTGTTTCCTTCTCTTGATAGCTAGTTCAAACACATATGAATGATCCTTATGTGTTGGGTTTCTTGAAACAAAGTTATGAACTTTTAATTTTCAGATTACAACATGATATTAATCTATCATTCCGCTGCGTTTTTCTAAGTTTAAATGGTTAAACTAGTTTGTTAAAGGTCCAACAAACCCAACAGGAGTAGTCATTTTAGGTCCAAAAACAATTTAATTCAAGCTTTTAAAAGATTTTACACAGACCACAACAGACTCAATGAAAACCAAGAATAAATCTCAGGATGAATGACCAAAAACACAGAAAATTCAATCTCTATAATCGTTTCTTGCAAAAATGCTAATTCAATCAAACTTGGATCTTGAATAGCAGTTTCAATGATCAATTATTAGATCGATCAATGATTAACCGGCTCTGATACCATTTGTCAGGATCAGTGATCACAAGTTTGATAGTTTTGAGTGTAACGCAGCGGAATAAGATCAAGAATCAGACAAATTGTAGCAAGAATTTGATATTCGTATGCATTAAAAACAAATACGAGAGAATATATTTCTGTGACAAGGAATGTTTCAATTATAACAAATATTTCTGCTCAATCATTCACATATTACAATAAGGTTGACACTCCTTATATAGAGTGCAATCACTGCTGTTATCACGGGATAGTAACAACTGGCAGATCTATTACAAAAATAACTAACACTTAACAAACTACTGAAATGTTCACAACTACTGAGAACATATCAGAGTGCTAAGTACAAAATATAAAACTACTGAAACTAAACTACTGAAACTACAACGACTGAAGAACAAGCTCTTCAGTCGTTTTACAAAACTACTGAAAACATAAAACTACTGAAAGTAAACCGTCACAACTACTGAAGAAGTCCTCTTCAGCTGTTATGACAACGTCTGATACTTGGTCTCAGCACTTGTGTCTTCAGACTTTGTCTTCAGCATTTGTGTCTTCAGACTTTGTCTTCAGCACTTTTCTTCAGACTTTGTCTTCAGCACTTTTGTCTTCAGACTTTGTCTTCAGCACTTGTCTTCAGACTTTGTCTTCAGCACTTGTGTCTTAAGACTTTGTCTTCAGCACTTTTGTCTTCAAACTTTGTGATCAGTTGTTGTCTTCAGCTGTTTTGGACTTCAGCGGTTGTTGTGACGTCTGTGGGACTTTAAGGTTTTTCTGATCCGGCTCATTGGTTCTTTTGGTCCAACACTGAGGTTAATAGGGAGGATTTTCTCACCCAACCTTTAGCTCTGACATCAGCATTAACTCCAACTCCCATCTCTACTACCTAACCTGAATCTTCCATCCAGGAAACCACAAAGTCTAGTACTTCCGAAGACATCAAAGGAAAGAGGAAGATGACTTCGGAAGAGCTTCAAGAGGAAGAAAGGTTGGAGAAGCTTAAAAGAAAAGGTAGGCTTCCAACTGGTAAATTGTTAGCTGCAAGTACTAAAGCAGTTGCAGCCAACCAGGAGGCAGTCAATAACCGAAAAAGAGTAGAGGTCATAGATAGACTTGTTGGTCTAGGGGCTGCAACTGAAGATGTACTCCTGCTACCATTAGAGGAGTTAATAGAGCTGGAAAAGGCAACCTTGCTGCTAAAACAGCAAAAAGAAGAAGCTGCAAGGTTGGCCTTAGAAGAAGAAAGGGAGAGGAAGGAAAGAGAAGCTGATCTGCAGCTCAGGAGGTAAAGGATAACCTTCCTACTCTCCAGATGTTTCTCTCAAGAAGAATTGTCTCCACATAACAATGATACGATCTTATGGCTCTTCAACAAAGAGCAAGATCAAATGGAGAAAGAGAGAAAGAGAGCTGCAAGGGAAAAGCTTTTGCAGAAGAAGAAGAAGGAAGAGGAAGCAGGACTGACTGCTGCCAAGAAGATAGGTGAGAAGGCCTGGATGAAGAGTTATCTCAAGGCTCATGGCTTCTCTTGCAGGCAGGTGGGTCCTATGTCAGAAAAGACTCTCCAGCGACATGTCAGTGACATTAAGGCTGACATTAGCGCGGGGAAGAGGAAGGAGATGTATAGAAGGGGACAGGGGATGACCTTCAAAGCAACCACTCAACCCAAACTCCAAACCCAACCTCAACCTGAACCTATACCCTTTTCCTTCCTAATCAAAACCAAACCAACCTCTGAACCATACACCCCTGAACCTACACCATCACACCTACCAACCTCTTCACCTTAACCACCTAAACTACCTATCCTCCAACCCAAAACTTTAGCCAGAACCCAAACACCTCAACCTACCCATCAACCCATCAAACCATCCCCTCAGCCTTCTAAGCATCTCTCCATGGAAGAATTCATGGCAGTCAAGACAAAGCTCATAAACTGCACAACACTGAGCGATATCTCTTGTGAGGAGGATTCAGTCAATTTGACCTATGTTGACGGATCCTCAAGTTCCCTCACAAGAGATCAATTTCTTGATCTGCCCAGAGGAACTTTGGACCAAGCTGCAAACCTCCTTGGCCTCGATTCAGACACTTTGAATGAGGAAGAAAAGAAGCTAAGGAGAAGGTTGGTGACTCTACTTGACACTAAGAAAGGAGACAGGGTACCAAGACAACCTCTTGCACCTAGAAAGAAGATCATCCAGTGGAGGTTCAAAGACTCTTCTCACAACTTTGTTGTTGAAAGAGAGAATGGAGAGCTCAACAGGCTGAGTGCCTCATCTCTGCTACACTTGAGCAGGTTTGACATTTCTGAGTTAGCAGAGAAGCCATTCTCCAACCCTTCAAACTCTAATGTAGCTGCCCATATCAGAAATCATCTAGGCAGCCTTCATATGGCCGAGCTTACTGCTAGAAGCAAGGTTGAAGAGGAGTTGAAATTGAGAGAGGAGGAGGAAAGTAAAGGATCAGCAACCAAAGGCAAAGCCTTTCTACAAATGGTTGAAGGTCCTGAACTTGAATCCATAGTTAGATGGGAGTATGACTATAACTCCCGTCAACTAACTCTCTTCAGGGGGACACAACAGAGGGTACATGTCATTCAGAGTGATAGACTGGATCTCCTATCCACCAATGACTTGTACAAGCTTCTCAGCATTACTTCAGGGAAGAACAAAGAGACAGACAAATACCTTTTGTCCCTGGTGCTGAAAGCTTTGAGAAGCAGAAATAAGTGAGGTTTTGGTAGCATCAGCCTAGGGGGAGTTTGTTTGATCTAGAAAGGCTATTGCAACCAAAACCAAGTCACTTAGAAGATTTTGGTACAACAAACAAAGGACTTCCGAAGCTAAGTATGGAACTTCCGAAGGAAGAAGGAGCTCTTCCGAAGACAAAGTGTAAAACACACTTCCGAAGGAAAACTCCAACTTCCGAAGACAAAGAACCTACTTCCGAAGATCAAGACTTAGAAAGAAAGATCTTAAGTTAACTTTCGAAGTACAGAAGTCCTCAAAGCCTCGGAAGCATAGAAGCCTGTTCCGAAGTATAAGTGGCTTAGGAAGAACTTGTTCTTCCGAAGCCAATTAACCTTCGGAAGACACTCCTATTATCCAGTGGACATAAGTATGGCCTCTCTGACACTCCGCTGCAAATCTCTGAGATACTGCATGGCGTTTTCTCAAAAGCCATGTAGTTGACCATACTTTAATCCACTGTTTACCTTTTTATGTTAGTACAGTTGCCATCTTTAGTTGGTGATAAAAGGTAAGTCATGGACATGTCATGACTACCATATCTTAGATAATCCTTTATCTAAGATACCTTAACTTTAGCATTGTAGTATATGCTTTAGTCTTAGGTTTCCAGCTGGTATCAAAGTATATCCGGCTGGAGGATCTAGTATATATAGTTTCTCATTGTAACTCTTGTTTCATGCTTGTAAGAGTCTTGTAATATGTTGAGTTGAGAAGTAATATATACAAGTGCCTTGAAAATTTATTTCTGCTTGTTCCTTTGCTACTTATTATATTATTATCAACTCTTGTAAAAGACATTACTTCATCTGATTTGAGTGTTTCTATAAGTGAGTTTGAGAGAAATACAAGTGTTTAAGTGACAAACCCAATCCTGCACTTGTTCTGATTGTAATAAATTTAGGGAGAGCATTGACTTGAAATTTGCTAGGTTATTAGATCATAATGATAGCTTAGTAAAGGATTTGCAAGTGTGCACTGAAGCTAACAGAGTTCTAAAACAAAAGGAGCATAGTTACAAAGAAAAGATAGACCTATTGAACAAACAGCTTAGGGAAACAGAAGTAGTACCCTTTAACCAAGCTAATGACATTAGGTACTATCTTAACTCCCTAGAAGACACTAAGAAACAAAAAGCAGTTTTAGAAGTGGAAGTCAATTCATTAAAGCAAAAACTGCATAGTTGGACAAGTTCATCTCATATTGTCCAACACTTAGTGAGAGAGCGTAATAATGGGGAGGGTTTGGGATATAAAGTGGTTCCACCACCACCTGAGACCTTGATGAACACTAAAAGTAAACCAATTAATAACAATCCAATCAAGGATCATGTGGTGTCCACTCCTCTTGTAAGTGATCCAAATTCCTCATGTACATCAAATGAATCTGGAACTAAACAAAAGGAGGCCACTTCAAAGGCAAAAGGTAAAATGTCTCGTGTTAATCTGGAAAAAGAGTTTGAAAAGGTTAATATAAAGTCTGGGTCAAACAAAGTCAAATCTGAACCTAAAAAGACTATTACTGTTAACCAATCACGTGTTTCATGTCAAAGTCCAGATAAACAAAATGGAAAGGATGTTAAAAATGTTAAAACAATTAAATTTGTTAAACAAGATAAAACATCTAAAGAAGTAGAGTCAAAACCCAAACAGAACAATGTCACTTGGGTGTCACACACGTCTCCACAAAAACAGTTTAATCATAAAGTTGATAGCAGGTCATGCTACAATTGTAGAGAGTGTGGACACATTGCTTCTTATTGTCCTTACTATCAGACACCTAGGAAGAAAGTTGAACTTCAGGAATCAATACCTAGGTCTTCTAAGAGGAGCTCATTGACTCCACCTAGAAAAGCTAGTGAACCTAAAGTTCAACCCATTAGGTAGTCATCTGTTTATCACAAACAGGCCTTACACAAAGCTGGTTTATGGAAAGAAAAGTCAACCTCAATGTCTGATAATGAGGACAAGAAGACACCTGAGCTTCCCTCACCATCTAAAGGTCAATGGGTTGAATTCATGATGTGTGATGCCTCTGGGAAACCCAAGCCAGTAAAGGCTTGGGTTTCTAACCTTAACTAATGTTCTCAATTGAATGTGCAGGGTGTTCGCTACAGTGCTGAGACCAACACGTGGATTGTCGATAGCGCAGCATCCAGGCACATGATGGGGAACAGGGCACTCTTATCAAACGTCAAACAAATAAAAGGAGGCCATGTTTCATTTGCGGGTAACAAAGGAGGGTATATCACAGCTCAAGGAGAAGTGGGAAATCAGAAAGTGAAGTTTGATAAAGTAAACTACGTTCAACAACTTCAAAACAACCTACTTTCTGTATCCCAAATATGTGACAAAGGCTTTAAGGTTATATTCGACAACAAGAAGTGCTATGTCCTGAAAAAGAACTATGTTATTCCGGAGGACCAAGTCTTGATGACAGCTTCAAGATATAAAGATCTTTATGTTTTGGATCTCTCAACGGCTTCTACAACGGATCATGAAGTTCAGTGCTTCTTATCAAAGGCTACTGAGAAGGACTCCATTTCCTGGCATAGGAGAACGGGAAACATAAATCAACAGAAGATGAATCACTTGATCCAGAATGATCTAGTGAGAGGAGTTAACGTAAAAAATTTCCAACTTCCAGATTTCTGTGTAGCATGCAAGAAAGGCAAACAGACAAAAAAGTCTCATAAGGAAAAGAAAGTTCATTCTATCGAGCTTCCTCTTGAACTTCTTCACATGGATTTGTTTGGTCCAGTCAGTACAAGAAGCATTGCAGGCAACTTGTACTGCTATGTGGTTACTGATGACTACTTAAGATTTTCTTGGGTAATGTTTATGAAATCCAAATCAGAAACATTTGAGTCTTTCAAGGAATTAGTAACTACACTGGAGTCTCTTTACAAACTTAAGGTAAGACAGGTACGCTCAAACAACGGAACCGAGTTCAAGAATCAGTGGATGGAGGCTTACTGCAAGGAAAAGGGAATTGTGCACCAGTTCACTTCTGCCTACAAGCCTCAGATGAATGGCGTTGCTGAGAGAAAGAATCGCAGCTTGATAAAGACAGCACGGACAATGCTAGCAGACTCGAAACTGCCTATCCAATTCTGGAATGAGGCAGTGGCAAATGCGTGTTACACGTTAAATCGAGTTCTGGTAGTTAAACGCCATGGCAAGACATGTTACGAGTTACTACAACGACGTAAACCTAATCTAGAGTATCTCGAACCGTTTGGCGCACCGTGCACCCTACTGAAGAAGACTCAGGAGGGAAAATTCAGCGAGAAGGCTGAAGAAGGTATCTTCCTAGGATACAACATACCGAACAAGAGAGTTTACAACAACTCAACGGGTCTAGTTGAAGTGTGGTGTAACGTGGACGTTCAAGGATACACCACCCCACCTGCTGGAAAAGGACCCGCCTTCTTTTTCGACTATGATGGATTCTTCAAGTCCTTCAACATACCTCTCTCCACTTCTGACGAAGAGTTAGCAACCAAGATGATGTATGATGTCTTGAACTCACCGTCACTAGATTCAACATCATCTGGTTCACAAGTTGACTCGTCTCACCACTCAAGGGGAGCACTCGAAGCAAGTGACTCCTCCTCAGAAGATGAAGCTGTGAAAAATGACCAGAACAATCAGGAAGAATAGGTTCCAATTCCTGCAAGTCCACAGACATATAACAGTGATGCCTCTGCGTCTTCGGAACCTCAAACTCCTACTACCTCAGATACAGAACCAAACGTTCATAATCTTGACTCTGAGGTAGTTGTTCCCACCACTCCAGGATCACGCTTAAATGTCTATCATCCACTGGACAATATCATTGGGGATGTCAGATCAGGAGTGCAGACAAGAAATCCGCTATATTCAGCTGATTATGCCTCGGTAATGGAAAAAGGATACCTTCACGACGATGCTTATCGTTGTTTTGTGTCGCAGTTTGAGCCGAAATACGTCAGGGAAGCCCTGAATGATGAGGCATGGGTGAGTGCCATGCAAGAAGAACTTCTTCAGTTCAAGAAGTTAGGTGTATGGACTCTGGTGTATAGACCTAAAGGTGCTAAGGTCATTGGCACCAAATGGGTCTTGAACTGCAAGAAAGATGACCAAGGCGTCATTATCAGGAACAAGGCTCGACTTGATTTCGACAAGTCGAGGGAATAGATTACAATGAAGTGATTGCACCCGTGGCAAGAATGGAAGCCATCCGCATCTTCCTTGCCTATGCCTCGTATATGAAGATTAAAGTTTATCAATTGGATGTGAAGAGTGCATTCCTTCATGGTGAAATCCGAGAGATAGTGTACGTCAGTCAACCCGAGGGATTTGAAGATCCATATCATCGGGACAAGGTTTACAAACTCGACAAGGTTTTATACGGGCTTCATCAAGCCCCAAGAGCCTGGTATGAGAAACTCTCGACTCACCTTGTGAAACACGGGTTTCGCAGAGGTGTTATTGATTACACACTGTTTATCAAATAGAAAGATGGTGATTTACTGCTTGTTCAAATCTATGTTGATGACATCATCTTCGGGTCAAAGAACGAAGATTTATGTAAAGAGTTTGAAGCAATAATGAAGACTGAGTTTGAGATGAGTGCCATAGGAGAGATGAAGTTCTTTCTCGGGCTACAGGTGGATCAGACACCAAATGGAATATTCCTACATCAGACCAAGTATGTAGGAGATATTCTCAGTCGGTTTGACATGGAAAATGCTTCTGCAGCTGGGACTCCACTTGCTACAAATCATGATGCAGCACCCGATGAGAATGGTGATCTGGTCGATACCACCATGTACCGAAGAATGATTGAATCTCTCATGTACCTCACTGCCTCAAGACCTGATATCATGTATGCTACATGTCTATGTTCAAGATATCAGGCAAAGCCAAAAGTTAACCATCTGATAGGGGTCAAAAGGATATTCCATTATCTGAAGGGTACTCCATCACTTGGGTTGTGGTATCCTCATGATGATGACTTCGAGCTTACGACGTATAGTGACTCAGATTACGGTGGCTGCAAGATGAACTACAAGTCTACATCAGCGGGATGTCAATTCCTTGGGAGGAGATTAGTGACCTGGCAGTGTAAGAAGCAGACCTTGGTTGCTTTGTCAACCTATGAAGCCGAATATGTTGCTGCCGCAAGTTGCTGTTCACAAATCATATAGATACAACAGCAAATGCGGGACTATGGTTTGAATTTCTCGTCTACTCCTATTTTTATTGATAACTCTGCTGCAATTGCAGTAACTAAAAATCCGGTACAACATCCTAAGACCAAACACATAGGCATAAAATATCACTTTATACGTAATTGTTTTGAAAAGAACTTAATAGATGTGATTAAAATAAATACAGATTTTCAACGCGCTGACCTCTATACAAAGGCTTTTGACAAACCATGTTTTTTATATTTGTTATAGGTCAACGGCGTTAAAAAGAAAAGTGATGTAATTCCAGATGATTACCATGTTTAGTCCTATGCATTTAGTCCATTTTTTATTTTTATTTCCTTTATTTATTCTATTTTCTATTTAAATTAATCTGATGTTATTTCTTTGTCTATTAAAATCCTAAAAAGCGTAAATCGGTTACGGTTTTAGAATTTTAAGGGGAGAATAGGTCAGTTAGTAACATTAAAAAAACGAGGAAGAAGGAGAGGCAAGCTGATAGAAAGTAGGTCGTATCTGTGATACCGATTCAATGACTTTGGAAGATAATAGTACACAGGAACAAATCAATTGGGACTTTAAAAGTTTAAAGTGGATAAGATGCCAAATTCAAAGTATAAGTCTGTGTAGTCTGAGCAATATAAAAGGTAAAATGATAGCAACACTGGTTACTACTAAGGTAACACAACGAAAGAAGACCTAGAGGTTGCTAGACCACAAATGATATGTCGGTAGATTCAACACAATAGATGATTAGACCTGGTTGGTGATCTCAAGATCAAACTAAGTTGTTCAACTGACTGTGGGTTCCCATCTTATCACTGGTTAACACAATCAATAATATTCCAATAAGGGGTGACGAGCAAATAAACGCCACAAATGTGAGCGGATGACCATAAATAAAGCAAAGAACGAAAAAAAATGAAAAGCAAATGCTATCAAGCTAATAACTTATGTTGTTGGTGCGTTATGTGCAAAAGAAAAATAAAGATGCTCTAACAAGAAGATAGGTTGTGTGCCTCTCTGCTGTGCGATGGCACTGACCTGAGGATAAGCATAACCTAGATATTCTAGAATTCATTATTGTTTGCCGCCTCTTTGCTGTGTGATGGCACTGACCTGAGGCTTGGCTTCTCTTTGAAAGCTCTAAGAATAGTTTCTTCTTGTCAAAATACCCGTAGACCGCTCAAAAATCTCCTGAGGAATGTTGATTACCATATAAGCGTGGGATCCACAAATGTTGGTTGAAATAATTAAACCTTAAACTATCACCAATCTGTGTCAAAAGTCTGGGTATGGATTTAAGAGGACCAGTATACTGACAATCATCGTGGCTACAATTCTTGAAAGTCCAAATCAATGTGGGGATCTAATAGTACCAGTATGATTTCCTAAATTTGCTAACGAATCTGGATGAAAAACAAGAATAGAGCATCAACATGTTTTTGATAACATGTCTCGAATGATTTGACTTTTCTGTATGATTCCAACTTGAATTGGTCCATGTATGATCTAAATGAATTGAAGCTGCTGTTTAGGAAATGAAATCTGTAGATTTATATCTTAGGATTTACCCTCACAAAACCACAAAAACAAGTTTAGTTTTGTATTTCATTTTAAGTCTTTTATTTTATTTAAATTTAGTCAATTGAGTTTGTTTAATATCGGACTACATCATGGAAGTCAGTAAGGGAGTAAATCACCTAAAAGGGTCACGTCTGAGGTGACCACACGTGTTTTCAAAGGTAAATGGGTCACGTCTGAGGTGACAAAGTGTTTAAAAGGATCACGTCTGAGGTGGTCAAAAGTTTTTCAAGTTAAAATGATCATGTCTGAGATGATCAAATGTTCATAATGTTAAATTAAAGTTTAAAAGGGTTTAAGTGAAAATGGTCACAAAGTCAAGATCATGAATATGTTCCAATCGCACGACTGGACCATGAGTATGGACCAACCATGCGAATGGACCATACTCGTGTATAAATATAGCCGAATGGACATGAGTATGAACCATTCAACCGAATGGCTTATCAGATTGACCCATTCGACCAAATGAGAGTGTGTGAATGAGTCAGTCACCCGACTGAACCCCAGTCAGCCGACTGAAGGTGATCGACTGAGCCAATCGCACGACTGAGGTCCATTCGCCTGAATGCAATGAGTGAATGGGTCCAGTCGGCCGATTGAACTCAGATTCAGTATAAATAGGGCACAGTCGATCGCATCCGACTAATCACCCCCAATCGCCCTCATATCTCATAGCCTACCGTTACTCTGCCAAAATCTCTTCAGACCAGGATTTCATACTTCTATTGATATTCTGACTTATGTGTGCGATTATACAGGTACAATGAGTTGAAATCTCACCGAAATCTGGAGGAATGGTGCCCTAATCTGTGAAATACGACCCTCACAAGAACCGAACCTATTAATGGACTAATAACCTACTTAAACCAAGTAAAATGTTAAAACTAAAGTTATTAGGTTATTAGTTAGGCGATTGCGAGTCTAATGAGCCAAACCACGACGTCTAAGATTACGATTTGCTCAAAATTTGAATTTGGATGGAACAATAGTCTGTCATGCGAATGAGCACCCGGATGAACTTCAATCGCACGACTGAGCTGGGCGTATGGCTCAATCGCACGACTGCATCATGCGAATGAGTTCAGTCGCACGACTGGTTCAACCGTTTGGGATAGCATACGACTAAGCCCAGTCGCATGCTAAGTCGTGCGTATGAGCTCAATCGCACGACTAAACTTCAGTCGCATAGTTCATTCGCACGACAGACCAGAAAGATTCAAATTTAGGAAATTCAAATGGTTATTCACTTACACACACTAACGTTTATCTACACTGTGTAACAAATGGCGAATCGCTGGACCATGAGCACGAAGCACAACATATGTGCTCACCTGGATCTGACTTCCAGGAATGTTGCAGAGTTCTCAGGCATCATCACATTCCTATGGAGATCTAGGATATTCCGAGCTATCTCGACACCATGTACTCCTTACCGCTCAGTCCAACAGGCTTTCTGGGAAAGCACTGTAGTGGACAGGTCCTCTGAGCCCCATTGCATCAGGAGCTTGATATTCGGCGAGGCTATTGAGATCACAGAGGACGATCTCCGGACTGTTCTAGAGTTTGGGGATGACGCTGATTGTCCCACCCGATTACACCCACTTACTGTTCGAGGATGTTTCATGAGGGCTAAGTACTCTGGGGACATCAACGCAGGTGTGCTCAACAAGACCAACCTGTGCCCCCAGTTCAAGTACCTCGCCCATGTGCTGCTAAAGTGCATAGCTTCTCGAAAGGGAGGGTTCGACGAGCTTTTCGATCAAATCCAGAACGCTTACGCAGCGTTGGTGCTGAACCACCCGTTCAGCTTCTCTAGGATGATCTTCAACTATCTGGTGGAGAACATTGAGGGGAAGGGGAAGGAGGGATTTTGTATGTACCCTAGATTCATGCAGATGATCATTGATCAGAAGCTCCCTCAGCTACCTAAGGAGAAGGAGGATGCTGTGACGCTTGAGGTGATGGATGATACCACCTTAGGCAGGATGAAGGTTTATCGGGGCAAGCAGGTGAAGCCCCCGGTAAAGAGGCTGTTTGGGCATCTGGCCAAGGTGGACTACGTGGCACCGGGGAGGCGTAAATGGCGTCACGTAGATAGTGATTCGGATGTTGAGTAGCTAGAGTTCCCGGAGGATGACTCTGACGACGATGACAGCGGTGATGGTGGAGATGCAGGGCTCACTCAACCAAGGACCCCCACTACTGACATAGCATCTCCAGCATCCACCCATGATGGAGCAGAGGCTGCAAGGTTCCATCAGGATTTTTGTCCTGATGAGGAGGAGGATACTGATGAGGAGCCCCTAACCCGCACTGTGGGGAGCCGGGTGGTTGCCACCGACCGAGGTATTCGGGAGGTTGATGGACGCCCTGGCGAATCTGGGGAGGCTGACATTGATCCTACTTATGCTCCTGATCAGTCCAGTAGGGTTCCAGGGGGAGCATCCACCTCGAAGGGATCGAGGAAGAAAAGGATGGCTCAAACCCACGGGTTGAAGAAGAAGAAGAGAAGGTTGACTTTCATCACCACCACCACTACTACCTCCACCTCCACCACTCCACCTACTACCACCACTCCACTTACTACCACCACTCCACCTATTACCACCATCCCAGCTACCACCATATCTATCTCACCCACTCCACCACCACCTTCATCTAGACCACCCCCAATCTTCACCACTGCCACCACCACCACCACTAGCCACCATGTCGGCCCATCATCATACCCCGCCTATACATCTGGATCACCTCTACCTCCCAGTGGGGTAGAGGAACAGCTCTCGACACTTAACCGTATGGTGCTGAGGCTGTTGGATGCCGATGACGAGAAGACTGCTCAGATTCGTCAGCTAGTAGACCTTACTGCTGCCCAATCTTTGTAGATATCTTAGCAGGCACAGCAGATAGAGCAGCAGGCCCAGCTGATGGATGCACAGCGCGTAGAGATGTCCCAACTCCAGGAGCAGCATGCCCAATCAGCTAAAAGGATAGAGGAGTTGGAGACCACTAACAAGACCATCATGCTACGGCTCAAGGGATCCAAGGACGAGCCCTTAAAGATCAAGGAAGGAAATGGAGATGACAGTGATGATGACAGTGATGACGATGATGGTGATGGTGATGACATTGAGGATGATACTGATGTTGGTGATGATGCTGGTGATGATGATGTTAATGATGATGAAGATGACACATCTGCTGCGGGTGCTGTTGGTCCATGTGATCGATGAACAGTACAATTGATAGAATTGTTTGATCAATATCACATACATAAGCCAAATAACAAACAATTGAGAGATGAATATGATAAATCAAGACATAATTGATATTCAAATGAACAAACTCACTCAATAACAATAAGCACAATGTATTTCAATGAAGTAACTGCTTGAGAATGATAGTTTGCAACAGAATTCCACGTTTAGGGTTTTGCAAACTTATCATGCAAAATGAAATAACAATAGTATATATAGCAGTCATAGTTTCGCTGACAGTTTCGCTACAAGCGAAACTGTCATGCCGAAACTATAGTTTCGCCCGGCAGAACATAAGTTCGCCGGGTGAACCAAAACAGCAAACTGTGAGCGAAACTATAGATTCGCTCACAGTTTCGCTGGACTGCCAAAACTGCTAATAACTATCAAAATACAAAATGAAACTAACACAAGTCCTATTACAATGAAAAGTAAACATCTATACTAAAGTGAGTCCAACATATCATGATCTTCAATACTCCCCCTAGGTTGGACCTCACTGTCTTCACTGCTCTTGGTTTGGCTCTTCAGCTCCCATTTCCTCAGCTGCTGTTGATCTGTCTTCATCCCCTCCTGCAGCAATGTCTTGAGAAGCTTCAGCCACTGATTCTCCAAGAGTAGTTCCTGCATCATCAGCTTCATTCGAATGACTACTAGCTCTAGCAAACTGCCTTGTTAAGTCTTGAACATCCATAGCAAAGTCATCTTGTGCTCTCACCCTTTCAGCCAAACTCTTTACCTCTGCCCGTACTCCCCTTATTTTGTTCGCCACATTCATAAACAAGCTTGCCTCCTTTCTTGTTTCCTCACCTTCCCCCGCCTTTATATGATTTTCACCGAGAATCAAAAGATCTTCATCACAAAAGCTGAATAACTCCATTGGGTCAAACACCCTAAATTCTTTTCCTTGTTTGGCTCTAATCACAGCCTCACCAGTGTTATTATCATAGAACCACTTCTCAAAGTCCTGTAAACGAGGAGGAAGAGGATCAGCCAGTCTTACTCTGTTTACAGTCTTAGGCGGTTTGACTCTCAAAACAATTCTCCCTTTCCCAGTCTCCCAGTCTTTGTCTTTCTTAGATCTCTTTCGTTCAGCCTTCATAAAACCAAATGATTCAAAATTATCATTAAGACCATTTTTAATCTCCTTCTCCAGAAATACTGCCCTTTCACTTAAATGAGCATTAATCAAAGGCAAGGTAGCCAATCGTCTCAGATCCCACTTAGGCAAGGTCTTAAACGCCTTCCTCTTGAGCATGTAACTGATATTACCTCCTCTTCTTTTAATCAAAAACATCTTTAAGAAAAGATTATAACACCAGCTGATTATCTTCTTGTCTGCCTCTTTTCTGCTCAAACCCTCCATATTTTGAAACAGAGGGGTGAGTTCTTCAGCCTCCTTCTCCTTTATCAACCAATCACTCTTATCCATCTCAAACACGTCATTCTCATCATCTCCCTTCTTAGCCACATACACTAAAGGTCTCTCATCTACTTCATAGAATTCCGGCTCAGAATCATAATCAACCAACTGCTCATCCTCCTCTTCTTCATCAATCAACCCTTTACCTTTATCTGATGCTTCCTCATGAGTAGCTGTAACAATCACTTCTTCTCCCAAAATATCCTTATCAAAGTCAAACTGTAGATTAACAAACTCAGCCTCAACAATCTCATCTTCATCATTTCTGCCAGGCTCTTCTCTTGGAATCTCTTGTTCTCTTGTTTCAGTATCAGCTGCTCCAGAGGTGCCCTCTCCTACCTTTGATGAGGTACCAACATTCAAGAATGGGTACTTAGATATATCAGTCATATCATCTAACTCAGATTGAGTTAGTTGACTGGGTAGGCCAGCAGCAGCTTTCATCTGTGAAATTTCTTCAAATAACTTCTTAATCAAACTGTTCTGATCAATCAACATCTTTTTCATTCCATCATGCTCATTTCAAACCGTTGGCTCATCACTTCTTCAAATTCTCTACACAATTGAGAGTTTGTGGATCCAAAAATAATATCATCGACATACACTTGAACAAAGATCATTTCACCATTCACCTCCTTCTTAAATAAGGTCATATCAATGGTACCACGAGAATAACCATTGCTTAAAAGATATTGTGTAAGAGTCTCATACCAGATTCTGGGTGCTTGATGAAGTCCATACAAAGATTTATCAAGCTTATACACTTTATCAGGAAAATCAGGATCTTCAAAGCCTGGTGGTTGACACACAAATATCTCTTCATCAATGTCGCCATAGAGAAAAGCACATTTCACATCCATCTGGTACACTTTGAACTGTTTATGAGCAGCATGAGCAAGAAATATACGGATTGCTTCAAGACGAGCAACTGGAGCAAAGACTTCTGTATAATCAATTCCTTCTTCTTGAGCAAAGCCTTGCACTACAAGTCTAGATTTGTTTCGCACCACCACACCCCGATCATCTGGTTTGTTCTTAAATACCCATTTTGTACCAATTGGATACTTGTTGGGAGGTAAATCAACTAAAGTCCAAACCTTAAGCTTCCTGAACTGTTGAAGTTTCAACTGCATAGACTCTTCAAGACTTGTTTTGAGTGTGGAAAAGAAGGGCATGTGGTAAAGAAATGTCCTCAAAGACTTGCTACGAATGGTAAAGGCAAAACAAATTGCTTCTCCGAATGTAAGTATAAAAAGAATGTTCCAGAAGGTAAAGGCAACACGGGTTGCTTCTCTGGATCAAGAGGTAAAAAGCACATATCTTTGAATGGTTGGATGAAAAACCCTCCATCCAAACCTTTTCATGTGAAGCCGGTTTCACATGATTCAAAGATGAAAATGACCAAAGGTTTAAAACCAAATTCTTTTCCTTCCGGTCTACAACAGAAAATGATTTCTAAATTTAATTCATTCAAATCCAAGTTAATTGAACCGAAACAAATTTGGCAAATTAAAAAGAAGGATACAATAATCCCCGATTGTTTAAACGGTTGTGTGCAGAAGCTTGTTACTTATCTTGATGAAAAAGGAACTTCCAGGACTACGATGGCCTGGGTTTCCCTTTCTAACTAATTTGTTAATGAGTGCAGGAACAATTCAGGAGGACTGTTAGTAATCCGGTTTACTCACAGAGATTGTTCTTGATTCAAATTTGAGGCGGAACAAACAGGTTAAGGTCATGGTATTTTATTCACAATCTGGATTTTTATCTATACAATCACAGTTCTCACTTCACAATCACTGCATATTTCTTGAGTATTCATTTTTTAGCATTATATCAGTGTAGTTTGGAAGACCTTCTTTGATATATTTTTATTTTTGTACAGTTTTATAAAAAATTAAAAAATAAAAAAAAATATAAAAAAATATAAACAAAAATTAAATAATAAATAAAAATAAAAAAAAGACAAGTTTGCAAAAAATAAAAATTTAGGGGGGAGAGTATAAGTAAATAAAAATGAAAAGTGTACTGAGAACTTGATTCGAGATGACTGAGAAATGATTATATATCATCTTGAAATGCTTGTTTTTGCATGACTTGCGTTTTTAAAATGAGAAATGATAGTAACTGATGCTGTTATCTGATTGACATCTTATTTTTAATTGTAAATAAAAGAAAAATAATCAGATTCTTTAATGATATGCTTGGTAGACTCAGCCTGAAGAATAAAGTAAACAGCAGTATGATGATTTAAATTAAAATATATGCTTAAGAATATCTGGATTTACGCAATCATTTTGGCCCGCACAAAAACTGAGTCCTGACAAAAATTGGATTGAGAATTGATCTTTCTCCTACCATGATACAAATCATATTGCCATATCTTTGAGCCGTGATTGGTGTATTTATGTGTCTTGTGTTTGTGCTAATCTCCTCTGCTGTACGGAAGTACTGACCTGGAGTGATGATCTCCTCTACTGTACGATAGTACTGACCTGGAGCTCTCATCGGCACATGATTAAATGGTCATCTCCTTTGTTATACGTGAGTATAGACCTGGAGCTCTCACCATTTTGGTCTAAGTAGTGTCAAATCATCTAATTCACAGAATGCTACATTCTGTTGATAATCACTTGCACACTAATGCACACGCCTTGCTCTATAAAGATCATAACAAAATTCGAGAAATCCTGAGGTTGGGTGAGGGTTTTTGCCAAATGATTGTGGGGTCCTAGCATTCAAAAGTATTTAATCGAACCTTAACGAATCATCTACTGCTTGTTGAAAAAGATAGGGCATGAGTTTAAGTGGACAAACATATTAGCAATCGTTATTGATCTGTTTGAGAATTTCAAAATCATTTAAAGACTGTGATTAAATTTAGTTATCAGTGTGATCTCATTGCTTGTCGATGATTAAATTCATCTTTATGCTAAAGTATATCTTGAGGATATGATCTCATGATCGATTCAGTTCTCGGTTTAAAAAAAAACAAAAAAAAAACAAAAAAAAAACAAAAAAAAAGTTATATAATAGATATAAAAAATATATGTTATAATACATGTATATAATAAAAATGGAAAAATATAATAAAATTTCTTTTCAAATTTATTTTAGGTCTTCCACTTTATGCTGTTACATTTTATTATTTTTCATGCATTTCATAGAAATTGCACACAAACGAACACGGGTTCGCTTGTTTTTCACACACAGCTAAACACGAGTTTATTTTGTTAAAATGAAATGATCTAATTAGAAATGTCGAGATTGTGTTTGAGAATGTGTTTCAGGTTTTTGCTGTAAGTGATGGCCGATCATCAGTTGAGCAGTGTACCTGATCAGAGAACCTGTTCCTCAAGTTTGTAGAAGACACCGAGCTAGGAATCCTCCTCCTACATCTTCTGAAGCACTCGAGATTAGAGATTGGGGAAAGCTGTTCTAATATCTTCACAAAGGTTGCACTCAAAAAGGGGGAGCATATAAATAGGGGGAGCTTATGAGATGAATAATTTTTCTCATCAGATTCAGAAAGCTTCAATTTGAAAATCTTTCTAATGTTGACTTTTCGATGCTGAATTCGTTTGAAAACGTTGATAATGATAGACTAAGGGGGAGTATTGTTGGAGCTGTAAAAGATAGTCTATATTATCAACACAGTGAAAGTCAACCAAAGTCAACGTCACGGTCAAAGTCAACAAAAGTCAAACCCGACACGTTCGAGACGAGTAACCGAGACGAGACGTTGAAGATTTAGATGACTAGGAGTTTTATTGTAATAAATATATTTTGTATGAACAAAATATATTTTACTTTCTTTGAGTCATGTTTTAGTCTAAATATATAGTCTAGGGGGTTATGTGTAAATATGGAAACTTAAACTAGACTATAAATAGCCTAATTGTAATTAGAATTAGGTTAATGGTTGAATGACCAATTGATTGGGTTTCCACTTTGTAAAAATCATATGCAATCAATATAGATGAAAGGGGGTTTTATTGTGATTATCATTGTTTGATCCATAATTCTTCATGTTATTTGATTCAAGTGTGTATCCTGGAGTTACAGGTGCCACACCTGCAAGTGAGAGGAGGACGAAGAAAGCACAAGATCAAGGTGCCTCCACAACCGCCCCATCAGCAAAAGAGCATATGATCCAGGACAAGAGTAATACTTAGCTGTTTTTGTTATTTAAATCATATGTATTTGAATCTTGTATCACATTAATGTAATGAATGTTTACATTTAATGTTGATGTTTCTGTTTTGATTATTAACTAATGATTGCTGCGTTGAATGTCTAAATCAAGCAGATCCAAACTTTCAGAGGGATGAATATGATGTTGCTCCCCTCAAACAGATCAAGACTCAGCTCACGTTGATTCTTGATCTGCAGGGTATAGTCAGGAGATCGGTGATGTACACTCCTGAAGAAGGAGAGATCATTCACAATCTCACTGACGAGCAAGTAGCAGAAATGTTCAAACTCAATGTCGATGAGATCGTGAAAGACGCGCTAACAGTCCATGTGGAAAGTGACGACGAGCTCAACGATGTGGATGAAATCGAGATTGAAGATGTTACTGACCAACATTATCCAGAGTACACTGTTAATGCGGGTAATGTCATTCCTAATCTGGAAGACAATCTAGTCAGTGAAACCTTGGAGACTCTGTATAAACTGGAACAAGAGTCGGACAAGACTGAAGATAAGGCCCAAGCCTTGGATGCTGAAGTTAATATCGGAAAGGCTGAGTGGGCTGCATGCTTTGAAGAGATAAGAGCCCAATGCAGTGCGTCAAAGTCGACTGTCTACACCAAGCTGTACAAAGTGAAGAAACATCACAAGGTGTCAGGCAGAATCATAGCATGGGCATATTTTGAAGATCTCAACGTTTATGCAGTTAAACGTGAGAAAGGGATCGAGTACTTCAGGTTCCCACACGACCTGAAGACGCTTCCTGGATTTGAGTTGAACCAGTTAGCGAAGCTGAAATTGCTATACGCTGATCCACGCAAGATGTCTGGATGGTTTGAAGCAGCTCTGAAAAGAGAGTACCATACCAGATGGGTCAACTTCAAACCTCAACAACCAACGAGGTATATCCAAAGCTCTGAGGTTGATGCCATAACTGGAAAACCAAGAATAGTGCTGAAGTGGAGTCCTCCACGCACCATGTCTAAGATCCCACTACGGGAAATGCCACAGGACTTCACTCCACACTTCAAATGGTGGTACTATGATTGGAAGACAGGAGAGGCAGTCATAGTCTTGAACAAAGAGGGGAAAATGGATACTATCCGGGTATTTGACCCGATGTGGCTCACAAACTTGTCTGCAAATGATGTATACACATTATACAAGTGGCCACTATTATATGACTCTCAAGATATTGTACAAGCTCTACAGTTTCAGAACGTTATACGACTTTGCTTTGCGTTTAAGATACACACAGGAGTCACAAAAGAAGAGAAGTACAAGAAGTATGAAGAGGTTATGAAGAAGGTAAGACATTAGATGAAACTAGGTCTAAGGGGGAGCTTGTAGGTACATGTGTCCCTAGTTTCTGAACTGAATGTAATATGTCTTTAGTGTCTTACACTTATGTAATAGTTGGGTACTTAATGAAATGTAAATGTTTGGTTGTGTTTATAATGTTTAATATTTCATTAATGAGTTGTTTAATGCATATTGACTTGATTATATAGGTTTGTGGTTGTTTGAATGAATCTTGATAATGTAATGATTAATAAATACATTCAAACTTAGTAATATGAAGTTCTCATGCGAATGGCCCATGCGAATGGACCATACGCATGAACAACTTCATGCGAATGACTCAGTCGCACGACTGAACCAGGAGACTGGATCAGTCGTATGATTGTAACATGAGATTGGCTCAGTCGCACGACTGCACACTCAGTCGTGCGAATGGATCAACCGCATGGCTCAATCGCACGACTGAACCAGACTAATGGTTCAGTCGCCCAAATGAGCAACCCTAACCTATAAATACCACCTAATTCGTGGAAAAACGTAACAATTCAAATCACTTTGACTCCAGACGTACCTAGCCGTCCAAAGACCTTTAAAAACCTGTTCCAAGTTCACAGATTGCACTAGATCGATTCCATATCGTTCTTAACGTTTAGATTCAATCCATAATTGATTCGACGTGCGTTCTCACTGATTGGATCGCCAATCAAATAGGATTTCGCACTATTTGATTCGGTATACACGTTAATCAGTTAGTATTTCGTTCAATACACGATCCTAACACATAATATCAGATCACCATTTTCGTGGGGTGCCACATCGTGGTTCGTGGCAAGTGGAGTCCCAGCAACCGTTGCATTCTCCATGTCAAACCAACTAAGGATATCTCCTACAAATTTGGACTGATGCAGGAAGATTCCATTTGGTGTCTGATCCACCTGTAACCCAAGGAACTTCATCTTACCCATGGCACTCATCTCAAACTCAGCTTTCATCACAGATTCAAATTCTTTTCATAATTCTTTATTTTTGGAACCGAAGATTATGTCATCTACATATATTTATACTAGTAGTAAATCACCATCTTTCTCTTTGACAAACAACGTGCAGTCAATAACCCTTCTGCGAAAACCATGTTTCAGCATTTGAGTAGAGAGATTCTCATACCAGGCTTGAGGGGCTTGATGAAGCCCATAAAGAGTCTTGTCCAGTTTATAAACTCTATCCTGATGATAAGGATTCTCAAATCCTTCGGGTTGACTGACGTACACCGTTTCACGGATTTCACCATGAAGGAATGCACTTTTCAAATCCAATTGATAAACTTTGATCTTCATGTAGGATGCATAGGCTAAGAAGATACGAATTGCTTGCATCCTTGCCACAGGTGCAAACACTTCATTGTAGTCAATGCCTTCGACTTGTCTAAACCCTAGAACAACAAGTCGAGCCTTGTTTCTACTTATAACCCCTTGGTTATCTTTCTTACACTTAAGAACCCATTTAGTGCCAATCACCTTTTCCCCTTTTGGTCTGTCCACAAGAGTCCATACTCCTAACTTCGTGAACTGAAGAAGTTCTTCTTGCATAGCACTAACCTATGCCTCATCTTTTAAAGCTTCACTTACATTTTTTGGCTCAAATTAAGACATAAAACATCAATAAGCTCCATCGTGTAAATATCCTTTTTCCATGACTGCGGCATAATCAGCTGAGTATAGCTGATTTCGTGTCTGAACTCCCGATAGAATATCCCCGATGATGTTGTCCAGGGGATGATGCACATTAACTCGAGTTCCGGGAGTGGTGGGAACAGCTACCTCATTATCTAGATTTTGAATCCCAGGTTCAGTTTCTGTGGCTGTTGGAGTATGGGGGTTCAGAAGTTCCAAAGGCATCAAGATCAGATGCTTGTGTACTTTCGATAGTGGGAACCTGTTCCTCCTAGTCCAAATTTGCAGTCTCAACTGCTTCATCATCAGAGGAAGACTCACTTACTTCAAGCTCTCCCCCTGATGGGCTAGAAGTATCGTCTAATGGAACTAATGATGTCGGGTCTAGTGGAGGAGTATTCAGAACATCGTACATCATTCGGGTAGGTAACTCATCATCGGGATGAGAAGGAGGTAGATTGAAGGACTTGAAGAATCTATCATAGTCAAAGAAGAAGGAAGGTATTTTGCCAGTAGGGGGTGGTGTATCTTTGGACATCAACATTGCACCACACTTCTACCTGACCTGTTGAGTTGTTATAAACTCTCTTGTCTGTTATACTATATCCGAGAAAGATACCTTCTTTTGCCTTCTCACAAAACTTCCCAGTCTGAGTTTTCTTTAACAGCATGCACGGTGCTCCAAATGGTTCTAGATACGCCAAGTTGGGTTTACGTCGTTGGAGCAATTCATAACACGTTTTTCCATGACGTTTGACCACTAAGACTCGATTGAGAGTGTAGCATGCATTAGCCACTGCCTCGTTCCAGAATTGAATGGGCAGCTTAGAGTTGGCTAACATTGTCCTTGCTGTCTCTATCAAGCTCTGATTCTTTCTTTCAGCAACCCCATTCATCTGTAGAGTGTAAGCTGAAGTAAATTGATGAAGAATTCCTTTCTCTCGACAGAATGCCTCCATCCACTGATTCTTGAACTCTGTTCTGTTGTCTGATCAAATTTTTCTTACTTTTAGCTTGTAGAGTAATTCTAATGTGGTGACTAGATGCTTGAATGATTCAAATGTCACTGACTTTGCTTTCAAAAACATCACCCAAGAGAATCTTGAGTAATCATCAGTTACTACAAAGCAGTACCAATCACCAGCAATGCTCTTTGTACAGACTGGGCCAAACAGATCCATGTGTAGAAGCTCGAGAGGAATGTCGATAGAATTGACTTTCTTTGCTTTGTGAGACTTCTTGGTCTGTTTCCCTTTCTTACATGCTACGCAGAAATCTAGGAGTTGGAAATTCTTGACTATAACTCCATTCACCAAATCATTCTGAACCAGATGATTCATCTTCGTGGGATTAATGTGTCCCATTCTCCTATGCCAGGAGACTGAATCCCTCTCTATTGCCTTTGACAAGAAGCACTGGGCAGTAGACTCAGTTGTGGAAGCTTTTGATAGATCCAAGACATACAGATCGTTATATCTTGAAGTTGACATTAGAATTTTATCCTCCTCGACAACATACTCCTTCTTCAACATGTAGCAATTCTTGTTGTCAAACATAACTTTGAATCCCTTAACATAGATTTGGGAGACAGAAAGCAAGTTGTTTTGCAGTTGTTGAACGTAGTTGATCTTGTCAAACTTCACTTTCTCATTTCCCACTTTGCCTTGAGCAGTGATGTAACCTCCTTTATTCCCAGCGAACGATACATGTCCCCCTTTAATTTTCTTGACGTTGAAAAGGAGAGACGAATTCCCGGTCATGTGCCTGGAAGCCCCACTATCAATAATCCAGGTATTAGTGATAGTGCTGTAGCGGACACCCTGCACATACAAAGAAATTGATTAGTTCAGGTTTGGGACCCAAGCCTTAACTGACTTGGGTGTCCTAGAGGTATCACACATCATGAACTCAACCCACTGTCCTTCAGAGGATGAGGGCACATCTTTCTTCTTCTTATTCTCACTATCAGACAAATTACTTGTTTTGATCTTCCATAAACCAGTTTTGTGTAAAGCCTGTTTATGGTAAACAGACGACTGGCTTATGGTTTGAACTTTAGGTTCACTAATTATCTTAGGTGTAACCTTAGGTGACACATTAGATCTAATTTTAGAAAATCTTGGTTTTTCATCAAAATGTTCAATTTTCTTTTTAGGTGTCTGATAATAAGGACAATTTGGAGAGATATGACCCCGTTTTCCACAACTATAGCAGGATCTCCCTTCGACAGTTTGAGGAAAGTTTTGATGTGGAGTTGAGTTCGGTCGGGGTTTTGATGAAGAATCTTCCTTTTTAGATGTTTCACCTTCTTTAACAAACTTAATTTTTTTGACATTTTGAACATATTTCACTTTCATTTTATTAGGATGTTGATGACTAACACGTTTAAGGTTCATTGGAATAGACCTTTTAGGTTCTGAAATAGACGTTTGTGAACCTGAATCTAATTTAACCTTTTCAATTTTATTACCAAAATCCTCAACAGGTATCTTAACTTTCGATCCAAAGTAGAATCCTTCTATTTAGTGACAAATTTCACAGGTTTACCCATAGAATCTGGATCACTGACCAGAGGAGTAAACACCACATGATCCTTCACTGGGTTATTATTAATTGGTCTACATTTAGTGTTCAAAAGGATTTCATGTGGTGGAGGTACTACCTTATAACCCAGACCTTCCCCTGCATTTCCTTCTTTCAGTAGGTTCTGAACAATGTGAGAAGAACTTGCCAAACTGTGTAGTTTTTGTTTTAATGAATCAACTTCAACTTGCAAAACTGCTTTTTCCTTCTTAGTTCCTCCAAAGAATTTAAATAGAACTTGATTTCATTTGATTGATTTAAGGCAACAACCTCAGTTTCCCTTAGTTGTTTCCCCAACAGTTCTATCTTTTCTTTGAAGCTGCATTTTGTTTTAAAACACGATTTGCTTCTTTGTAGAGTTGTAAATCATTTACTAGATTATCATTATGTTCTAATAACCTAGCAAATTTTAAATCAATGCTTTCCCTAATTTATCACATTCACTACATGCATGTTTTTTAAATAATTCGTCTTTAGAACATACCTGTGTAGAACTAGACGAATCAGCCATCAAAGCAGTGTCAGACTCTTCGGTGACTGGAGATTCTGAGTTTGTAGCACTTAGCTCTTCTTCAACCAAATGATCAACGACATTCATAGCTTCTTCGATATCTGAAAGTGAATGCTCAGCTATGATGTCTCCTTCACTTGCAGATCCATCATTCAATGTATCAACTAAATCAATGTTTGATTCACCCTAAGAAACGAATCGGAAGGACCAGTCTTGTCCTTCATCACCTTGAGCAACCAAAGCTTTAGACTCTTGACTTGAAGATGAAGCTCCAATCTTATCCTTGTCTTGTCGGTTGAATGTAGGAAAAGGATTTCCATTTCCAGTCTTCTTTGGCTTTACGCACTCACGTTTGAAGTGCCCCTTTTTACCATAATTGAAACACATGACTTTGGTTTTGTCAAATACAAATATCATATCTTTAGTGGCAACCAAATTTTGCCCCGTCTTTTTAACAAACTTCTTGGCTCTTCTAACAGCACTAGCCAAGGCCCATATAATATCCATGCGTTCTAGATCAGTTTCATCAACTTGCTCGTAGTCCTCGTCAGCAAGATGATAGTTTCCAATCTTACCAGCAACTAATCCATCATAAGATTGAACAACAACAGCTAGAAGGTCCATGTGCTCTTTAGCAACTTCCACGGTGACATTTCCAAGATTTTCGGTTTTCAACTTTGTAGTATTTGCCTCAGGAACTATGTATTGGGTTCCAGATGACCTGACGTTACGGTTCCTGAAGCATTGCTTTGGGAAGGAGCAGAAGAGCTAGACACAAACGCCGTTTTTAGTGGTGCACCTAAAGCAGCCGGAGTTGGAACTAAATTGTATAGTGCAGGATTCTGAACATAGGATCCTTTCTTTGACTTGTATTTCATACGTAGCTCTTCCTCCCTTAACTTCAAAATGAAATCATTTATGTCTAAAGTAGCAAGAGTGTCGTTTTGTCTCAGATTAGACACCAATAGATCCCATTTGTCTGGCAGACCATCAGCAAAACTAGAGACTTTATCTTCCATGGATGTGGTCACGCCATGGGTGTGCAACTCACTCATCAGATGATAGAATCAATCAATGATATCATCCAAGCTCTCATTCACAATCGGAGAGAAATTGTCAAATTCCTTCTTAAGAGCTTTTGCCTTCAGCGCTTTCAGAGCTGTATTACCTTCATATCTCTTTTCCAAGGCATCCCATAATTTCTTAGACTGCTTGTTCTCAGAGAACTGATGAAATATGTCCTTAGGTATAGACTGAGTCAACAAGGCATATGCTTTCTTTTCAGCATTATGCAGAGTCTTCTAGGATTCACTCATTCCTCCCAAAGTCATTTTAATTCTATTTGCACTGACTGGTATCGTGTAACCAGTCTCAATGGATGTCCAAAGGTTTAGGTCAACTCCATTCAAGTAGATTTCAAACCGTTGTTTCCACTATGGGTATTCATCCAATGTTAACAGCTTTGGCGGTTTGTTGTGGTTTCCAATCTCATTCTCTAGAAGTAGAATGTTCTGGATACAAGAGTCCTTTCCAGCAGTGAATGCAGTAAACTAGTCTTCCATTGCTATAGACTTGGTAAACTTAGAACAGGACAGATTCACTCGTGTGAATGAGCTATACGAATGGGTCACTCATGCGAATGAAAGATACGAATGAATTCAATCGTGCGATTGGATTCAGTCGTGCGAATGAGCAGGGCGATTGTAATCAACCTACTGGAGTTTCTTAACCGTGCGAATAAGAGATACGACTGAGTTCAATCGTACGAATGAGAGTATACGAATGGGTTTAGTCGTACGAATGGTCCAATCGTGCGACTGAAGGCTGCTGTGTTTGAAAAATCGAATATTTTGAACACTTTGACACAAAATACGAATTTTCCAGAAACCCTAATCTGTCGTTTTGATGAACAATCGAAACTTTAACACATGCAAATGTCAAATTTTTGAAGCAAAAAGGTGACTCTTTTGATTGAAAACGTTTGTTTTAACACCCCAAAAACAATTGAATCCACACAAAATCACGAGCCAAAGCTCTAATACCACTTGTTAGGACCGTTTACGTACGGAGTACTAACAGATTCTACGTGAGACCAGATCAAATAGTGCGGAATCCTATTTGATTGGCGATCCAATCAGTGAGAATGACAACCTGATCGAGCTAACGATGAAACAAACATTAAGAGTTGATTAGAAATCGATCAGGAACGAACTATGAAATTGGATAGGTTGTTTAGAACGCTTTGGACAGCTAGGGTTTGTAAATCTTCAAAGTCTCTCTCAAGTCTCTAATTATGTGGTATTTATAGGTTTTTAGTTTTCATTCGTACGACTGAACCATTAGCATGGTTCAGTCGTGCGACTGACTCATGCGATTGATTCATACGCACGACTGAAGGTTCAGTCGTGCGACTGAATCAGTCTTATGTCTCAGTCATACGACTGATCCAGTCTCCTGGTTCAGTCGTGCGACTAGTCCATAAGTATGATTAATTCATGCGTATGACCCATAAGTATGATCCATTAGCATGAATAATCACCCGACTAAGTTGAACATATTTCTCAATCATTATTAACTTAGAATCATGTACAACAACCTCAAACCTATATATAATGTTCATATATATGAATTATACCAAATACAATAGTAATATGAAATATTCAAAGACAAATAAACATCAAAAGCATATTATATTTCATTAAGTAGTTACATTACACATGTGTAAGAAATGAAGGACTTTTACATTAAGAACATAAACTAGGAACATGATGTATCAACAATCTAAACTGATAGGATGTACTCTTTGGGAATTTAAATCCAGGAAAGCAATTTGTTCATTTATCAAATTACACTTTATAATAACAAGGATTTATCCAGATGAAAGATCAAATTGTGTTTAAGGATGATAACCAAAGTTTAGAAAGCCATATGTTAGGGACCAGAAAATGAGAATACATAATATTAAAGCCCAAATATAGAATAAGAGAGTACAAATGATGACCAGGAAAATTTTAGAGAGCAAGAAGATCTTTTTGATAGTAAGAATTCAGATCCCATAGACGAACTGTCCATAATAGTTGATTTTAGATCCCAATACTCGTTTTTATTAGGTTAGGAGGTCTACTAAAGCTATTGTACCTCCTTATGTATGTTCTTCATCATTTATCTATCTTTTTCTCACTAAAAATGGTAAACCATAGTGCTACTCAGAGGCAATTAGTTTGAAATGTGCATCTTAGTAGGAGTATACAATTAGTTTGGTTCACGTGAAAAGACCAGACTTGGGTTTTTACAAAATCTTTAGTAGGGAAGAAGGCTCTTCAAAATAGATGGGTATGTAGGATCAAAGATTAAAGTGATGGGACAAAATGACACAAAGCACAATTGGTAGTTAAGAGGTTTTAACAAACACACGGGGTAAAATACAATGTCATTTTCTCGCATGTAGTTAAATTACAATTAGGCTAGTACTTAATATTGTGATAGTAGATAATTTGCATCTAGTGAAGTTATATGTTTCTTTTCTACATGGTGATCTTGATAAGAACAACTACGTGGCATAAACAAAAGAAATTTCAGATTATAGTGAAAGAAGATACGGTGTGCAAGCAGAAGGAGTCTATACAATATATAATAGGTGTCTAGACAATGGACATTAAAATGGACGATTTCATGGGTAGAAATAGGTATAGGTGGTGTGAGATGGACAATTAATTCCATCTTAAAAAATATAAGGATTCTATAATATATTTTCCTTTATATGGAGGATATGCTGATAGTTGGTTTAGATAATACATCTTGAAATGAAAGTTTTCTAAAAAATTTGTAATGAAAGATTTGGGTCCAGTTAAGCAAATACTTGGTATGAATATAATTAGAAATTAGAATAATGGTTTTCCAACACTGATTTAGAAAAATTATATTCATAAATATAAAAAAAGTTCAAGATCTATCATGAGAAGACTACTACCTAAAATGCACCATTGGATAGTCATATTAAACTTTCTAAAGATTAGTTTCCAAAAATAGATGAAGACAAGGTTCACATAGGGAATGTTCTTTATGCATTAGTTATGGGTAGTATTATGTATGCAATTGTATATATAATGCCCGATATTTCTGATGTGATGGGAGTTGACAGCAGGTTCTTGTCTAATCCAGGGAGAGAGCACTATGAAGTAGTTAAATAGCTGCTTAGATATTTGATGGGTATTTCAAATATGGCAATATATTTGAGGAGTAGACACGTAATTTTCAAGGGTTATACTGATGTAGATTTGGGTGAATGTAAGAGCACCTTGAAATTTCCACAGAATCAAGGGGATGAAAGTTTTAGCGCAGAAGAGAGCTCTTGCGCGACAAAGGCTTCTCGTGTGAGAACTCAGACAAGAAGTTGGGGATCCTATAAATAGAAGAGAGCACCTGTTTGCCCATATTCTTACGCAAAAATTATTGTTGTTAAAGAGAGAGAGACGCGAAGTAGAGAGAGAAAGTGGAGATTTGAGGTGATTAAGGTATGTAACTCGTGAAATGATTTGTGTTATGTACTAACGGATGGTTATTAATGGATTTAATGCACGAATGTGTATTTTCTGTTTGAAAAGGCTTTCGGGAAAGTTGGTTTTGTGTTGGATATTGAAGAGGAGAGTTTCTAGCCCCTTTTTATGCAACTTTTTTTATGTTTTGAGGCTATTATGCATACCAAATGGCTTGTTTATGCTTATGTTAATGTTGTTTATGGAGTTGGTTGTGTTATTCCAGCCTTAGATGTGATAAGTTAAGCGTAGGCAAGAAACCCAAAAGTTCTCGCGTGAGTAGGTAGCTTGGGCAATTTCAAATCCGGGCAAAGTTCTAGCGCGAATAGTTAGTGCTCGCGAGAGATTATGTTGTCGTGTGGATAAAGTTCTCGCGCGACTAGTTGTGTTACGTGTTATGCTATTATGTGATTAACCATTTTCTAAATGATAAGTTTTACAAATATATCTTTACTTGGTGTGTTATATACTACTGTAAGTAAAGTATTATGTAATGAAAGTGAAAGATAACATTGACGAGATTGTAACGTAACGAATGAATGAAAGTCTTGCAAGCAATGTATGGAGGTTCACAACTCATTGAGGGGTTGTTAGATCAACTGTGTATGGTTTAGCTAACCCATGAGGATACACACAGGGGTCTAATTCTTGAGATTGACCATGTATGAATGGAGGTTCATGACTTATTGAGGGGTCATTGGCTCAACTATAGGAGGTCGTATGGCCCATGAGGATTCTCACAGGAGTCTAATCCTTGTGATCGACTTCGAATGGAAATGGAATCTTTGTTGCAAAGGCTCGAGATTATGATCAGTCTCATAACTTATGTTAAGGGCCGAGCATATGACACTGATTCGATAAAGTGGAAGATAATAAATGAATGAATGAAACCATGATAAAAGATAATGAAATGAATATATTATGATGTATGTATTGATGTACGCTCATGTATGGAAACGACAATAGCCTTAATGAAAGTAAAGTATTTTATGCATGGACATGGACATGAAAGTTGGCAGGTAGTCGATGATGCTGAGGAGGTGCAAGCATGGACATGAAAGCTAGTGGGACAATTCAAGGCTAACATCCATATTTTTTTAGAATGATATTTATTTTGATAAAATTTTGAAGTATAACAGAAATGACATGATGTTACAACAATTATAATTCAAATTAAAGTTTATGTTTTTCTGCTACAAACATTATGTTGTTAATGTTTTATGCTATGAACGACCAATTGTAAGGCTTCCCGGAAACGGAGCCTTACATTAATAGGGGAAATACTGCAATATGTTAGATGTCTAAGCTTCAGAAGAGCATGGCACACTCAAATACTGAAGTTAAGTATTTAGCAACTGTTAAGGTTCATAAAGAGTTTGTTTGGTTGAAGACTTTTCTGAATGAGTTAGACAAGTATCCATTGTATTATGATAATGAAAATGTAGTGGAAGTTGCAGAGAAGAGTGTTTATTATAGGATGACTATGGACATTTATTTGAGGTAACATTTCATCAAAAGGCTAGTCAATGATGGTACAATTTTAGAAGAAATTAAAATATCGGAGGATATTTTAATATAGTTTTTTATAATGTATTATTTTCATTCTTTACTCTTTAAAACTGATTAATATTATAATACTAATTAAAAATATGAAGAAATTAAAATATCGGAGGATATTGTATCAAACTAGTAAATACACCCAGGCGTTGCGGCGGCGCCATACGCGATATGATAAAGTACAGAATACAATTGTCACGACCCGTTATGTTAAAATGTAGAGTTACTAAACTTTATGTCAAGGACGAAAACATATTATATTTGATCTCACTCGTTTCTTTATAAAATATACATCGAAACGTAGATCAACTCAAAACATACATAAATTACCACGAAAGCATTTTATATTTGAACAAGTTTGTGTCCGAACAAAAATTATGTCAAAATGTAGACGAAATTGAATTTAGACTAACACATACATAAAAATAAGGACGCAAGATTGGTTTTTCTAAGTAAAAATGTATAAAAGTTAAATCCAAAACTTTAAAAACTGAAGGAGGATTAAAATGACATATTTTAAAGTTTTAGCGAAAAATTTAGAGTTAAAAAGTGTAAATTTTGAAAAACTTTTAGTGGGCTTTGGCAAGTGACAAATGCCACCATCCTTTGAAACTAGGCATATAATAATTATCTTGAATGACGAAAAGTACAGATAAACAATGAAATAAGAATAATTTCTCTAAATGGTTAATTTTGAGATGAGATTTCGGATGTAACTTTTAAAAAATTATATGAATGTTTAATAGACCGAAATAAAATAAAATTATCAGACACAGATGTAAAGCAGGGATTGGTATTGAAAGTGTAGGTCCATCAACGTAAGTGGTGTAAGAATCATAATGTTTGAAAATGAAGTTTGATGTGCCAACACTCTATCTTCATTTCACATGACTCACCTTAAAAACTTTATTTTAACCCATAATCTTTCTATCACAAAAAGCTAGTTCTAAATTACTTTTAACTTTTTATGATTGCATTTTCTATTTCGATTTTGACCAAAGACCAATATTTTGCAACAATTTAGTAGTATTTATGACTGATTATAAACATGAAACATCACTAAGGAGAAAAAAAGTTCAGCTAATCAATATTCATCTTTATGCAATCATATGGGGAAAAATAATAATCGCTTTTAATGACCAGGACACTTTATTTTTTCCTTTAAAATTTCTTTGGCTTTCTTAGTATATTTTCTTTTAAAAAGCAGTTTATTTCGTCTTGAATCATGAGTTCACGTATAAATAATGATAGATAGGTAAAAATATAAATACAATAACAAACTGTGTTATACATTTAAGCATCGGAAACATTATCGGCTTGTTATTGATGTTATAGCCTAAGTGGGTTTCCCTAATAGGCTAATATCCTAAATAAGACATGACATCCGTTGTTTATTTTTGTCTTATATTTGCATAATTTTTATTTTTTGAACGACAGTGGAATCGGGTTTAATGTTATTCCTCTTCAGCCCAACTATAAACAATAGCTCAAACGGAATCCCACAGTCCATTGTTAGTTTGGCACTCCAAAATGCATCAATTGTTCAGAAGAAAACCGACTATATCATAAAAGTCACTAATTTACAACGAATTAAAACTTATCGTACTCGGCTCTGAGTCTAAAAAAATAATTAAAACCGCTGAGTCAAATGATCATTGCCTTATATTTTGCATAGTTACAATTCAATTGTAGAAGATCCAAGATCTGCAGAATAGTCCACTTCAAAGTTATCCTTCATCTCATTATTTAATAAAAAATATCGAATAAAATAATATATATTTTTCTCAAATAAGATGCTAAGTGACAAAAAATCTTTCTTGGATCCCTAGACTGTTATTTTTCTCCAATCACTTTGTCCTTGGCACATTGAAATAATCATTTGAGTAGCTTTGCGGCTGAGACTTATTCAATTCTTTTTCAGAATTGATACCATTTAATCAAAGTGGTGAGGTGACTTGTGGATAACTCCCAAAAACATGATTTTCCATTGGGAGACCAAACCCTCACCATTCACCTTCAAATATCTCAACACCATTCATCCAAGGACATCTAACTTGTTTCATTCAAAATGGACCATTTTGTATGGTCTTCTTGCACACAACATGCTCTTTCTGATCAATTCAGTCAATTGGATAATGTGAGTTTAGCTCCAAGTGTCAATCAAGTCAATGATTCCTACTATGGTGACGGCGGCGGCAGTAGCGCTGGTGGCGGCGGCTGTGGTGACGAACACGATGATCGTAAAGTGGCAAGTGCTTCAAAGAACCATAGTGAAGCCGAAAAGCGGCGTAGAGATAGGATCAATGCACATCTTGCAACTCTAAGGAAACTCGTGTGTAACTCTGATAAGGTTATTAATTTTTTTTTTTTTTTTTTGCAACTAACAAACATTACAGTTTATATATTTTAAGTGCAAAGATATAGGTTTTTTTGATGATCTGATCCCAAATTTTTGTATGAATTGTGTTAAAAGTTTATGCAAATGGGTTAAGGGTCTATTCTCCTCGTTGATTGTCATTAAATTTTCCTTTTTGTCACCAAACGGATTACCATTTACCATAAGAAAAATTAACGTTTGTGTATGCAGATGGACAAGGCAACGCTGTTAGGGAAGGTTATTGAATACTTAAAAGAACTGAAATCAGAAACAATGGAATTAAGCAAAGTGCTTACAGTTCCAACAGATTCAGATGAAGTAATCATTGATTTTGTTCCTAAGACCGTTGAGCCTAGTACTAACGTTTTCATTAAGGTTTCTATTTGTTGTGAAGATCGACCAGAACTGCTTTCGGAGATCACCCACACCCTTAAAAGCCTAAGGGTAACGTTGGTCCAAGCTGATATGACTTGTGTGGGTGGCAGGACTAAATGCAACTTCATACTTTGTGTCATAAATAATTTGAGTGCGAATGAGATGACAACACTGAAACAGTCTCTCAAGATATTATTCGGTACAATTGTTTCATCGTCTTCTTGGACAACGTCATCAAATTATCGCATCAAAAGCAAGCGGCAAAGGTTCTTTTGTTCTTCGGATTACAACAGCAAGGGTTGTCAGTAAAGAAATCGATTATGAGTCACGAGGGCAACCAAATAAATCTTTGTTGAAAGCTTGCCTAAAAGGACCACCAATAACTTTTCTTTAACTTCTGGGTAGATTACAATTGTGTTATCTTGCGTCCTTTTGTGACCACTGATCATTGAATTGTGAACTTAAAATGTATTTATATTAGTTCAATTTATGTAAGGGTAGATACTATAAAAAACCAATGTATTTTTTGTTTTTCTTACAAAAATCCGTCAATAATATTTTGCACATAAAAAACCTGCTTTTTTTTTTAATAAAAGTCACTTAACAATTTTTTACTTATAAAACAAACATAATTTTTTGTTTTTTCTCAAAAAGTTACACAACATTTTTTTAAACATTAAAGTCCTTTCACATGTTATATATAAAAAAGTGAAATTAAATTAAATCAATGTTAGAATCGAAAATTTTGATTGTTTTGGTTCCATTTACTTAATTCCTTTTATTCATGACTTATAATTTTTTACGTAAAACAAAAAACAAAATAAATTTAAGTATATAACGTAATAAGAAATGATAATATGCTCTGCTGTAAAAAAAAAGATAGAAAGAAAGAGAATTTTTTTTAAAAATAGTGTTTTTTAAGGGCTGATGTTGACAAGAGGGTAAATTCTTGTCGGGAGTTGACCTTAAGGGTCCCCGCCCTTGGCAGGGGCGGGTTCTGCCACTCGAACTCCGTGCCTTTTTATCTTTGTGTGTACAGGTGTGTGTGTATTAAATGTGACAGGAGAGACCACGCCATTATGAAGGGCGGGTTCTCCATTTTATATAAACCATCCGATCTACCAACACACCTCATATCGACGGCTGAAAATAGGCAGAAGAACTCGCCCTTGGGAAGGGCGGCTTCTGAATTTTTGTCCGGTCCATGCCCTTCCTCTATTTATTTAGCTTTCTTCTCACAATCCATTTCAAAATCCAAACTCTCACTATTAAAACCTAATATTTCTAGAATTTTATATTTCATTTCAAAAATCAAAAATGAGCTGGAGAATTACACCCGGTCCATTAAATAACGATTTGTTATTTTTAAGCGGTCAACATAGAGCTGATTATTATTTTCGAGATCCAGAAAGCGATGAAGGAATTTTACGTGCTAGACGAGGTGATAAAGCTTTTTGGGATTACATTGATGAAGTGCCTATCACTGAAAATGTTATGAGATACATAAGGTTGGCTGGTTTTGCGGGTGTGATCGAGTGTGGTTATCGAAAACTTGATCGTGCTCTTATTTCAGCTTTAGTGGAGAGATGGAGGCCAGAGACACACACATTTCATTTACCGGTTGGAGAGACCACAATAACCCTTCAAGATGTTCAAGTTTTATGGGGTTTGCCGGTTGAAGGTGATGTTGTTTCTGGCACTGATTATGCTATGAGTGCATCCGAAATTATAATAAGGTTTGAGTATTTAACCGGTTGTACACTCGCTACAAGCGCTGTAAGTGGTTATAAGTTAAACCTAAGGTTTATTTTAAATGAAATAATAAAACCATTTTCTGATAATGCCACTGATTTTCAGTGTATTCAACGAGCTAGATTAATTTTATTTTTTATGATTGGTGCCACTTTATTTCCTGATACTTCTAGCAACTGGGTGCACGTAAATTATTTAAGTCATATTGAAAACTTAAATAACTGTGGTAGACTTAGTTGGGGAAGTGCAGTTTTAGCGTTTTTGTATAGACAGTTATGTAAGGCAACGAGTGTCACAAATCGAGAAGTTGGTGGACCTTTATTCTTGTTGCAATTATGGGCATGGGAAAGATTACCTACTATGTGTCCCAAGAATACGAGATCTATTGATTTCAGGTTACCATATGGTGCACGGTATGTATAAAAAACTTATGTATTAACTATTTATCTGTAATCTTATATTTATTCTACTTAACCTGGTATATTTAAAAACTTGATTACAGATGGAATGGTGAACTTAGTTATGTAAACACCACTCCGCACTATTTGAGTGCGTATCGATCTCAGCTGCATTCATTAAGCGAGGCCACGGTATTAATATTAATTTGATATTATTTTGTATATATTAACATTTTGTAAACATATTAATTCATATTTTTATATCAGTTCAATTGGAGGCCTTATGATAATATTATCCACCTTCTACCTGATATCTGCACAAGTGGACATCAAAGCTGGAGAAGTGACACATACCTTATATGTTGGGAAGTTGTTGAGCCTCACATTCCAAGTAGGGTTTTAAGACAGTTTGGAATGTTTCAACCAATCCCTACAAGTGTGTTACTAACCCGGGAGCAACATACAAATCTACATTCGACTGCTCGTAAAGGTGGTAGAAATAAAAACTGGTTACAACATCATAATATCTTTGTTCAAGCATGGGCATCTCGGCATAATTCAATTGCTAATGAAGCGTATACTGATTCGTCAATTGCTTCTGAAGCATACATGAGGTGGTATCTAGAACGTACTGTTGTGTATACAACAAACCCGGCTCATCAAGACACGAACCCTCATGGCTTCCAAAATGATGGACAAAGATTGAGAATGATGGTATTATTATTAATAATTTTATTATTATTATTGTTATTATTATTATTTTTAAATTAAATCTTTCATAATGTTATTTATAGATGGATAGGATGAGTCAGTTTTATCAAAGATCAGGGGATGAAACGGGGAGGAATATGGCGAGCCGTTATATGGATTTGGCACATGCAAACCATATAAGTTATCTACCAACGCATGTGACACAGAATGTTGATGAAACTCAACTTCCTCCTGTCCCACAACGTTAACCCAGAAGGGGTAGAGGACGAGGGCGGGTTGGTAGACAGGTTGGTGATGATAATGTTGTTGTGCAACAGAATATGACAGAAAAAGGGATTTCACGGAACAACAGTTTGACTCCCCCTTTTTTAGCCAAATGGGCAACCAAGATTTTTTTTATGGTGGTACCTCAAGTACTCAGTTTCCACATTTTAGTCAAATGGGGACCCAGAATTTCGAAGAAGGGGGGCCGTCAAATCCTTATCAAAGCCCTGATAATAGTTATCAACAATCATTTCACCATTCTTCCCCGTTACCTTATTACCCTCAATTTCAAGATACAGCTCAATCAGTTGACCGGTTTTTTAATCCATCTCCTTGCCTGTTCGACTTAAATGATGAAGCAACAAACGATAATGATGACACTCGTTAGATATTATTTCTTTTATATTTTTTAGTGATGTATTTTACCTTTTTAATTATACAATTTTTTATACTTTTATCAGTACACATCAAATAAATTTATGAGTTTGGACAAGTACACATCAAATAATATTAAACAATAATAACTAGTACACATCAAATAAAATTATGATACAACAATCTCCTCATGAATACGAGTTTGGACAAGTGTTCATGTTATGACCTGTTTGTCTACATATTGAACATCTACGTATGACAGGTGCATCTGGATGATGAACATCCATCTCATTGTGTATCCTTCTTGTGCGTCTCCTACCTCGTGACGTGGTGATTTTTGAGGGATCACCTCTTATCTTCCAACCCGGGTTCTTCCAATAATCAATGTGACTTAGCGGGTAAAAATGTCCGTTATACTGTTCTTGATAAACAACAGTACTATAGACCTGATGAACAATGTTATGAGGTGATTCACCTCTATGGCGGCAAACTGCAATTGCATGTGAGCATGGAAATCTTTGCATCTGCCATTTACCACACGTGCAAGTTCTGTTATTGTATTCCACGGTATAATCATTTCCACCAGCTTCATTTGTTTGTATCTTTGACAGAACTCTATACCTCGCCTCTCTGTAATCAAACTCTGTTATAATATGCTCTTGCGAGTTAATATCACGTGTGTTAAATAAACGCCATATACGAGGGGGTAACACGGTGTTACAGTTGGCTGCAATGTCAGTGTGCTTTCTGAACTGTTCGACTGTTTTCTCGAACGTACAATTAATAATAGCTTTTATTGTCATAAGCCTGACACCACGCAGCGTATTATTGAAGCTTTCTGAAATGTTCGTCGTCAGGTTACCCCACCGACGATGATTTTTATCATGTAGAAGCGTCCATTTACTCTCTTTAATAGTTTTTAAATATTCCCACGCTTCTAGATTGATGCTTGTCATTTGACTTACACAGTAGTTGTACTTCCTTTGTTGGGTGGTGCTTCCGATAGACCAACATAGCCTTTTTAAGCTAGAAACCTTGAACTTTTGCATGAGGTTACTTCGAACATGTCGAAGACAAAATCGATGCACAGCATTATTTTTCCACTCTTCAAGGGTATTCATTGCACGAATAATTTCTTTGTGCCTATCGGAAATAACACATAACTTTTTTCCCGAACCAATATAATTGTGGTGAACTGCAATGTGTGACCAGAATTGGTGGAAAAACCAACTCCAACTTTCTACCGTCTCTTCGTCTACAATTGCATAAGCTATCGGCATTACATAGTTGTTTGCATTTTTTGCAACTGCAATTAACATTTTACCCCGGTAAGAACCTTTCAAGAAAGTACCGTCAACAGATATCACAGGCTGACAATAGCTGAACGCATTAATTATTGGACCGAATACCCAAAACACATATTTAAATGTGTAATAACCAGATGTACCGGTCGGGTGATGTAACCATTCCACGATAACATGGTTCTTCTCTTGTAATGCGTTGATGTACGTAGGTAGTTCCTCAAAATTACTGTCCCAACTACCATAAATATTCTCAATAGCAGCTTTTCTAGCTCGCCAGGCTTTATTATATGAAACATCAACATTTAACGTGTCTTTCAAATGCGCTTGAATTTGCTTGATGGGAAAAGCAATATCTTGACGAATAAAATGGATGATACGGGTAACAATATCTCTGCATTTGAAACTTCTATTGTTGTTACCAACAACAGTACCAAAGCAGTTGTGGGAATTCACCCATCTTGAAATTCTCCACATGTGATGATCATGGTTCTTGGAAGCATAAACATACCATGAACATGGAGGACCACTATGAAGATTATTGTTGTAATTAGGGCTGGTGCTGTAGCACTTTGCTCTCCATCTTGTACGTTTACTTTCAACTACAACAGCCTCTCTGTTACGTGCAAGGTTCCATAACCGCACTGCATGCATCACTTCATCTTTCGATTTAAAATACATTCCAACACGAATTTCTTTTGACTCTTCATTCCATATATCCATATGGTCTTCATCGTCAAAATCAGCAGCTTCATAATCTCTTAACTCCTGAGGATCTTCAGAATAGTTCATCTCTCCGTAAGATCCTGGATTAACACCAGAATTATAATTGTTTGAAACTCCATAAGTGTTGTTATCATCATCACTGGATTCTTCATGTGATGGAATGAGTTCAGTATCTTCACTGCTGTTTGAACGACCATCATCCGACTTATCAAAACCTCCATTATCATCATCGACTTGATGATGAGAATTGGTTGATGGACCGGCTTGATAATCATGCGATCTTACATTGCCTTGATGATAAGAATTGCTTGACGGATCGGGTGCTTGAGATACAGGGAAACCGCATACGAGATCCATATAATTGGATTGTTGTACAGACAATTTTGGCTCAATGATAACATAAACATTTGCTCGAAAATTTTCAACATTTTCTCCCAAATAATACAAAACATCTAGACTTGAGTCATTGAAAATTTCAGAACTTTGCGAGAAACCAGCATATGAGTAATATAATTTTAATTTCAAATTATAATACTCTTTTTGAACCTGAAGATGATTATAAATCAAATCTACAAACTCTTCGTATGAAACTCTATTACGAAGAATAATAGTTGAACTTCTAGTAGAAACATCACATATGATATTTCCATTTTCGAATGAAATATCCCCACCCCAATATATTTGTAGAAAATAAGGCCGAGACATGATAATTATCAGTATTTTTTCAAGTGTAAAATTGATTTTTGTATTGAGATTTGAGTGAGTTCGTTGGGTTATATATATAATCCGTAAGTATGTAGTAGGTAAATTGTGTGGATGATATAGTTTTTGAGAACCCGCCCTTGCCAAGGGCGAGTTCTCTGGTCAACATTCAAGCCATCGCACCATCACATCAGTCAGTCAGCAGCAGCAGCAGCAGTTGAGGAAAGGCAGAACCCGCCCTTGCCAAGGGCGGGAACCCTTTTGTTTACCCGACAAGACTTTACCCTCTTGTCAAAATCAACCCTAAAAAAACACTATTTTTAAAAAAAATTCAAAGAAAGAACCATCCTTTTCTCTTCTGGATTTCGAGGAACGCTACTTTTTTTAAGAAGTATTTTTTTTTTCGCGCCAAAAAAAATAAAAATCGTAAGACTCTAAAACAATAATGTTTATTCCTGTATGTTATTTATATTAAAACACTAAAAGGAAAACATAAATTATATATGTGATATATATCACATTATATGTATACGAGAAAGAAGTATTATCAAATTAATCATATATTAATTCATTACCAGTTCTACAGTAGTAATATTTTTAAACATAATAATATTTAAATATTAATAATATATATAATTTGTTTATTAAAATTTTTATTAAACGTTTTAAGGTAAAATTCAGATTTTTAAAGTTCTGGGTTTACATACCAGTATGAGTCGGGCATAAAATATTTCTGTGCATATTTTTTATATACGTTTTGACGTTCGCCTACGTCTTTACGTGAATTTTGTTTTGAAATGAGCCGGTTAAAAACTAAACATTTTTATTCGGCGGTATAAATTTGAGTTACTGTAGGTTTCAATGTAAATTTAATTCGAGTTTACGTATCGGTATGAGTCGCGTATAAAATGTTTGCATGCATATATTTATATACGTTTTGAGTTGATCTACGTTTCGAAGTTCGCCAACGTTTTTACGTGAATTTTATTCTGAAATGAGCCGGTTAAAAAATAAACATTTTTATTCGATGTTATAAATTTGATTTACTCTATGTTTCAATGTAAATTTAGTTCGAAAACGAGTCGTGACAATCGTAATCTAATTTTTATCACATACGGCAGTTGCACGTGTCTTTAATGTAGGTTTTGAGTTGGACTACGTTTTGACATAATTTTATTTGGAATAAAGTCGGGTCAAGTATAATACGTTTCATTTAACTGTAAAAATTCAAGTTATTTTACTGTTCAACATAAATTTAGTCCAAAGACAAGTCGGGTTGATTGTTAGTTTATACGTTATCACGTTACGTACAATGCTGACATAGTGTGTTAGTGCATACATGTTTTGATATTTGAGATCATGGTGAAATTTCCTAACGTAACGTGCGGGTTAGAAAAACCAAGTTCTTATTTATTTGTAATGTGCTGAAATAGATAAATTATTACATAGGGATTTATTATTTAAAAACATATCTAAGGACTTTTATGACAAAAACATAATGTACTTTGTTTAGACAAAAAGTTGTTAAGGGACTTTTATAAAAAAAAACATAAAATATGTTGATTTTTTATAAAGTAAATTACATGGATAGTCCATCAGGTATGCGCATATTGTAACTTTAGCCTCTACTTTTTAAATATTATAGATACGGGTCTGAACGAACTTTTCATATATCGGGTATGCGCGTATTGCAACTTTAGTTCATACTAAAGTTGCAATACGTGCATACCCTAGGGACTGTCCGTGTAATTTACTCTATCTATATGTAAAAAGTGTTTAAGGAACTATTATGGAAAAACAACAAAAAATATATTGGTTTAATTATTGAATCATGAAGGATGAAACTATCAAAAACTTAGGATTTCATCATTGGCTGCCAATTGCCAAATCAAGCCAAGTGTTGAATCCACTTCCAAAGTGCATGTACTGAATGACTGCAGATCAGCATATGCCGAAGCAACTATTGAGCTACATATGTTGAATGTCCGCTAATCAGCATATGTAGATCAACTGCCGATCAGAAGTAAACTCCATTACCAGCTGATCGACTGCTACTCAGAACAAGATTTTCTGTGTCGACGGCTGTTGTGCTTCACCTTTTGGGGACAACATAGTACTGAAGTTGCCAACTCTGATACACAGATTATTTATTTGATATAGACTCTAAACATAGAATAGTTTATTCTTATTGTTTAGATTTCTTAGTATAAAAGTTCTCACACTTGTATAGTAGAGGCAAGCTTCTTAGTCATATGATTGTATTTGCCGATTGTAACATTTTACATACTAGATTAATCAAGTGAATACTTTGAAAGAACAACTTGTGCATTTACATTTACTCAAAGTATTTTTGTTGTGATAGTAAGTATCTAACTTAGATTCTGCATTCGTTAGTTACTGGTCAAATAGAAAGATCTTGTTAGTCTAAACCGATTCGATCCAACAAGTGCTATCAGAGCTTTGGCTCTTGATTTGTTTGAAGATTACCTTTCATAAAATCACTTGTTTCTTCTTTTGATCACACTATCAAAGACCATGCAGGACCGGTGAATGGTGTCAATGCAACAGTGTCATAGTGTTAGGAGAGACTTAGAGCACTTAGCAGATTAATAGGAAACTGGATTATGGTGAAAAAAAGAACACAAGTTTAAAACAAAATAAGAACAAGAAAACACTAAGATGTTTTTTCAAGAATGATGTATATTGCTCTCAAGTTCTTACAAAGTGTTACAAAGCTTAAAATTAAATAACAAGTACTTGAGATACTTTATACTACATCCTATAGCCGGACATACTTTGAAGGACAGCTGGAAACACTAATCTAGAAAATGAGATCAATGTAAAGTCAAAAGGAAGATTGCCTTTTGAATAGTGATTATGACATGTCATAGCTCACATTCTTATCTAATACAAAAAGGATAAAAGTACAATAAGTAGAAAGTTACAAACTCAAGACCTTAATCTACAGTTGACAAAAGTATGGATTTTTTACCAACTCATATAAGTTGGTGAGTCTTAAGAGGTGGCAGCAAAAAGTGGTTCAGCTTTTGTCAAAAGTAAGTTGGTGAAAGCATGTCTTCTCTGTCTTCAGAAGAAATCAGTCTCTTGGCTTCGGAAGACATTATCTTGAAGTTTCAAAAGACTTCATCTTTGGCTTCGAAAGATTTGGTCTTTTTGGCTTCGGAAGATTTGATACTTAAAGCATTTTATTGAGTTATATCATATATTTCAAAATAACTTTCTTTTACTTCTCATGTGCATGCGGATAGCTCTTTGGTTACATCAGCCTTTAAGTGTAATCGTTACAAACTCTCCCTAGGCTGATACTACCAAAAACTAAAGAAGAACTTTGATTCTTGATCTTCATAAGTTGACAGTCCTCATCAAATCAAGACCATTCCCTTCATCATTAGTTGGCCAGGAGTCCTTAGACTTTCAAGGTAACTTCTCTTATCATAGAGATAATGTAAAGGAAGTAAGTATGTGTTAGGACCGTTTTCGTACGGAGTACTAACGGATTCTGCGTGAGACCAGATCAAATAGTGCGGAATCCTATTTGATAGGCGATCCAATCTGTTAGAACGACAACATGATTGATCTAACGATGAAACAAACGTTAAGAATTGATTAGAAATCGATCAGGAACGAACTATGAAGTTGCATAGGCTGCTTAGGGCGCTCTAGACGGCTAAGGTTTTTGAATATTCGAAGTCTTTTTATTTCACGAATTATGTGATATTTATAGGTTTCAGTTTCATTCGTACGACTGAACCATTAGCATGGTTTAGTCGTGCGACTGACTCATGCGGTTGATTCATACGCACGACTAAAGGTTCAGTCGTGCGACTGAATCAACCTTATGTCTCAGTCATCCGACTGATCCGTCTCCTGGTTTAGTCGTGCGACTTGTCCATAAGTATGATTCATTCGTGCGTATGGTCCATAAGTTTGGTCCATTAGCATAAATAACCACCCGGCTAAGTTGAACACATTTCTCAATCATTATTGACTTAAAACTATGTACAACAACCTCAAACCTACATATGATGTTCATACATATGAATTATACTAAACACAAAAAAAATGAAATACTCAAAGACAAATAAACATCAAGATGCATATCATATTTCATTAAGTAGTCACATTACATATGTGTAAGAAATGAAAGACTTTTACATTTAAGAACATAAACTAGGAACATGATGGATCAACAAACTCCCCCTTGGACCTAGTTTATCCTATTTTCTAGCATTCTTCACATGTTGTTGGAATTTCTTGTACTTCTCTTCTTTGGTGACTCCCGTGTGGATCTCAAACGCGAAGCAGAGCCGTATAACATGTTGGAATTGTAGAGCTTGTATAATATCGGGCGTGTCATAGAACAGTGGCCACTTGTATAGAGTGTAAACATCTTCAACAAACAAGTTTGTAAGCCATATTGGGTCAAATACCCTGATAGTCTCGATCTTACCTTCTTTGTTCAGAACTATGACCGCTTCCCTTGTCCTCCAATCGTAATACCACCATTTGAAGTATGGATTGAAGTCCTGAGGCATCTTCTGTAAAGGAATCTTAGACATTGTGCGTGGGGGACTCCACTTCAACACCACCTTAGGCCTTCCAGATATAGGATCAACTTAAGTCTTATGAATGAACCTCTTAGGTTGTTGAGGTCTAAAGTTGACCCATCTGGTGTGGTATTCTTTCTTCAATGATGTATCAAACCATCCCGACATCTTCCTCGGGTTGGCATACAAAAGATCTAAATAGGCCAATCTGTTGAGCTCAAAACCAAGAAGATTCTTTAGATCATGTGGATATCTGAAGTACTCAATCCCCTTCTCTCGTTTAACAGCATATACATCCAGATCTTCAAAATAGGCCAAATTGATGATCTTGCCTGACTCTTTCTGATGCTTCTTTACTCGGTAAAGTTTAGTGTAGGCATTCAACTTTGGAGGTGCACGTTGTGCCGTCATTTCTGATAAACAAGCTGCCCATTCAGCCTTCTTTAGATCAACATTAGCATCTGTAGCTTGGGCTTTACTTTCATCCTTTGCTTTCTTTTTCTCTATCTCATCCAGCTTGTCAAAAGTATCACTTCCAAATGTTTCACCCAAGTCGGGGATAACGTTGCCCTCAGGGTCAGTGTACTGAGGATAGTAGTCTGACGTGACACCTCAATCGCAATCTCATCCACACCTTGTAGCTCCTCGTCACTCAAGACATCTACTTCCGGAGCATCTTTGACAAGCTCATCTGGATTTAGTCGAAACATATCTGCAAGTTGCTCGTCGGTCAGGTCGTGGATGATTTCTCCTTCCTCTAGAGTGTAGCTCATAGACCTTCTCACAATCCCTTGCAAATCAAGAATCATAGTAAGTTGAGTCTTGACTTGCTGAAGGGGAATGACATCATAATCCTTAGTCTGTGGAGCTTCATTTTTGCCTTTATCGTGTGTCTCTTCAGCTGGAGGTGTGGAGGAGGCGGCTCTTTTGGTGCGCCTCTCCTTTGCTGCTTGATTTGAGGCTGATGCAAATGCATCACCTTTTTTATCATCCTCCTCATCATCATCATCTCTTTTTCCCTTTCCACTTCCTCTAGCTTCCTCGTCATCATCATCTTCTTCTGATTCATCATCCGTCGAATCATCATCATCATCTCCACCATCATCTCCATCATCCTTAATCTTCAGGGGCTCACCCTTTGTTCCCTTCAACCTCAACATAAGCTTTTTGTTCTGTTTCTCTAACCCCTTGATCCGCTTGACAGATGCCATGACAAGCTCATTTTGAGCATTCAGGGCATGGTGAGCTCGAACTAAAGCTCTCTCATGAGCAACGTTCTTCTCTGTAAGCTTGCAGTATTGACTGCCATCAGCTGATTCATTTGGCTGGCTCTTAGATCATCTGTCGCTAGCAGTTTGAGCACCAGTCTGTTTAGGCTCGCCAACTATTCCCCTAACCCAATAGTGGGTAGAGTAGAGCCCTGTGTAAGTGGGAATTGGGTGGATGTGTCAGCTTGTGGAGTAGTGGGTGTAGTGGTTGATGTGGTATAGATGGGAGTAGGAATGGAAGTGGATTGTGGTGGAACTAATTTGGGTATTGTGGGTGAGGTAGGTGTGAATGTATGAGTGGTGGTGGTGTGGGGAACAGTGGTGGTGGCAGTGGTTGTGGTGGTGGTAGTGGTTGTGGTGGTGGAAGAACTGATCAAAGTAATCCTCTGCCTCTTACCCTTCTTGCCATGGGGTTGGTCCATCCTCTTCCTCCTGGAACCCTTGGCTATCGGGGCTCCCCCTGAGCTAAACGGCTGGTCGGGTGTGTATGTCGGATCTGTGACATCAGTGTCACCACCCTTAGTACCAGCTTGGCGTCCACCAACCGCCTCTTTACCCTTCTCGATAGCCACAACCCGGCTCCCGACTCTCATGGTGAGAGGCTCATCATCAGACTCATCCCCTTTATGTGCCAAGAAGTCCTGGTGGAAAACAGCTTGCTTAGATCCATCAGGAGCAGATGCAGTACTGTGTGGAGGTGGTGGAGATATGGTAAACGTGTCGGTGGCCCGTGATTGACTGGGGCCAGCATCTCCACCACCTTGACCATCAACATGGTCGTCATCATCGTCATCATCTTCGTCAGTAGGAACCACTATGGGCTCAACGTCTTAGTCACTGTCATCATGACGTCACTTCTTACGTGAGGGAGCCACGTAATCCTCGTTGGCCAGATGGCCAAAAAGTATCCTGACCAGGGGCTTCACCTGCTTCCCCCGGTACACCTTCATCCTACCTAGGGTGGTGTCATCCATCACCTCTAATATAAATGCATCGTCCTTCTCCTTAGACAGCAAAGGAAGCTTCTCGTCTATGATCATTTGCAAGAACCTTGGATACATGATGAAGCCTTTCTTGCCTTTGGCCTCTATGTTCTTTATCAAGTACGAAAGGAGCATGCGTGAGAAACTGAACGGGTGATTCAGTACCAGAGCAACGTATGCATTTTGGATCTGGTCGGACATCTCATCGAATCCTCCACGTCTGGAGGCTATACACTTAAGGATCACATGTGCCTGATACCTGAACTGGGGGCACATGTTGCTCTTGTTCAGTACGCCTGCATTGATGTCACCGGCGTACTTGATCCTCAGAAAACATCCCTGGACTGTTAGGGGATGCAGCTTCGTTGGATAGGCTCCGTCCTCACCCAAATCCAAGACTCTCCTCAGGTTGTCTTCCCTGATCTCAATCTCTTGCCCGAATATAGAGCTCCGGATACTATGGGGCTCAACGGACCTGTCAACTGTTTCATTTTCCCAGAAAGCCTGTTGAATCGATCGGTATGGTGTGCATGGGGTAGAAATGGCCTTGTAGATCCTTGATCTACGCAGGAAGGCTATAATCCCGGCGAAATCAGAAGCGTTCCGAGACGCAGCATCTAGATTAGCACAAATGTTGTGCTTGGTGCTCATTGTCCATCTCTCAGCCATATTGCTGCAAACCAAGAAACATATACATTAGATCTGTTCGTAAGAGATAACAATTGAATTCTAGCTTATTTTGATCAACTGGTTCAATCGTGTGATTGAACCATATGACTGAGTTCAGTCGTACGATTGAGCCTGCGACTGAACTTAGTATGCCATGCGGTTGAGTCAGTCGTGCGACTGAGTCACTGATTGATTCATTCATGCGATTGAATCACGCGCCTGGCTCAATCGTGCGACCGAGGTTCATATGCGTGTCTATTCGCATCTTGCACTGTTCGACACCATAAATTTGAATCTTTGTCAAAACGTTACATTACACTTCGTGTTTAGATTCATTAGGTTCGCAGGGACTCGAAATAACACTTAGGGTCATTTAAATCAACGTTTGTGTCCATTTAAGTGGTCTATTTTAGGGTATGGTCCCGGTTCTTTATTTTAACAATCTTGGTCATTGTGGGTTCGATTAATCCATTCATTTGACCCGATTTCAGTTTCAAAGTACCTGAAGATGAATAGGATATCAGTTAGTATCACTATTTGAGAGTAATCACAATAATCAAAGTTTGTGGCAGAGTGTCTGAGTATTAGGCGGTTTTTTAGAGTTTTTGAAGGGTGGTAGGGTATACGACCGACTGACCCCCTTTTTATACTATTTTAAGTTTCAGTCGTGCGACTGGACCCATACACATGATTCATTCGTGCGACTAGGGTTCAGTCGTGCGACTGGGGTTCAGTCGTGCGATTGACTCAGACTCCTTCATCCAGTTGTACGATTGGTTCATTCTAGTGATTCAATCGCATAGTTCCCATACTCATGGTCCAATCGTGTGATTGGATCATACTTATGATCCAATCGTGCGATTGGCTCATACTTATGATTCAATCATGCGATTGGCTCATACTTATGAGTTTGACTTCATACATTTCCATACACTCAAAATTTAACTTATGATATATACCATTATGACCAATGATCATCTCAGACATGACCTTTTTAATAGAGAATCATTTGATCACCTCAGACATGATCCTTTTAATTTAGAGCCGATTGGTCACCTCAGACGTGACCTTTTTTTTAATTTGTGATTCACAGAGTTCATCTAGTTATATAGTCCGACATCGATGCAAAGAAGATAACAAAAACAGACAACAACTTGAATTAAAGCAAAACAAGGCATCTTTTTGTGTTTTTGGTTGGAGGTAGATTGAGACCTTTTAAAAATCATCTAACAAATTTTTCCTCCTGAGCAGAACAACTTCAATTTATTTTTATCATTTCTGGAACGATTCATATGTAATCATACAGGTATATCATAATCATTTGGGACCTTTTTATATGTACTTTGATACTAGATTCTTATTTGTCTGAGAGTCAATCGCACTTTCAGGAAATCATACTAGAGCTGTAAGATGCACACAATGATTTTGACTGTCGAGAGTTGCAGCCACGATGATTGTCAATATATTTGTCCACTTAAATCCATACATAGATTGTTGACTCACATTGGTGATGTCTTAGGTTTTATTATTTCAACTAGCATTTGTGGATCCCACACTTATATGGTAATCAACATTCCTCAGGAGATTTTTGAGCGGTCTACGGGTATTTGACAATAAGAGACTATTGTAAGAGCTTTCAAAGAGATGCCAAGCCTCAAGTCAGTGCCATCGCACAGCAGAGAGGTACAAACAACAATGAATTCTCGAATATCTAGGTTATGCTTATCCTCAGGTCAGTGCCATCGCACAGCAAAGAGGCACACAACCTATCTTCTTGTTAGAGTATTTTTTTTTCTTTTGCACATAACGCACCAACAACATTAGTCATTAGCTTGATTGCGCTTAACAGTTTTTCAATGTGCTTTGCTCATTTTTATGGTCATCCGCACACATTTGTGGCGTTTATTTTGCTCGTCACCCCTTATTGGAAATGCGTTGATTGTGTTAACTAGGGATTAGATGAGAACCCACAACAAGTTGAACAACTTAGTTTTAATTTGATTCACCAATGAAGTCTACTCGTCTGTTGTGTTGAATCTACTGACATATCATATAATGAACTAGCAACCCCTAAGCCTACTTTCTCTATGTTACCTCAGTAGCAGACAAGTTTACTATCATTTTTCCTTTATTTTGGTTAGACTTCTCAGACTTGTAATTTGAATATAACATTTTGATCATTTAAATCCTTTTGATGTCCCAAACAATTAGTTTCCTGTGTATTATTATTTTCTATAATTTTTGAATCAATATCATAGATTTGATTTCTTTGCTTTCAGCTTATCTACCCCCCTCCCCTAGTTTTTTAAGTAATTAAATACTGTAACTAAACTATTCTCCCCCTAAAATTCTAAAACCGAAAATGTTTTTGTGTTTTTGGATTTTGAAAGACAGGAAAATAGAATTAAAAAATAAGAAAATTTTGTCGGACTAAGAACTCGATTCTTCTGGAATCACAACACTTTTCTTTTTCACGCCATTGACCTCCAAAAGATATAAAAACCAAGGTTTGTCAAAAGCTTTTGTGTAGAGGTCGGCGCGTTGAAAATCCGTATTAATTTTAACAACATCGATTAATTGTTTTTCAAAACAGTCACGTATAAAGTGATATTTAATACTGATGGGTTTAGTTTTTTGGTGTTGGACCGGATTTTTAGTGACAGCTTTTGCAGGAGAATTATCAACAAAGATAGGGGTGTTAGAAAATTTCAAACCGTAGTCTCGCATTTGTTGTTGAATCCAAATGATTTGTGAACAGCAACTTGCAGCAGCAACATATTCAGCTTCACATGTTGACAGAGCAACAGATGTCTGCTTCTTACACTACCAGGTGCCTAAGCGTCTTCCAAAGAACTGACATCCCGCTGATGTTGACTTGTAATTCATCTTGCAACCACCATAGTCCGAGTCACTATACGCTCTAAGCTCAAAGTCATCATCATAAGGATACCACAACCCGAGTGTTGGAGTACCCTTTCAGATAACGAAAGATCCTTTTTACCCTAATTAGATTATTCACTTTTGGTTTAGTCTGATATCAGGAACAGAGACACGTGGCGTACATAATATCAGGACGAGAGGCTGTGAGGTACATCAGGGATCCGATCATTCCTCGGTACATAGTGGCATCTACCAGATCACCATTTTCGTCGGGTGCCACATCGTGGTTCGTAGCAAGTGGAATCCCAGCAACCGTTGCATTCTCCATGTCGAACCGACTAAGGATATCTCTTACATATTTGGACTGATGCAGGAAGATTCCATTTGGTGTCTGATCCACCTGTAACCCAAGAAAAAACTTCATCTCTCCCACGGCACTCAACTCAAACTCTGCTTTCATCACGGATTCGAATTCTTTACACAATGCTTCATTTTTGGAATCGAAGATTATGTCACCCACATATATCTGTACCAGTATTAAATCATCATCTTTCTCTTTGATGAATATCGTGCAGTCAATAATCCCTCTACGAAAACCATGTTTCAGCAGATGAGTAGAGAGTTTCTCATACCAGGCTCGAGGGGCTTGATGAAGCCCGTAAAAAGCCTTTTCCAGTTTATAAACTCTATCTCGATGATAAGGATCCTCAAATCCTTCGGGTTGACTAACGTACACCGTTTCACGGATTTCACCATGAAGGAATGCACTTTTCACATCCAATTGATAAACTTTGATCTTCATGTAGGATGCATAGGCTAAGAAGATACGAATTGCTTCCATCCTTGCCACAGGTGCAAACACTTCATTGTAGTCAACGCCTTCGACTTGTCTAAACCCTTGAATGACAAGCCGAGCCTTGTTTCTAATGATAACCCCTTGGTCATCTTTCTTACACCTAAGAACCCATTTAGTGCCAATCACCTTTGCACCTTTTGGTCTGTCCACAAAAGTCCATACTCCTAACTTCTTAAACTGAAGGAGTTCTTCTTGCATAGCACTAACCCATGCCTCATCGTTTAAAGCTTCACTTACATATTTTCGCTCAAATTGAGACATAAAACATCAATAAGCACCATCGTGTAGATATCCCTTTTCCATGACTGCGGCATAATCAGCTGAGTATAGCTAATTTCGTGTCTGAACTCTCGATAGAGTATCCCTGATGATGTTGTCCAGGGGATGATGCACATTAACTCGAGTTCCGGGAGTGGTGGGAACAGCTACCTCATTATCCAGATTTAAATCCCAGGTTCAGTTTTTATGGCAGTCGGAGTATGGGGTTCAGAAGTTCTAGTGGCATCAAGATCAGATGCTTGTGTACTTTCGGTAGTGGGAATCTGTTCCTCCTGGTCCATATTTGCAGTCTCCACTGCTTCATCATCAAAGAAAGACTCACTTACCTCAAACTCTCCCCCTGAAGGGCTAGAATTATCGTCTAATGGAACCGATGATGTCGAGTCTAGTGTAGGAGTATTCAGAACATCGTACATCATTCGAACAGATAACTCATCATCAGAATGAGAAGGAGGTAGATTGAAGGACTTAAAAAATCCATCATAGTCAAAGAAGAAAGAAGGCCCTATGCCAGCAAGGGGGTGGTGTATCTTTGGACATCAACATTGCACCACACCTCTACCTGACCCGTTGAGTTGTTATAAACTCTCTTGTCTGGTATACTATATCCGAGAAAGATACCTTCTTCTGCCTTCTCACAAAACTTCCCAGTCTGAATTTTCTTTAACAGCAGGCACGGCGCTCCAAATGGTTCTAGATACTCCAAGTTTGGTTTACATCGCTGGAGCAATTCATAACACGTTTTTCCATGACGTTTGACCACTAAGACTCGATTGAGAGTGTAGCATGTATTCGCCACTGCCTCGTTCCAGAATTGAATAGGTAGTTTAGGGTCGGCTAACATTGTCCTTGTTGTCTCTATCAAGCTCCGATTCTTTCTTTCAGCAACCCCATTCATCTGTGGAGTGTAGGCAGAAGTAAATTGATGAACAATTCCTTTCTCTCGACAGAATGCCTCCATCCATTGATTCAACTCTATTCCGTTGTCTGATCAAATCTTTCTTACTTTCAGCTTGTAGAGTGATTCCAATGTAGTGACTAGATGCTTGAATGATTCAAATGTCTCTGAATTGGCTTTCAGAAACATCACCCAAGAGAATCTTGAGTAATCATCAGTTACTACAAAGCAGTACCAATCTCCAGCAATGCTCTTTGTGCTGACTGGGCCAAACACATCCATGTGTAGAAGCTCGAGAGGAATGTCGATAGAATTAACTTTCTTTGCTTTGTGAGACTTCTTGGTCTGTATCCCTTTCTTACATGCTACACAGAAATTTGGGAGCTAGAAATTCTTGACTGTAACTCCATTCACCAAATCATTCTGAACCAAATGATTCATCTTCCTGGGAGTAATGTGTCCCATTCTCCTATGCCAGGAGACTGAATCCCTCTCTGTTGCCTTTGACAAGAAACACTGAGCAGTAGACTCAGTTATGGAGGATTTTGATAGATCAAATACATACAGATCGTTATATCTTGAAGCTGACATTAGAATTTTATCCTCCTCTATAACATACTCCTTCTTCAACATGTAGCACTTCTTGTTGTCAAAAACAACCTTGAATCCCTATCACAGATTTGGGAGACAGAAATCAAGTTGTTTTGTAGTTGCTGAACGTAGTTGACCTTGTCAAACATCACTTTCTCGTTTCCCACTTCACCTTGAGAGGTGATGTAACCTCCTTTATTCCCAGCGAATGATACGTGTCCCCCTTTAATTTGCTTGACGTTGAAAAGGAGAGACGAATTCCCGGTCATGTGCCTGGAAGCCCCATTATCAATAATCCAGGTATTAGTGATAGCGTTATAGCGGACACCCTGCACATACAAAGGAATTGATTAGTTCAGGTTTGGGACCCAAGCCTTAACTAGCTTGGGTGTCCCAGAGGTATCACACATCATGAACTCAACCCACTGTCCTTCAGAGGATGAGGGCACATCTTTCTTCTTCTTGTTCTCACTAACAGACACATTACTTGGTTTTTCCTTCCATAAGCCAGTTTTATGTAAGGCATGTTTGTGGTAAACAAACGACTGGCTTATGGTTTAAACTTTAGGTTCACTAATAATCTTAGGTGTAACCTTAGGTGACACATCCTCGCTTTGAGCTAATAATCTGTATGGCCTTTGGTATCTTGGAGGAGTATTAGATCAAATTTTAGAAAATCTTGGTTTTTCATCAAAAAGTTCAATTTTCCTTTTAGGCGTCTGATAATAAGGACAATTTGGAGAGATATGTCCTCGTTTTCCACAACTGTAGCAGAAACTCCCTTCAACAGTTTGAGGAAAGTTTTGATGTGGGGTTGAGTTTGGTCGGGGTTTAAGATATGTCCGGTTGGGTTGTTTCTCTTTCTTTTTAGATGTTTCACCTTCTTTAACAAACTTAATTGTTTTGACAGTTTGAACATCTTTCACTTTCATTTTATTTGGATTTTGATGATTAACACGATTAAGGTTCATTGGATTAGACGTTTTAGGTTCTGAAATAGACGTTTGTGAACTTGACCCTAATTTAACCTTTTCAATTTTATCACCCAAATCCTCAATAGGTATCTTATCGTTTGATCCTAAAGTAGAATCCTCCTGTTTAGTGACAGATTTCACAGGTTTAACCGCAGAATTTGGATCACTGACCAGAGGAGTAGACACCACATGATCCTTTACTGGGTTATTATTAATTGGTCTACATTTAGTATTCAAAAGGATTGCATGTGGTGGCGGTACTACCTTATACCCTAGACCTTCCCCGTCATTTCTGTTCTTTCACTAGGTTCTGAACTCTGTAGTTTTAGTTTTAATGATTCAACTTCGACTTGCAAAACTGCTTTTTCCTTTTTTAGTTTCCTCCAAAGAATTTAAATAGAACTTGATGTCATTTGATTGATTTAAGGCAACAACCTCGGTTTTCCTTAGTTGTTTCCCTAATAGTTCTATCTTTTCTTTGAAGCTGCACTCATTTTGTTTTAAAACACGATTTGCTTCAGTGCAGAGTTGTAAATCATTTACAAGATTATCATTATGTTCTAATAACCTAGCAAATTTTAAATCAATACTTTCCCTAAATTTATCACATTCAGTACATGCATGTTTTTCAAATAATTTGTCTTTAGAATATACATGTGTAGACCCAGACGGATTCGCCATCAAAGCAGTGTCAGACTCTTCGGTGATTGGAGATTCTGAGTTTGTAGCACTAATCTCTTCTTCAAACAGATGATCAACGACATCCATAGCTTCTTTGACATCTGAAAGTGTATGCTCAGCTATGATGTCTCCTTTACTTGCAGATCCATCATCCAATGTATCAACTAAAGCAATGTTTGATTCACCCTCAGAAACGAATCGGAAGGACCAGTCTTGTCCTTCATCACCTTGAGCAACCAAAGCCTTAGACTCTTTACTTGAAGATGAAGCTCTAATCTTATCCTTGTTTTGTCGGTTGAATGTAGGAAAAGGATTTCCATTTCCAGTCTTCTTTGGCTTTACGCACTCACGTTTGAAGTGCCCCTTTTCACCACAATTGAAACACGTGACTTTGGTTTTGTCAAATCCAAATGTTGTATCTTTAGTGGCAACCAAATTTTGCCCTGTCTTTTTAACAAACTTCTTGGCTCTTCTAACATCACTAGCCAATGCCCACATAATATCCATGCGTTCTAGCTCAGTTTCATCAACTTGCTCGTAGTTCTCGTCAGCAAGATGACAGTTTCCAATCTTACCAGCAACTAAACCATCATAAGATTGAACAACCGCAGCTAGAAGGTCCATGTGCTCTTTAGCAACTTCCACGGTGACATTTCCGAGATTCTCGGTCTTCAACTTGGTAGTATTTGCCTCAGGAACTATGTATTGGGTTCCAGATAACCCTGACATTACGGTTCCTGATGCACTGCTTTGGGAAGGAGCAAAAGAGCTAGACACAAACGCCATTTGTAGCGGTGCGCCTGAAGTAGACGGAGTTGGAAATGAATTGTATAGTGCAGGATTTTGAGCATAGGATCATTTCTTTGACTTGTATTTCACATGTAGTTCTTCCTCCCTTAACTTCAAAATGAAATCATTTATGTCTAAAGTAGCAAGAGTGTCGTTTTGTCTCAGATTAGACACAAATGGATCCCATTTGTCTGGCAGACCATCAGCAAAACTAGAGACTATATCTTCCATGGATGTGGTCACGCCATGAGTGTGCAAATTACTCATCAGATGATAGAATCGATCAATGATATCATCCAGGCTCTCATTCCCAATCGAAGAGAAATTGTCAAATTCCTTCTTAAGAGCTTTTGCCTTCAGTGCTTTTAGAGTTGTATTTCCTTCGTGTCTCTTTTCCAAGGCCTCCCATAATTTCTTAGACTGCTTGTTCTCAGAGAACTGATGAAATATGTCCTTAGGTATAGACTGAGTCAACAAGGCATATGCTTTCTTTTCAGCATTATTCAGAGTCTTCTAGGATTCACTCATTCCTTCCAAAGTCAATTTAACTCCATTAGCACTGACTGGTATCGTGTAACCAGTCTCATTGGATGTCCAAAGGTATGGGTTAACTCTATTCAAGTAGATTTCAAACCACTGTTTCCACTGTGGGTATTCATCCAAAGTTAACAACTTTGGCGGTTTGTTGTGGTTTCCAATCTCATTCTCCCGAAGTAGAAGGTTCTGGATACGCGAGTCCTTTCCAGCAGTGAATGCAGCAAATTGGTCTTCCATTGCTATAGACTTGGTAAACTTAGAACAGGACAGATTCACATAGTGCGAATGAGCTATGCGAATGGGTCACTCGTGTGAATGAAAGATACGAATGAATTCAATCGGGCGATTGGATTCAGTCGTGCGAATAAGCAGGGCGATTGTAATCAACTGACTGGAGTTGCTTAACCGTGCGAATGAGAGATACGACTGAGTTCAGTCGTACGAATGAGAGTATACGAATGGGTTCAGTCGTACGAATGGTCCAATCGTTTGAAAAATCGAATATTTGAACACTTTGACACAGAATACGAATTTTCCAGAAACCCTAATCTGCCGTTTGATGAACAATCGAAACTTTAACACATGCAATCGTCAAAAATACTTTTTGAAGCAAAAAAGGTGACTCTTTTGATAGAAAACGTTTGTTTTAACACCAAAATCAATTGAATCCACGCAAAATCACAAGCCAAAGCTCTGATACCACTTGTTAGGACCGTTTTCGTACAGAGTACTAACGGATTCTGCGTGAGACCAGATCAAATAGTGCGGAATCCTATTTGATAGGCGATCCAATCAGTGAGAACGACAACCTGATCGATCTAACTATGAAACAAACGTTAAGACTTGATTAGAAATCGATCAGGAATGAACTATGAAGTTGAATAGGCTGCTTAGGCGCTCTGGACGGCTAGGGTTTTTGAATATTCAAAGACTTTTTTTTTCACGAATTATGTGAGATTTATAGGTTTTCAGTTTCATTCGTACGACTGAACCATTAGCATGGTTCAGTCGTGCGACTGACTCATGCGGTTGATTCATACGCACGACTGAAGGTTCAATCGTGCGACTGAATCAACCTTATTCTCAGTCATACGACTGATCCAGTCTCCTGCTTTAGTCGTGTGACTGGTCCATAAATATGATTCATTCGTGCGTATGGTCCATAAGTATGGTCCATTAGCATAAATAACCACCCGACTAAGTTGAACACATTTCTCAATCATTATTGACTTAGAACTATGTACAACAACCTCAAACCTATATATGATGTTTATACATATGAATTATACTAAATACAATAATAAAATGAAATACTCAAAGATAAATAAACATCATGATGCATATCATATTTCATTAAGTAGTCACATTACATATGTGTAAGAAATGAAAGACTTTTACATTTAAGAACATAAACTAGGAACATGATGTATCAACAGTATGTTTTGCTAGAAGTACAAATTTTGATCCCCTTGATCTCTAGTGACATACCATATGTCTGGGTTAGTAGAAAATGCCCAAGACAAGATAGGCCTCTCAGCAGCAATAGGCTTTATAATAAGTGGAGTTAGTTAAGAAGCCTCTTCTTGATTACCCTTAGGATGTTCTGGCTCATCCTGAGGTGCAGAGGTGGATGCCTTGGACTTCTTCTTCTTCTTCTTCTTCTTCGTGTCCCTTCTAATGGCCATCCTCTTTCTCTTTCTATATTTCAATTGAGAAGCCTGGCCTTGAGTACCAGATGGTTCTTGTTTGTGCTTCTCAGTTGGGTCCTTTTCCTTCACACGTTTAGAAAGAGAAGGATCAGGATCCTATTGTGGGTCAGAAGATGAAGCTTGCTGAGATGCAATACTAGATCTTGGTTGAGTTGTCTCTTGTGGTTCAACCTTGACCTCAGCATAAGGTGTAGCCTAACTGGTTAAAGAATGCAAGTCAAGCAGCTCACCCCTCTTGATCTTTTGCTTGATCACTATAATGTGCTCATCCATGATAGATAAAGACATTGCAACAAGTCTTCTTTCAGAGAATCCACACTACTTCAAAAAGCTTACAATCTTCTGTCTATCAGCATAATTCTTCAAATTTGCTCTGATAGTAGCCCTTGACTTTGCAGCATGTTCCCTCATCTTCCTTTTAACAGTTTTTTAGCACTTGTTGCTCAAGCTGCTTGAGGTATTCAAACTCAATATATTCATATGATAAGGGAAGGAGGTCTGCTTCCTGGTAGAGACCTATGATACTCAGATAGGTTATCATGTTTTGCTTGTCTTGTTCCCTACCTACCTGAGTTTGTTGCTTGACTTTCTTGAACTTGGGAGAGAGTATGAGCTTTTTAGAGTCTTTTCATTCTCCTTTCTTCCTTGATTTTGAGGAGAAAGTTTTACATCATTAGCCTCATTTCTTTCCTTTGACAACTCATTATCAGGATGTTCATTCAGTTCTTCTAAGAGAAGAGAGATAAGTTCATCAATGATGTAATTTCTTGTCCCTAGATAGTTCAATCTGGCTTCCCTTAACTCATCATTTTGAGTGTTTGGCCTGGGGGCAGCCCTGATTGTAGTCCTGATTGCAGCTTCCATGAAGCCAGGGGTCTCATTTGAACTCTCTTCCTTTAGCTTCCTCTTCCTCTCTTTCTCCTCCTCCTCAATCTCCTCAAAGGTTAACTTTCCCTTCCCTTTGTCACTCACAGGCATGTGTGACTTAGGTGGAGAGAGCTTTGACCTTTCTTGCTTGGCGCTGCATTTGAGCTCTGGCCAAAGAGAGGCTGTGAGACACCTTTACCTGCTGGTGCCTCATTGAGGGTAATAGGTGCTAAAGTAGTTCCTGTCTCAAGGTTCAAATGCTCAACTATTGGCCTTCAGCCAAGGTTTCACCTTCGAAGCTAATCTTAGGGTCTATCTCAAGATCCAATTGACCAATAGTCTTGCCTGCTAGCCTCTGTATAATAAATATATATATATATATAGATATATATATAGAGAGAGAGAGAGAGAGAGAGAGAGAGAGAGAGAGAGAGAGAGAGAGAGATAGAGAGAGACACAGACAGAGAGACGAGAGAGAGAGAGAGAGAGAGAGAGAGAGAGAGAGAGAGAGAGAGACAGAGAGAGAGAGAGAGAGAGAGAGAGAGAGAGACAGAGAGAGAGAGAGAGAGAGACAGAGAGAGAGAGAGACAGAGAGAGAGAGAGACAGAGAGAGAGGGAGAGAGAGAGAGACAGAGAGACAGAGAGAGAGAGACAGAGAGAGGGAGAGAGAGAGACAGAGAGAGAGGGAGAGAGAGAGACAGAGAGAGAGAGAGACAGAGAGAGAGAGACAGAGAGAGAGAGACAGAGAGAGAGAGACAGAGAGAGAGACAGAGAGAGAGAGACAGAGAGAGAGAGAGAGAGAGAGAGAGAGAGAGAGAGAGAGAGAGAGAGAGAGAGAGACAGAGAGACAGAGATAGAAGAGAGAGATAGAGATAGAGAGAGACAGAGAGAGAGAGATATAGATATACATATAGATAGATACATATATATATATATACATATATATATATACTATATACATATATATATATATGTATATATATATATGTGTGTATATATATATATATATATATATATATATATATATATATATATATATATATATATATATATATATATATATATATATATATATATATCTTAGTTCTCCTATTGAACTCTTCAAGCACCCTATCTTGAATCCTATTAGCTAACCTTGCAGCTTGCCTGTCTTAACTTGGATTGGCAAGTGGGAGGTTAACTAAATAGGTGCTCTCATAGTATCTTAGGTTGTAGAAGTTGAAAATTTTTTGTTTTCCTGAGACCTATAGATTACTAGGGCTCTCTTTTCAGCATCATACCTCCATTTCACTATTGGATTCTCAGCACGATGAGATAGAGTAAGCATTGCCCTTGGTATACCCTCCTAAACCAAGCGTTGAATGAGTGAGTCCATATCAATATGTACCTGAGGAAGTTGTTGAGTATGGACAATTGCAAGTGAGAGTGGTGAGTCCTTCATGTCCATACTCTGGGCGGCACTCCCATGTTCTGTGATTGCAGGTAGGACTTTCTGCCTCTTTTTGGTAGCATCACCCTCTTGCACATGGGAGCTAAGGGTTAGGTCCACCACATCCACAGGTTCTTGTGGGCCTGGTTGGGTTCTCCTGAGGGGTCTCTTAGCTAACTTTCTCTTGAGATCGATGATCACAAGTTGCTGGTAATTGACCCTTCTTTGTAAGGTAGCCACTTGAGATTTTAGATGACTTACCTTTGAAACTAAATAGGTACATGTTCTTTACAGTTTTTGCACCTTTAGTTGCAGACTCCCCTCATCTTCATCAGAAGAATCACGGGGGGATGAGAGAATAGGACCAAAGTCTTCTTCCTCATCACCAGCATGGAGTTCTTGGCTGGTGGATTTCCCTTGCACCATGACAGCTTCAAGAAAAGTGTCAATGGGTTGGGTTGCAATGGTTGAGTTTTTAATGATGTAATCACTTACAGAAGTGAGAGCCTCTTCTATATGGACTTCCTGAACAGGTTTAGGGAGGTCTACCTTATTTTGGGTTGGATGATATGGGCTGGATATGGGTGCTTCAGGGGCACTCATCTCTCCTTGATCAGGGGTGGAGAAGAGAGACTCATGGTACTCATTAAATTTCATATCTTCATCATCATAGAACTCAAGGTTTAGGATTGGTTGGTTGAGCTCAAGAGGCTAAGGATGGTAACGTTCCCCTAAAGATTGATCAATAGAGTTTTGAGACTCTGAGTGAAGGCTTATGGCTGGTGTTGTGAGCTCATCAGGCTGGGCATGAGGAACCTCAGCACTAATCAAAGAAATGATGGGAGTGGTTTGCTACTCAGGAGAAGTGGGAGTTCTAGTATCCACTTCTTACTGCATGGGTGAGTGCATGGGCGCCTGCACATCCTGAGTAGTTTACGCAGGTGTTCGTTTGGATCTTCTTGAGTAGGTGAGGATGATTTGTGGCTGAGTGGATGGTGCAGATGTCAAAGGTATGGGTTCAACATTGCCTTGTGTTGCTAGGTGGTCATCTTGAGCAATGAGCTCTAACATTTTTGGGACCAGGGCTGTTTCTACCACTGAGAAGCGCACAGTGGACTTTCTCATTCTCTTAAAGATGTCGGGCTTCATTTTTCTTAGTTTATGAGTGTTACTTGTTCCCCTTAAATGTGAGCCTAGATCACAATTAAGAATGATTTGAACATATCTAGAGAACATGTAATACTCTAAAGAGTCCATGTTTGCAAGAAAATATGTATAAACAAATTGAGAGTACCTGAACTTGACCCCTTGAACTATTCCATGGACTATGTAGGAAAGATCCTCAGGAATTTGGTCCCAACCTCCATGCTTGTTGGAAAGAGAATGGATGACCACATGAAGGAAGTACTTCCATTAGGAGGAAACATTTCCTTTCTTAAAGGTTCTTACTGAGTAGTACCTTTTATAGCACATTTGTCGGAATGAGTTGTTAACAGCAGAGATGGGGAAGGAAAATTCTCCTTCTTTATCATCTAGCCTCAGATGAGAGTGGATGGTGGATGGTGGTTGGAGTGATAAAAATTATCCTCCCCGACACTGTGGTAGACAGTGTCTTCTCACCGTCCAAGATGACCTCTTGACAGGTCCTCTAGAACTCTAACAACTGATCTTCACAAAATAGAGGGTCTATAGTGAGGGTAGTAAGGTAGGTTGAGATAGCTAAGAAACAACAGACATCTGAGAAACCTAGATCTTTCTCAGATGTTAACAGAGCAACTTGATTATGTTGACTGTGTAACTGCATGGATAAATCTAGTTGGTTTCGGGGATCAGGGTTGGTCATTTTATAGTAGCTTCAAAGTGAAGAAAGGTAAGAATAAAGGCGGTTTGTATGTGCATTTAGGTTATGAACTTTTGTAGATTAAGAAGAAAGTGAAAGAGGGGGAACCGTTAAAGGTATATATATATATATATATATATATATATATATATATATATATATATATATATATATATATATATATATATATGTATATATATATATGTATATATATATATATTGGATTTCACACAAAGTTAATGCGAAAGGATAAATTTTTAAATCTGGATGTATGTCCCACTTCTGAAAAAGTACCCAAAAAGGTAGTTTTCTTGGAAGTCGAAAATCTTCCAAATGTAAATTTTCTTTGGATGTTTTTTGAGAAAAGTTACGAAGCCAATTTGACTCCAGAAGATATTCCTTAGCTTGATGAAAATGTGCTTCAAAATCAAAATACTTAGAGTATTTTTACTTCAGAGATATATTTGGTTTCGATAGAAATTGAATCTAAAAAATTATTATTTAAGAGTGAATGAAGCTTCCAAGGCTTAATTGTTTTCGAAAAAAAAATTTCCTTCAAAACATATAAGTACTTAGAAGCATATTTAAGCTTCGAAGATGTATCAGAATTTTTTTCGAAGGTAAATGTCTTCGAAGTAGTTATTGGATTTGAGGACATAATGTTTTTTCGAAAACAACTTAATGTATTCCGAGAGAAAGTTTCTTCCAAAGTAAACTGGGTTTATATAGGTAATAATATAGACAACTTAAGACACATATAATAAAAAATAATCTTGAGTTTAGTCTAAAAAAATCTACTCAAAGTTAATCATCCTAATAGCTGATACAAGATACTTAAATCTCTCCTCATCAAAAGTTTTTGTGAAAAAATAAGCATATTGTTCATTTGTGTTAACTTTGACTAATTTTATCCATCCTTTTTAAAACTATCTCTAATCAGATGATACTTGATGTTGACGTGTTCAGTCTTTGGGTACTTCACAGGTTTCTCTGTAATAGAGATAGCGTTGTTGTTGTCTATATGGATGGGAGTCTCTTTGAAGTTGAATCCATCCAGCATCTGATTCTGAATCCAAAGCACTTGAAGGGATGTGTTAGTTTAAATCTAATGGGTAGGGATGGTAGCTTTTCCCTGAAAGTTGATCACTTGAGTTTTAAGGATTAGAGTGATGGCTTAAGGCTTGCGCAATGAGCACATCAGGCTGAACATGAGGAACCTCAGCATTGATCAAAGAAGTAAAGGGAGTGGTCTGCTCCTTAGGGGAAGTGGCATTGGTTCCACTTCCTCCAACATGGGTAGTTGTATGGGAGCTTGCTCAATCTGAATAGACTGAGAAGGGGTTCATCTGGATTTTCTTGTGTAGGTGATTGTTATTTATGGTTGTGTGGGTGGTTCAGATGTAGAAGGTGTGGGTTTAACATTGCCTGGTGCTGATAAGTTATCACCTTGAGCAATGAGCTCTAACATTTTTAGGACTAGGGTTGTTTCTATACCTGAGAAGCCGACAGTGGTCTTTCTTAAACATTTTTATTCAACTAATCTTAGTTGCTTTTGTGAAGAATTTAGATTAATATGATATCATTTAAAGTAAGATTTTCTAAGCCCATAAACATGATGATAAAAATCATAAAGTGTAGAATAGAAAAAATGTAGAAGTTCAAATGAATAAATATATCTACAATCAATTTGTTTATGAACATTTTTATTCAACTAATCTTACTTGCTTTTGTGTAGAGTTTAGATTAATATGATCTCATTTAAGGTAAGATTTTCTAAGCCCATATAGATATATGCAAAAATACAAAAATATTTTATGTTTGATGATGCTATCATCTAACTAATGTTCTTTTATTTTTGTAGGTTATAGATATGTTTAATAAAAAAAATTAATTTTAATCTTTTAAAATTTATGTTATATAGGACATAAAATTTATAGGGAGTTATTAAAATTATAAAAAACTAAAAAACAAAAACAATAAAAAATTAGTCAAGATACAAAAATATGTATATTAAATTTTATTTATTTTAATAAATATCATAAATATATGAAAAATAGTAGTGTTGATATGTGAAAAGAAAGAAATTATCATAGCATCTCAATTGTTGCAGATAGAACGTGCATAAAATTTTTTAGATTTGTCAAAATTAAAAGTTTGCTTCATACTAGTGAACAAACCAAAACCAAGCAAGAATTAACAATGGATGCAAAAATCAGATAAGGCAAAGTCAACAGTCAAATAACATACGAATTTGTGATACTCAACTAGACAAATTCATAAACAAGTTGTGATATATTACAAGATACAATATTCAAAGAATACTCATCAGATCAAATCAATACTTTTCTGCATTGAACATTTGAAATATGCCCATGATGATTCAATAGCAATCTCAGTATATTCGCTCCATCAAAATTCACCTAGTTAGAACTAGTTCAAATCATCCTACATCATGTATGTAAGAATGAGGTTTTCGGCCATGAATGCTTTATAATTATTCATGAAGCCCACAAAGATAGAAAAATTATCCACATCCACTTTATGCTAACTATAGGCTAATTATGTGACAAAAACTAGAAGTTGTAACTATCCATGAACGCATTGGAATAAAGAAAAGTGACTAGGAATGTGACCATAGTGAGCATAATTCTTCTTTTGATCTAGACAAATGTTAGACACTAAGGCATTATTTCCTTGAACACCTTCTGTACAACTAGCATGGTTGAGGGCATGCTGCTTATCAACCATATCATAAGCGTAATGATGTGGGTAGATCGGTTTGATTCAATAGCCAAGAAATAAAGATGGAAGCTAGAAGAATTTTAGAGACAGAGTATGGAGCAAATTTTTCTGATACTTCATTCCAAAATAAAACTCTCCATATAAAGGAGATTACAAAAACAAAGTCAACTTAGATCCTAAGAAATGGGAAATGACGTTACGTGGAAACAAGGAGCATCCCCCATCATTTCCTTTATTCTAGCACTACTAACAACTTAAATATTTAAATTAAAAAACATAGAAAACAAGTGAACTAATCCATGCAGTAGACGTTGGCTTAAAGTTGAGACACATAACAATCCTCCCCACTCAAACTTGCGTTGTCCGCAACGCGAAAAGTCGGATAAGCCCGAAGAAACCGCCACTTGTTTTCCCATGTAGCATCCTCCCGGGGTCGACCAACCCACCGCACCAACACTTCCGTTTTGGGCCGGTATTTGCCTTTTTGGACTACTCGTTCATCTAAAACTTTCTCCGGTTGTGGTTCGGAAGGAAACTGGAGCGGCTCTTCCACCGGAACGCGAACCGGTTCTGCCTCATCACCTACACATCGTCTAAGTAAACTTACATGAAATACATCATGAATAAGGGAACCCGAAGGTAGTTCAACCTGGTACGCTACCGGACCTACTCGAGCTAGAACCTTGTAAGGCCCAAAAAACCTTGGGCTAAGCTTAACCGAGAGGCGAGTTGCGACCTAACAATGGTGGAAGGAATTCCAAAAAGAGCTTATGAAAATCTTATCCCGATCAGTAACAATGGTGGAAGGAATTCCATGCAACCTAACGACTTGGGAAACAAATTCACGAGCTACACCGGCTGCGGTAAAAGGGTGTCGTAAAGGGACAAAGTGGGCATACTTGGACAACCGGTCAACAACCACCATCACCACTGAGAAACCATTCGACACCGGTAACCCTTCAACGAAATCCATACTAATATCCTCCCAAACCCGCTCCGGAACCGGAAGAGGCTGTAACAGCCCGGCTGACTTCAAGTTGTCGGCTTTGGCATGTTGACACAGGTGACATTCCCGAATAAATTTCTTGACGTATTCTTTCACTCCAACCCACCAAAAATTTTGTTTTACCTTGGCTAGTGTTTTGTGAAACCCGAAATGCCCACCTTCCGAAGAAGAATGACACATAGCAAGTACAGTAGGTAGCAACTTAGATGAGGAACTTAGAAAAATAGCACCTTTACGAAACCAAACTCCATCTTTACAAACAATATGACCATGTAATGCACCTGACAAGGTGGAAGGCAATTATTCTAAAATGGGTCATGTTTTACCTCCTGTTGGATATCCCCCCAAAACGTAGAACATGGGTAGGACATAGCCATATAAGAAACTTCAGATTGTTGTGAGAGAGCGTCGGCTCCTCGGTTGGTAGCACCCTTTTTATATTCAATTCGATAATCATACCCCAATAGTTTGGGCAGCCACCTCGCTTGAGCCGGAGTAGTGATACGTTGCTCGAGTAGGTATTTAAGGCTCATGTGATGCGTTTTGACAACAAAGGGACGGCCTAACAAGTAGTGGCGCCATTTTCGGACCGCCTTCACAAGAGCAAGCATCTCCTTCTCGTAAGTGAACCACGAAAGCATTGTGCCTTTTAAAGGAGCACTATAATAAGCCAAAGGTCGCCCCTGTTGAGTGAGAACAACGCCTATACCCACTCCACTTGCATCACACTCGATGGTGAAGGGAAGAGACCAATTAGGTTAGCCCAGAGTGGGAGTGGTAGTCAACGCATGCTTGAGAGACCGGAAGGAAGCTTCTGCCGAGTGATCCCATTTAAAAGGCCCTTTTCCAACCAATTTGTGTAAAGGGGCAGCGATACCTCCGAAGTCTTTAATGAACTTTAGATAGTAACCGGCGAACCCTAGAAAACCTCGAACACCTTTAGCCGTGGTAGGGGTCGGCCAAGACAAAACAGCCTGCACCTTATCCGTTTCAACAGCGACACCATTTGAAGAAATGACATGCCCTAGGTAGTGAACTTGGGAGACCCCAAAACAACATTTACTAATTTTAGCAAATAAGTGATTTGCCTCCAATAGTTGCAAAACAACCTATTAGTGTTTCAAATATGCCTCCATAGAGCTAGAATAAATTAGCATATCATCAAGAAATACTAATATAAACTTACAAATGTAGGGGTGAAAAATGCCGTTCATCAAACATTGAAATGTAGCAGGCGCGTTAGTAAAAACTCATAATGTCCCTCATGTGTCCGAAACGCCGTCTTATGGATGTCGTCATCCCGAACACGTATTTGATGGTATCCGGAACGGAGGTCAAGCTTCGATAAAACATTAGCACCCTGTAGTTCATCAAGAAGTTCATCTATCATCGGTATTGGGTACTTATCCTTAACCGTAATGTCATTTAAGGCACGATAATCGACACAAAAACGCCACGATCCATTGGATTTCTTAACAAGTGGAACCGGGGATGAAAATGGACTAAGGCTAGGTCGAATCAACCCACGAGACAATAGCTCCCTGACTTGCTTCTCTATCTCGTTTTTTTGGAAATACGGTTGACGGTAAGGTCGCGAGATCACTGGTTTCGATCCGGGTAACAGTGGAATGTCATGATCTTGGAACCTTTTTGGCGGTAAACCGGTGGGCTCCTGAAAAACCTTAGTAAAACGGAACAACACCGATTGCACAGCTGGGCAAGGTGGCGGTTCGAGAGTGTCGACCGGATTGACCGGAGTAACATGAAGCAAGAACACCGTCCCACCGGCGCCTAACGACTCGGTAGATTTCAGCGCTGAGATATCAGCCTGCCTTAGAGCATTCACATCCCATTCCTTATCTTTATCCATATAATTACACTAAAAATCACTACTTCTTTTCTCTTCATTCAATTAAATAATATATTTTTATACTTTTTCATTACATTTTCTCTCTCCTTCACTCACAACCACTTTTAAAAATATTAAAAAATTTATAAGGGTTGAACAGTGAATCTTTAAATTTACAGATGAACAGTAACATTTTCTCTTTCCTCCACTCACAACCACTCAAAACCATCCCATATAATTTAAAGACTCACACTCACATAATTTTAAGGCATGGGCTGTGAATGCTCTTAGGCCTTGTAGTTTATGAAAGGAACCTGTTAACTTGAACCCAAGGGTGAGGTTCTGGAAGTCAATTTCAATTGGGCCCAAAGTTTTCAACCATTGTACTCCCAATACAATGGAGCAAGTGGCCACAGGAACGACAAAAAAATCAGTAGCCACAATATATCCTTGAATGACAATAGTAAGATTACGAACCCGACCGACACATGCAATTTTTTCCCGATTCGTGACTACCACTTCAAAGTTGACGTCTTTGTCGACCGGTAACCCGAACACCAAGGCTTGATCTATGAAGTTATGAGTGCTTCCACCGTCGATCAATACTACTACATCCTTATTGTGAATCTTACCAGGTAATCGGAGAGTTTGAGGCAAAATAGTACTGGAGATCGCATGAAACGAAATCTCTACGGCACCCTCATCCAGAAGGGTGTCACCCACTTGATCCTCCTGGTTGGTGTCCCCCTCCAATTCTTCTATCTCACTTATCATAAAAAGTTGTGGTTTGCTATACTTGTGACCCGGCATATAGCGTTCATCACAATAGTAGCATAAGCCTTTCACCCGTCGTTCCCTTGCTTCGGCACCCGAAAGCCTACGAACTGGAAGAGCAAAGCATGGAGTTGGGCCTGGCCCTAATAAACCAGCAATGGGTTGGGCCTTGGATGGAGAAGTAAAGCTTGCCACCGGAGTAGAAGGAACTACCTTTTGTTGCAGATTCATACTTTCTTCGATCAAGCGTGACAACCCTATTGCATCTGCCAAGGTTCGTGGCTTCTTGAGTTTAACCTCCAAACGGATCTCCTCCTTCAAGCCACCTACAAAACAACCAAGTAAAAATGATTCTGGAAGGCCGTCAATGCGGTGGGATAGCCGTTCGAAAGCCTCAATATAAGCTGCTACGGTTGTAACTTGTTTGAGTCGATGGAGGGACTCCGAGGGGTCCTCGCAATCCGTCGGCCCAAAACGACCCATCAAGGCCGTGAGTTTTTCGAGGGTTTCATTGGTCTGTTGCTGAAATTGTTCCTGGGATTGTTTACGTGTTTCCATTGGATCAAGACCGCTCTGATACCACTGATGTGGGTAGATCGGTTTGATTCAATAGCCAAGAAATAAAGATGGAAGCTAGAAGAATTTTAGAGACAGAGTATGGAGCAAATTTTTCTGATACTTCACTCCAAAATAAAACTCTCCATATAAAGGAGATTACAAAAACAAAGTCAACTTAGATCCTAAGAAATGGGAAATGACGTTACGTGGAAACAAGGAGCATCCCCCATTATTTCCTTTATTCTAGCACTACTAACAACTTAAATATTTAAATTAAAAAAAAACATAGAAAACAACTGAACTAATCCATGTAGTAGACGTTGGCTTAAAGTTGAGACACATAACACGTAAATAGTAGAGATCAAATTAGACAAGCATGTCTTGTACATATCATTACTTTTTCTTGATGGAGATGTCGTTATAGTTTTTTCTAATTATAAGATAATGAGTTTAAAAGCTTTCTATTGACTTCTCCATCTGACAAGGAAATAGTTGTAGTCTTCCATCTCTATAATTTAGATGTATAAATCAGTTGATTTGAGCATCAAGTGTTTCACCCATAATATGACTAAACAAGTTGAATTTTTATTTAAACATTTCTTTACAATTTTCTTTAGTGTCTTCATTTCCCTCGTATATTTCAACCAAGGCATCCCACAACCCATGATTGATCTTGATGGATAGTATCGTAGTCAACAAAGAAAAATCCTTCTCGTCCTTCTCGATTGCATCATAATCTGCATCGACATACAATTCCAGATCCTTTGGTGCCATGGTGTTATCTTCATTCTGGTACATCAAAACATATGGACCCTTCTAGATCGATCTCCACATCTTAGAATCAGTGAATTTAACATAATTTCTATACCAAAACTTCCAGTCAGAAAAGTCATTACAGACACTAAACGTGGTGGTTTAGTTCCCCTTCTGATATTATTTTATAAATTGATATACGCATTCATGTTGTTCACACTTTGTGATGAAGCACTAGCCATCTTGAATAGTAGTTTTATTCGTTCTCTAACAAAATATTCAGTTGACCAATTGTAGTCGGTTGACCAAGTGTAGTCAGTCAACACCCTATATGAGTACTAGGAAAAATTGTTCCCAAGAACTGCACTAATTCGAGAACTCAAAGAGATGGAAAAGCTTTTCAAACTACAAAATCTTTAACCCCAAGAATCTCTCTACCCGTGAACTAAGTATACTCAAATGAGACTTGAGACGAGAACTTCCTTAACAACCTGAGATCTTCTTTCCTAATTCAACTTCCGATAATGTGGGAAATTGTACCTAAACTCTTGGATCTTGGATTTTGAATCTCATATCACAAGGAACACAGTTTCTTGTTCTTCCCTTTTGCATATGACAGTCTTCGAATAATAACTTCTAAAACTCCCGAGTGATATGGTCAGCACCTAAAACAAGTAAAAATCGTTAACTATTACCTCGAACATGGGGAATGATAACCCTTCAAGAGCTTCAAAGCTCTAATATAGTAATATCAGTTGTAAACTCCCAAACTCTTTGGATCTATGATTACTATCAATACCACACCCAAACACACGTTTAATATGCAAAATCTTGATAACATGTGGTTCGCAAAAGCAAGTAATAACAAGATGAATACTTAAACAATTTTATATTCTGACAAACAAAGATGATCATACTCCTACTGGTTTGATTCTTGATTACAAAGGATTACTAAAAGAGATTAACCAACAAATAACTAATATTCTATAGAAAATAGTATTTGTACGTATACAGAAGTATTTAAGGCATGGCACTATTATTGACTGTTTTCAAGTCTCTCTTTTTTTTAAGTATTCATAAGTTTCATATAAGATAGTATTTCTTTATAAAAATTACATTATAAAAACAAGTTTTTTTATATTTAAAACCAGTACAGCTCTGTTATATAAAAGGATAAAAAAGTTACTAGGAGGGGCTACGGATTCTAGGGGAACACGAAGACTGCTATAAAGGACTGATTTTCCACATGCATCAGATCAGATTTGGGTGTCATTGTGCCTTAAGTGCAGTTAATTATGTATTTTTATTAGTTATTGTGTTTTTCTAAATAATATTGTGTTTTTCAAAATTGGGTGAATTCTAAAATAATATATTGGTGAAATAATATTAAAAACGTATCTCTATTATAAAACATAAAATAATGACAAAAACTACCCAAATGATATAAAACATAGAACACATTGATAAAATGGTTCATTGTGTTTTTTACTTGTCATTGTGTTATCCTAAACACTATGGGGGCGTTTGCTTTTTCTGAGAACCACTTCCTGAGCTCTTTTGTTTACGCGGCGCAGACCACACGCAGACGTTTAACTCTGTAGATTGTTGTTTTTTGAAAGACATTTTATTAAAAAGAGCTTCCTAAGCTCTGTGTGGTGAAGACATTCACCATCCACTTCTAACCACTTCTCCTCCTTCCCCAAAACCATTTACCTCCCCCATTTGCTTCCCCCCCAAAACCATCGACCTCTCCCATCTCATTCCCTTCACCACCGCCGGCCAACCCGACACCAGTCGCAGCCAGCGCCGGCCACCACGGCCCAAGCAGCCATCGCCGACCTCCAGCCCCCCATCGTACAGCCACCCTATCTCCGACCTCCAACCGCGCAGACCTCTCCCATATCCTTCCCTTCATCACCGCCGGCCAACCCGCCATCGGTCGCAGCCAACGCGGCCACCACGGCCCAAGCAACCACTGCCGACCTCCAACCCCCCCTGTCGCTGACCTCCAGCCACGCAGACCTCTCCCATCTCCTTCCCCTCACCACCGCAGGCTAACCCGCCACCGGTTGCAGCCAGCGCCAGTCACCACGGCCCAAGCAGCCACCGCCGACCTCCACCCCCCCCCCCCCATCGTACAGCCCCCAATCGCCAACCTCTAGCCCCCTTATAGCCCGTCGAAGAAGAAGAGAATGAGGAGGTTGAAGAGGAAGCGCCGACCTCCAGCCCCTAAAATTAGTGAATCTGTCGTCTCCTAAGGTGTCATTTTACTGATTTGATTTTGAGTTCGGTAGGTTTTTCTCTTGATTTCTGCAGTTGTTATGGTAGTTGTTTATGATACATTTGGTTATGGAGTATTGTTAAAACCCTTATTTGGATTAAAGATGGTTTGCTAATTTCATGTGAGTAGCTTAGGTTTTTTTGTATTGCTTGATGATAAATTTAGGTCCTTTTTGAACCATTTTGTTGCTGATTGCTCTAGTTGTTGTGTTGTTTGATGGTTTTACGATGTCGGAACCTCAAATTTTCTTTGAATATTGATGGTTTGATGAGTTTGGTTGAAAATGTTTTCGTTGATGAGTCTGCAGATGTTAAAAGAAACAAACAGTCTTTTTCTTACAGATTGCAAAAATTTGATCAACCTCTTCTCCTGCAGATGTCTGCACATGTAGTCCGCAGACTGTAGACATTTTACTACAGAAAAAACAAACAGCACCTATGCGTTTTGAAAAATACATTGATAAATAAAAGTATTGTCACACCCCGACCGACGGCGAAATCATCGGAGCGGACAAATGTGAATCGATTACTCATAGTTCATGATAGTAAATACATTGAAATATTATTAAATGTCATTTCCATTAAATAATTCAAATCAAATATTTTATTACAATACAATAAAGATTCAAACAACATAATAAAGTCTTTTATTAATCTAGGTCCAAGTCCTATATGAGCATGAGGAAGTCCTCTAAATTGCATCCTGAAATATGTTAAAAATACGGTCAACATATGATGTTGGTGAGTTCCCATGAATTTGTATATACATATTTATACAACTTTTAAGAGGCAATTCAAGTCATAGGTTAAGAAATAATACAAGAATATATAGATAGCATAATGATATAATCAAACCTTGACAAAAGAATGCCCACAATAAGATATACAATTAGCTAAGTGTACTTGGTTCCTATGATGAAAAGAATACGTCATCATGAGCCGACAATAACCTCGGCTTTAGCACCAAATAGGCTTGTCAAGCCCATAGATCTATGACGTCGCTAGGTTAGCAATAGTTAACGATTGTTTTTTACAAGATGACTATCATATAATGCTCACCATTATCTCAAATAACCATGACAAAATTTATAAGATGAATTGCACGTGCATTGCAAGTATCAAGATATTTAACAAGTGTGCATTTATATGGTTAACATGCTTCACCCCAAAAGGTGTGAACTAAAAATGAAAACGGAGTTTGAAAAACTCACATTGTATAATGATGGTTGTAGAGTATATAAGAAAGCTTGGATGTTCAAGAGTCAAAGGTGATGTCCTAAAGGATAAAAAGAAACAATAACTTGAGGTCGGAATTCATTACAAGAAGTTAGGACGTGGAGAGAATGCCAAAAAGCGAAAGGTAGATTGAAAAAGGATTATTGCATCAATTTTAGATTCTGGACAGAATGTTTGGTACATATTTGAACAGGTTTTAAAAATAGCAAACGGTTTCATAAAATTATAAAAAATTATAGTTGACTAGTTCGGAGTCTCCCGGACCACTTTTGGTTAGAAATTGTTTTGTGAAAAGATCCGTAAATAGGTCAAAACAGCAGCACAAGACAGAAGGTGCTGAAATGAGCACTTATCTTGTGAAGGCTATTGTTGAGTCGTCCAAATTAGTTTGAAGACGTATAAACTATCGTTAAAAAGGTAATTCAATGAACTTATTATTGGAGTCTGAGTATACTCAAGTTTAGTTTGTTATGACCAAGTTATGGTTAGTTGAAGTCAGACTATATTCTGCCAAATATATAGTAAGACACTTATGTGCACTTTTAAAATTGCTAAAGCATGAAACGGGTTAGAACAAATTTATTATGTCGGGATATATGGTATATTAGACTTCATTTGAGTTATAAAGAAACATTCCAATACTTTGGCATAGCTATCATTTAGAGAAATAATCTTGTGAAATAACCGAATGCGGCGGCATAACCGTCCATATGCAAACGGGATTCTTTGTTTATGTTAGCGTGTACTTAGCTTGATTTAGGAATGATAGTGATTGTTATAAGGTTAGTGAATGTTAGAAGGTTAATGATGAAATGATAATGATTAAAATTAAAAGAGATTTAGTAGAAGAAAGAATAAAAGTTAGAACATAAAATCATGAGAGCAATTGGATGTTAGAATGATTGAAACAATATATAATTGCATAATATAAAAGCAATATAAAATTACCTTAGTATTAGAAAATTCTTGAAATTTCTTGTAAAAGAAAATTTTTAAAATTGATCAAGACCAATGGATGAAAGTAAGATATGTGAGTCAAATTTTTTAGAGAATGAGCAAATGAAAAGTAAGACCTAAAGCTTGCTTTTATAGTTGAGGTTAGGAGGGGGGTATGAATGGTGTTAATGGTGAATTACAAGTCTTTCAAAAGGAAGTTATGAATGGAATTTAAAATATATATAAAATTAAATAATTTAGATAAATAAAAGAATAATTACAATTTAAACTCTAAATTTATTAAGACTCTAATTTTAATTTAACAACTTCTTTTTTATTAAATCTTTATGGACTTTATAAATCTCACAAGAACTTGTAATTTGATTATTTATTTTAATTGAATATTTAAAATTTTATAAATATAATAACCTTTTAAAATTTATTTATAAATTATATAATTATTATAAATTGTTTAAATGATTTAATAAAGGGAAATTGAATAAAACAATTATCAATATTGGTTAAATTAAACATTTAACATATTTGATTCATAAAAATAAATAAAATAACTTTAATAATAAATTTTTTCATCGTATGATAGTTCAAAGTGGGTCCGTGTTTAGGTTTATAGTTTGAAAATGGACGGATGTTACAAGTATTTTGTACATCTAATTATAAATCACAATGACAAGATAACAATAATTTTATATAATATATAAAAGAAACAACACAAATGATATAAAACATAGAACACATTGATAAAATGGTTCATTGTGTTTTTTGACTTGTCATTATCTTATACTAAACACTATGGTTGCGTTTGGTTGGAAGAAATGGAATGAAATTGAGAAACTAGTATAATTTTCAAGTAAAATTATGTTTGAGTGGATAATGAAATGTATAACCCAATGGAATGTTTCACCTTAAATTCCGTTGGTTGTGGGATTTCAAATTCCCTCTCTAGGTGGAAGGATTTTGAAATCTCACAACCAAAGGAATTTGAGGTGGAACATTCCCTTGGGTTTTATATTTCATTACCCACTCAAACATAATTTTACTTGAAATTATATTAGTTTCTTAATTCCATTTCTTCCAACCAAATGCAGCCTATGAGTTTTGACAAAAAGACATTGATATCTAAGATTATTTTGTACATCTAATTATAAAGCACAATGATAAGATAATAATAAGTTTATATAATATACAAAACACAATAACGATTAAATCATTGTGTTTTTGCTTATCATTATGTTATATTGAACACTGTAAGTTTTGAAAAACACATTGGTAAATAATATCATTATGTACTTCTAAAAGTCAAACATAATGATAAGATAACAAAGAATCTAAAGCCAATTCGCACGTTACTAAAATTGGACGACATTTCCCTCACCTATATCAAATATACACTTAACTAAAATCATTGCTAAATTGGACAACATTTCGCTCACTTCTATCAATAATACACTTAGGGGCTGTTTGGTAGCATCTGAATCAACCTCTTAATAGTTGAGATGCCTGAATGATTTGGTACTTAATGGTTCAGACGGTTTGTTTCGTGAGCACATGTCTGAATAGTTCAAACATTTGCCTCTGAATGGTTAATCATTATACTAATACTTAATGATTAAGAGATCTAATGCTGAATGTATAAGACCACTTATCTGAATTGGTCAGACATTTATCTTTGAATAGTTAGCGATATATTAACTCTTAATAGTTCAGACCTTTTATAATTCAGCACTTAATGATTCGAACTTCTTATTGGTTCATCACTTAATTATTTAGAAATTACCAAACAATCTCTTAACCATTTATCAGAAAAGCATCGGCATAAAAGAATTTTAAAAATTATGTTGGATACAACTGGTCAACATTACATAACTATATCTTATGTACAGTGTTTGACCATTTATAAAATATAGTGAAACATTTTAGATATCAACTCTAAATGTGAATAAAGTTTAAAAAATGTCATTATTTGTTTAGAAAATAATAAAACATCAAAGATACTAATTTCTTTTCTTTTACATTGTAAATGTCTCGTAAATACCTCTTTATTCCAAAACCAATATTCTGAACATTAAACTCGATAGAACAAAACTTCTTAAATTGATGCTAAAACTTAAAAAAAGTCCTCAAAGCAAATAAGTCATATATTTTAATGATAACATCTATTAGCCAAGAGTTATAAAACTTTTTTAAAGGTTTGATGGCTTATGACATGATTAAAGAATTAAAGGAAAGGCTCCATTAAGAGTATGTACTAAATAGGTCATTTCATCCATTCTCATATTACAACATATCAAACACTACCTAGGTCCTTAAGATGCTTAGATATGGGTGATTTTACCCAGAATTGATATATAAAAGACCATGCTACTCCCATTGATGATACAAATCAAACTATAGGGACTTGTATTGTTCGATTAAATGAGATGCATGGAGACGAGAAGTTGGGACAATAGTGCATCCTAGACTCTGTAGATAAGCGATCTGTCAAACATTAATTCAACACGTATTATTAGCAATGATGTATTCTAGATTAATCATTGTTCTTTATTGCATAAACATTAAAAAAAACCAATATATTTAATTAGGAACAGCTAACTCACCTGCTTAGATGTAGCTACAGAGGAACCCATTGCACTCTCGATCCTCAACTTTTGAAAATGTTCCTGCAAGGAAAAGTACTTAAGACTTATGAGTGTGACTGTTAATCCTAAATGAATAAGATCAAAAAACCAACCCGATATATTTACCCATTAGAGATAAACCAACCCAAATAAGCTCATTCATGAGTAAATAGGTCAAACCGCAAGCGAACTGTAACATCCTGATTTCCATAAGATTTAAATATACTTTTATAATTATATTACAAGTTTATTTATAGCAAAACAGTAACTAGCAGATACTACAACTAGTAGATATTTTTTAGGGTCAAATTCATAATTAGTAATTTGGGTGGAACTTATGGACGAACCATGTTAACATTTTGCAAATAAACACCTACATAGTGAATCTTGGTTAGATCAATACAAATAAAAATTAAAGAATGTTTTACTCAAGCTAACCATTATGCCAATAAAACTGGTTGACATGTTTTGTATAGTTTAGTTATTCCTGAGATAAACATCTTTTCAATGAGAAATAAATAGGTTAAGATAGTGTTATGGTGGTTCAATTGTGAATAGAGAGAATTATGGGACGAGTCAAAATGAACCGTATGAATATAGATGATTCTAGGGGTATAAACCCAAGTGACGTTCTAGTATAATGTTTGACTACTAGTAGGTCAAGAGTTGGAAGTACAACCAAGATGGAGCTATCTTCTTGTAAAGGACTAAAGGTGAGGGTAATTGCATTTTGTTGAAGATAGTAAGTAGTTCTAAATTGTAACTACTAATGTTTAGTGTTATTGTTGTCTTGTGAATTCTTATTCTTTAGGCGGACAGGAAACATGTATCAAGAAAGGGTGGTTTAATAAAAACTATTGAGTATGGATTGACTTAACAATGAAATATTATTTTGATGGATTTTGGTGGTTTAAACCAACAATGAAAGAAGCAAAATGACAATGGGTCGTGTGACCCAAGTGCTGAAAATTCGGCTTATTTTCAAGTTTCAACCAGCTTTTTACAATTCATGGTAAATTAATTAGATGTCTGCTCAGTGTGTGTTATATATCGACTGAAAACTCTACGCATCTACTTTACTTGGATATTTCGTTTGAAGTGAACACACATCGTAAGCATGGTTGTAAAAATCGCTAGCCGCTAGTTGGGCGGTGGAGTACCGACTAGGGATTAATCGGGATTAATTGGGACTAAATGAAATTAATCGGATTGGAATTTCATATGTTAATTTTCAAATTTATAAATATATATACAATATTTTTCAAAATTATACATATAATTTTCAAATTTATAAATATATATACAATATTTTTCAAAATTATACATATAATTTTTCTTATTTTACCAAACTTTTGACTAATTTTGACTGATTCTCTTAATTTTGGCTTATTTTGACTAAATGTGACCAAATTAATTTGGACCCATTTTCTCTGATTTTGGCCGATTTCAACCGATCTTGACCTTTACTGATTTATTGCGTGATTAGCTATAATCAAATCGGTGGGTGACCGATCAACAATTAATCGGTGCTAGGCGTCGATTTTTACAACACTGATCGTAAGTGGAGAAAAACATTGACTTGCTACAGTTGCGCAAAACTTTTTTTAATATAAACTTTTTAGAATTTACAAAACCATAAGAAATCAACCTAAGGACCCATTAGACCTGGTTTCTATACGCTAAAGGTGTCTATTTTTGTTGTTTGTAAACTATAGTGGAAAATATAACCGAGGTATGGGTTGGTTTGGTAGTAAGTTAACTTGAGTAGAATATTGTATAAGGAAAAAGTAGTGTTGAGAGGTAATTATAGTTGTGTGTCAATAACTATGTGTTTATACGTACTCACCTAGAGTTGTATGGGTTATTGGTGTAGTGTAGTGTTGTGTGTATGTTCTTACATGAGTTGAATTGAGAGGTATCTTGATATAGTGTATATATGCTAATAAGAAGTCAAAAAAGTTGTGACTCGTATGTGCGAATACATGTATAACATTGCATGTGAATGAATAACCCTTGTGTTAATAAGGATATGTGATTTTATCGAGAATGCTATGAGTAATTTTGTGGAGTGATATGATGGTTACCCACAACATGAATTCTAAAGTCACAAGGTTTGTGACCCTACGTGGATACTGGATAGAGGTAATCACAAGAATTGCGATGCTATATGTATAATGGAGGCACAATATTATGACCAAAACCAATCATTGAGTTGCTTGTTCAATGACTTTTAATGTAATCAAAGTGTTAAATGTATGTATAAATGTGTCATATTAATCATTGAGTATGGGTTGTGATAATGTTTATATTTATAAGCTACTAATGGTGTTCTATTTTAAGTGTTTAAGAATATCAAGGCTAAACAAGAGAATGGGTCAAAATAGCTGGTTAAAAGTTGGAAAAATTGTGAGTTGTGCAGGTATTGGTGTAAGCTACGCCACTCTTGGGGTGCAAGTGTTAAGTCATATATGGTTTGTGATACGCCGACAGTTACGTCACTGTGTACGCACATCAGTGTTTATTATGGTACAGACCGAGGAGGGGCAAATCACTCACGATCTGATGCATGCAACTTTAATCTACACTTTGTACAGGACGTTGTTTCCATACGGCTTCAACCCAAGGCTATAGGTTACAAACTAACAATCTTACGAGTTTCTCTAAGGCCAGCCCTCTAAATAGATCAGAATGATTACATCTATTCCTAAGATTATTTAGAATTGTGGCCTAAATTAATAGTATGTGCATGTAAGATTGTTGGTTAGTAGTCATGAGACAAACCTGTTTTTCCCTTGTAATATACTCACGCTTGTCTGCAGGAATTTTCAGCCATTGTAGAACCTGATGATTGAGAAAGGAAGGATCATTTTAATTATAAGTATCGAAGATAAAGTGACTGAATTTGATCTAAACACAGATTGTTGGAACCTACATTTTCAGCATACTGGAATGCTTCTTTGCTCTTCAAGCATGACTTAAGGGACCGAAGAACTTCCTAGAAATAAATAAAGTTGATAGTTGTTATGCAAGGTTAGCCACAAATAGTACATACTCATTTGAACAAATAGACATATTCACAATTAAAATTTGCTTCGCAGGATGTTTTAAGTCCATTTTTTTTTAATTTTCTACTTATTTTTGCTTCACAAAGATCCAAGAGGAAGTGTATCACCTTTTGTGCAGTTTTCTTCACTCTAAGCCTTTCATCGATTACAAAGGCAACCTGTTAACGATCAGAAACAAGGAATCGTACTCAAGCCATGACACAAGAAAACATAAACATTTTTACCTGACCTTTCATGTGTTTTAGTAGTAGAAGTGGAAATTTTGACCCGTTTACTTATGAATGGGTCAATCCGATTATGTTTTATCTCTAACATGTTAAAGAGGCAAAATAAATAAAGGTGTATTTTTAAACTATAAACCCTACTATATCATTTTATTTAGAAGTCATCTTTAAAACCATATAAATTTGGTAATCATATTTGACATACTAATTATTTATTTGAAAAAAAAAGGTGCAAACTGTGGACCTATTGTTCCAGGTCAGTCGAACCTAAAATTGACCAATATTAAAGGATACATGTTTCGACCAGAAGCCCATTTGACCGGTGACCCAAATTTCCCCCACCCCCACCCCCAAAAATTGCAACAACTAATAAAATAAACTACGAGACCAAGTAGTCAAGTACAAGGAACAAGGATGTGCACAAACCTTGTCAAGCAACCTCTTTGGTTCCTTGAACGCTGCCTTCTTGGCCCATTGATGAAATAAATGGGAAACAGTTGCTCGTTCTTCACAGCTGAATCTGTTTTTATTGATTATATAATATCCAAGTTTGTTAATTCAACAAAAGAATGAGATTAGCAGTCAAGAACACATTCAAATTCTGAGGACCTTTTCAAGAAATCATTGCCATTGCAAGGCAAGATTGTTTCATTTGATTCTTTGGAATCTTCATTGAAAATACTGTTGATGGCTTCACTGCTCCCCATTTTTACTGTTGCATGTTCTGTCGCTTGCCGCTCATCAGCAAGACAAGAATGTTTATTTGGAAGTTTCTGATGCTCTGCTTGCATATATACTGAACTTGACTCGTCCTACAAACAAAACTCAATGATGTAGAAGTCAAAGCAGACCTTCATTGTGTTGTAGAAATGTAAAATCAAATGTTCTTGAAGTAGGTACTTGATAACATTTAGAAAACATAGAAGACACCTGAATTTCAAGAAGATGCTTTGGGATTTCTTTTAGGAAACGTGAAGGTTGACAAACCTGAACGAAAGCAATGATTTTAAATTAGAGGCAATTCTGAGCCATATACTAATGAACATGTGACTCGGTTTATGAAAATCTCAAACATGTCAAACAGGTAGATTATAGGGTTAGCTTAAAACAAGTCGATTCTGGTTATTTTCATCTATAAAGGGTAGAATGGATGAATAAGAAAATTAGCTAGAAAGAAATTGGCCAAATGGGTTTATTTTGTCAAATGGGTTGAAAGTCATCAATGCATATATTTAACGCGTGAAGCCCCTAATTCATTTTATAAAAATATTGGATTGAATGATATAAATGTTTACTCCTACTTTGATTGCTTTGATATATTAAAAAATAAGAAGATTGGGTAAAAAGAGTATATGGTCAACAAAACATAACCCTTTTAGTATTACCCGTCTTGAGCCGTAACCTAGCATGCCTGTATTAGCACTGGTAGTTATTATGATCAGGAATTATGCACAACAATTTATATCAAAAGAGATGTTTATGCTTCACCTGCCAATTTGAATCCATAGTGACATATAGAATAAAAAGTTTTTTTCTTGCACGAGTTATTGCCACATATAGTAAGCGACGTTCCTCCTATCACCGTTCAAAGAAGAGAAACATCATGGTTTTACCAAGAAGGGTTTATCATGTAAAATGAAAAGAAACATTAATTCAAGTTCAAGAGCATGCTTACCTCAAGGGAGGCACAGGTTTCTTTTGTGGTACCATTAAATTCATGTAAAAGGGGGATCTCTGATTCATTTGCCTGAAAGATTGATCCATGGGTACTCTTGTTATGTAATTAGGTTTCAGTAAAGTTTTTCAACCCATTTACTTATAGATGAATTGATTTAGAATTTTATTATCCCTAATGGGTTATACGTAAGCTGGTCAAAGTTGCCCAAAATGTATGAGCAAAGGTTCGCTGGCCACTGCCCTCCGTTCCAAGCGAAAAGACTCGGCTAGATTGAACAATACTTTATCATATTACTCAAAATTTCAAATTGGTAAAATAATAGAACATCAAAAATCAAAACTGAATCTTTGGGCAGAGAGTACTTCGGGTCAGCCCCCCATGACTAATTTTAACCCATTACTCAACTTGCCAGGCCCGACCATTTTGCCACCTCGAGATTTCAGCATAGGTAATTTTAGTTCAGTACCTTAACTATGAAGACAGTGTCCCACTCCAACCCTTTTGACTATTGGAAGGAAAAGATAAGAAATATATGAGATTCGTTAATTATTGATTTAAGATTATACAGCAACAGAAGATTATGATTCATGATTAATATAGACAAAAAAAACTACAGATCTTTGGAGGGAAAGGAAATATACCTGGTGAATGGTAGTAAGAGTAACAGCATGATTATTATCATGTCGCCTCACACGAAAATTCTCTGTTTCCCTTTCAGATATAAAATCTATAAACTCTTTAAGTACATTTACGCATCCTTTTTCTTCTGTAACACTATCATTGACATTAATATCAAAGTTGTATGATTTTAGAAACTCAGACACATCATCCAACAGATATTGAAGAACCTGCGCAAGCAATAAAGAATTATTTATCTAGCTATGTTTTATAATAATCAGTGTTGGCTAATCGGCCAATTAATCGCTAGGCGGTCAACGGAGGTCAAAATCGGACCTAGGCGGACCCTAGGCGGTCTAAAATTTGCCAAAAATCCGTAATTCCGGCGAAATTCCTGTAGATTTCTGGCGATATTCCGGCGACCTCCCGGCGACCCTTCAAAAATTCTAGCTAAAATTTGGAAATTCCGGCTTAAACCTGGAAATTTCGGCCAAATATGTGTATTTATATATAAAACTGACATTTTTTATTTTTTTTACATATGGAAATGTGTGTATTTATATATAAAACTGAAAATTATATATAAAAATTCCAATCCGATTAATCCTGATTACTCCTGATTAAACGTTAGTCGGTACCCCACCGCCCGACTAGCGCCTAGCGATTTTTACAACACCGATAATAATCCTTGAAAACTTACCGATCGAAGATCATGCTCTTCGTTTAGCAACTTCCCTCCATCAGCATCAAGAACTGCTCGTTGCTCAAGGAGGTACTTCTGTAACAAAGAGATACAAAAGAATAAAAATTGAAATGTTAATACATCTAACCCATAAATATTCATCCTCTTTCTCAACTAAGTTAAATGAAAAGGATAACATACCTGAGGTATCAAGTTTGCCACCGATCTGATGACAGCTGAAATAGACTGTTCCTGTCATCATAATGCTTATTCTGTTAAAATGTTGATCCCCTTGGATTTTTAAACTTTCATGACATTATTTGTGTACCGGATCAAGGAATAATCAAATAATGCTAAACCTAAAACACCCATAAATATGTGCTCTCTGTATATGAAATTTAAAGGTTTCGCAATTTACAATAACTAAAATAATTACATTATTCATTAACCACAAACTGACTAATAATTGTGACCTAGGAACAGAATGCATACTATTATACAAAGGAGAGAGCTGTGTTTACCCTGTGAACAAGTTTTGAAATCATTCCTAACGTATCCAACACCTTACGACCTTGGGTGATTTGACTCCTACAATCAAAGATGTAATAAAGATTTACAATGTCAAAACAAATTCATTGAATAGGTAAGTACCCTAGCAAAATAAGGGGGATAATTGTTGACTTGCTGCTAATATCACATAAAAAGTATGTGACATAGCAGTTGAACTTAAGGTAAAACAGCTTCAATATCATAAAAATTTTGATTGTACAAGTGTATATTTTTTAATGCACCAAACCTTTTGAAGGTACCAGAGATCTTTGCACTTAATATATCAAAAGCAGCGGATATGAAGCTGCATTTTCTTACAGTTGAAACTTTATTAATATGGTCGATTATCTGCAAAGTGGAAAAGTGAGAAATACATGTCTCCGTATATTCATAACAGATTCATAAAGTAATGGAATTTGAAACTTCATGCATATTAATAAGGATATGCTATTAAAATGATACCCTTTTCTTTTCGTCTTTTTCAAGATTTAGCAGGGCTTTGAATACTCGCCTAAATGACCCATCATCACACACCACCAATGTTGTTTTGAGCATAGATATGATAGCCCTTACTACCTGTAGGATCTCAATCAGTAACTGAAGGTAAATTACCATGTAACAATATCAGAAGTTGATACAAGAGTTAGCCTGCAAGCATCTACTTGCCAACCTTTTTTCTGTAGAACGCAACCCCATGAACGTTAAATGGGATTTTTCTTTCACGGAAAGCTGTTTGGAACATTTTCCCTGACACCTGTTACGTTGAATGTAAAGCCAATAACAGCTTAACAAATTTGCATACAATGATAAAAGCTTATGTTTGGGGGTAGCGATATGCAAAACTTGGTCAGAACCAACAAAATTGTAGGACCAATCCAGCCCACTAACGGCTGTGTTCAGTTCTCTTCACATTTTTTATTCTTTTCTACAACTGCTTTACAGTTTAGTTTTTTTTTTTCAAAACTTGATCTTTAGTTCACTGAGCTCTGTTAGAACCAAGACTAAATAAATCTTTGATTTTTCAGGCATACCTTTTCTTTTCAAGCGAAGGCAAATCCAAATATGTATTCGGACATATGTGCATCTGGTTCACAGTTACATTTGGGATCTAAACCAGTGGGCCAGTTTAAATCAGTTTGTTTTTCGGTTTTTAGTTTCTATTTTTCTGTTTTTGTCCACTTATGGTCCAGTTCGGAACCGATGAACCTATTGGGAAGTGGGATACACATAGGTACAGATGGTTTGACCTGTCGACGATAAAGAACTGCAATCTCTCCAAAAGTGCCTTTAACAGATGAACCGGAAGAAGTGAGTTCTAATATCTTGTCCACAACAAATGAACATTGTGCATCCTCATTACAACATTCTTTAACAATAATCTGAGTAGGTATTCCAAATTATGCAAATCAGTCACAAACCTCGTGTCTACACAAACTCATCCACGTATATTCTATAAATAAAGAGTTAAGAAAAAGTTACCTTAGAGCCAGAAGAATTATCAGTAAGAACTTTGTTTAACTGACACCGTTTTGAATTATTTTGTATAAGAAATGAAGCAGCATCAACAATACAGCGAGTAGAACGATAATTCTTATTTAGTCTGATCTGAAACAAAATTATGTAAAGAACAAGAAGAGACATTTCTTAGAATATTCAATCTTGAGAAGTCAAACAGTTACAAATTACGCAGAAAGAAAACAGCATTAAAGATTATATAAGTGCTAGTCAGACCTCCTTGTGAGGCTGAAAATCTCTGCGGAATGACTTGAATCCACTTACATCAGCACCATTGAAACTGAAGATCGACTGCATTGTGATTTGTAAATCTAAGATCAATTTTATATAAGCAGGTAAAAGGTGGATAATCCAAATATGTACCTGATCCTCATCTCCAACAATTGTTATGTGTTTATGTGATGCAAGAATTCGTAATAAACCATATTGCATTGAACTTGTGTCTTGAAACTCATCTATTACAATTGCTTGCCATGACTCCTGACACTCCTTGAAAACTTCAAGTGATAAACAACTAAAGATGTCAAAATGAGAAGATTAACATTTATACAGAAGAAACAAATAAATAAATATACGCAGATGCCCAACCTTCAGGAAAACCAGTAAGCAGCTTCACAGAGCAGCTAATTAAATCGTGATAATCCAGAGCATTACATGAGCTTAATATGTCCTCATATTTCCTAAGAATTGCAGCCTGATTCCAGATCAGATTAGCAATTCAGAAGCTAATAAATATATAAAAATATATTATCTAAAGTAATCTTACTCCTGTAGCATTTCCCTGTTGCTGGAAATCTTCAGAAGTTTTCCCAGAAGCTTTAGCCTGAATATACAGTAAAACATAATGTAGAGTTAATAGATATATCGTGTCAGACTGTCAGGAAGAACATAAATAAATAGTAAATGATAAATTACTTGTGAGACAAATTTCAACCACTTCTTTGACTTCTCTCTAAACTCTTCAAGGCAGTTCTTAGTGGCATCTGAGTCATTACAAAGTTTGTCAGAATCTGAAATCTGTAGGTTCTTTCCACTCTCAGTGAGACGCACGGCTTCAATAACCGCCTTTCTTTGCTGTCCCTGACCATATAGCAAAAATTCTGGTGTACGACCTATTCTATAATGAGAAAACATGTTATAATAGTAAAAACAATGAAACAAAGTAAACATATTGGCATAGATGACAATTATATCATTATAACTTGGCAAGAGGCTATAACATCATAAGCCATTCATTACACATTATATGTTTTCAAATGAATATATCCACTATAAACTAACATTTACATACTTTTCAGCATGCAGACGACAAAGTTGCAATGAGAATGAGTGGAAGGTGCTGATCATGAGTTCCTTTGCTGTTGTCTTCCCAGCCACTGATCCAATCCGGTCCCGCATTTCTGAAGCAGCCGCTGTGGTGAATGTCATAGCCAATATGTGGGATGCTTCAATGCCCTAAATTGTTTGTTGATTTTGTTGATCAAAACAAGCACATGTAGAAATTTCACAAAAACAAAAATAACCAAGTGCTTGATAGTATCTGCCTTCCTAACATTCAGGAGTTAAAGGAGGTGAATAGGAGAGGTAACGGATCGAATTTTTGTAAATAACTTCTAATAATTAGTACGTCAACCATAGATACAACAATATTAAAATATTTTAGGAGGTTTATGCATTTGAATCAGAGGTGTTAATTTCCAACACAGCAAAAAACCTAACACGAAATCTGCGGGTTTGGGTTTATCCTAAACAGGTTCAGTGAGTTTTAGGTCGAACCCAAAAATGTTTAGCTACACCACCGTGTTTGGTTTGCAGCTTGCCCCATTTATTTTTGTAATTTTTTTAAAACGTATTCTATGTAACTATGCCATGTCTTAAACTTTAGGTATTTTATCAAGACTTTTCACTTTAGGTTAAAACTTAAAAGAAAAAGGGGTGTCCGAATTGTTTTATATTTTGGTCGTAAATTTAAAATTTCAGAGTGATAATATGCAAATAAAATATAAAATTCCATGTTAACAGGCTGTGTTTGTGTCAATCCGTGAGTACATGAGTCGTGTGTGGGTTCAGGTGTTTGATACAATTTTCAAGTTCATGTCATGCTTTGGTCCGTGTAAAAATTTCCTGACAGGTTCAACCTGCCAACCTGTTTAACACCTCTGATTAAAGTACACTTTTGGGTGACTTTTGACATGTTTCCTTTTAAGCAAATATACAATGATTTACCCATTTGACCTGCTAGATATAAAACAAAACCTGAACTGGCACATTCATTAGTAAATGGATCAAAAATGTTACCTCTAAGTCACAGTGATTAGTAATTGTAAGGTAATACCTTGTGAAGAAGCATTAAAACACGCCCAACCATGGTGGATGTCTGAAATATAGGGAAGAGAATTAGAGAGTACTTAATTCCACAAGGTTTAGAGAGATGAAGAAATGTGTTAACAAATAAAGAACAGAATTACAACCTTGCCACTTCCAGGTCCAGCAACAATCATCAAAGGTATTGAAATATCACTGCAGGCTGCTTCACGTTGTCTATCATTTAACGACTGCATATATTTCGCATACTCCTCAGGCATGCCTTCAGTTAATCCACTGTATATACTTCCATCCAAGACTTCACTTTGTAGGTTCTCTAAAACAACAGGGCCGACATCGGTTCTAAGTTCACAGCTGTTGGTTTTAGGATGCACACTCTTTAATTCAATGTCACGGCTAGACTCCTCAGCTACTACCTTGGTCTTTGCCCCAGACTCGCATATTGCATCAATTTCAGCTAGAATGGAATCATCAAAGTCTTCATAAAAAATGGTAGGCATTATGGTAGAAGGCTCGCTTAAAGTAGAACTTGATTGTGTCATTGGAGTTACAAATGAGGTTAATCCCATATCATTTTCCATACAAGCACCTACTTTCTTTTCACCCGAACAATCATCTTTAGGTTCCTGCTTCCCTGCCACAATGCTGTTTTCAGAACTTACGTTACAGGAAAAAGGCCTGTCTGGAGTTTTAAATGAAGCCAAACTAAGTTTATTCTCGCTTGAGATATGAAAATCATGGCTTAAGTCAAATTTACTAATGGGAACTCCCATGGTACATGGATTTCCACTGTAAATTATTTGTCTCGTAGGAGTTTGAAATGAACTATGAGCTTTTCCATTCTCATCTTGCAATACCCTTGTCCCTGCAAACAAACCACCATTGCCGAATGGGGAATTGAAATGCGACTCCCTGACAGACTCTCTGTCATTTATTTTAAAGTGCTTAACCGTAGTGGGGGTGTTCACTGAAATGTCTGAAAGAGGCACTCTATTGGCAACATCAGATGGAATTTCAACCCCAATTCTACAAGACAAATCAAAACAGAAAATAACAAAATAAATCTTCAGTTAAGTACAGTACAGGAGAATTTCAAGCATCAATCTCATTTCGATATTACATTAAAACCTAAAGAAAAGGGGCTGAATGTTTTACTTTTGAGGAAATGAATTGGAAGCGCAAGAGGTGTCTCGATGGCGTTTTCGATCAAGTAGAGCTTTGGCAGATCTGAAATTTCTGGAAATTCGGGCCCTTTGTTCATCAGATAGTTGTCCGACTCCGTTTTCTTTGCTCATCGTCTAGAGAGTTCCGATGCGACCCAAACAAGGCTTCTGCGTGGTTTATGAAGGAAGATTGATTGAAACTACAAATCGATCATCAAAACCCTAGGAGAAATCGATAGGTAGAAGAAGTAGAAGAGAGTGAATGGAGTTGTGTTTTTCCCTCCTATGCTGTTGCGTTTGAAAATGTTATTTCTCATTGCGAGTTGCACGTCGGGTTTTTATAGAGGAGTTAAAACGGTTTTACCCGGCCGGAGATGGCCCAACGTTTTTTTGGGAGCTCATGCGAACTAATAAAAATAAGGTCTTTTTTTTTAATTTTATCAAAGGCATTTAAAATACAAAGCCTACTCAAAACAAAAACACTTAAGATTCAAAGGAGGCTAATCAAAGGCTTTAAAGAAACTAATCAATCTTTCAACCTAATACGGTAAATGAAATATTCAAAGTAACCTACTCAAATCTATGAAAAGCATTTAAAATTTAAGAAGTAATCAATAAATCAAAGTGTTAATGATTCACAGCCCAAATCATCACTCACATTCTATTATCCATTATCTAATATAAAATTTTTTTCAAAAAAAATAAAAATGAGAGCCTTAATTTAAAGGGCCCTAAGCCAAAGCATCACTCCCTACTCTATTGGGCCAGCCCTAGAACAATAACCCCGAAACTTTTTTGACTTTAACAACTTGAAGGGAAAAACAATAATATTTTCTCTTTACTCCACTAATAACTATTCCATAACATTTTATATCAGTAGCATCAAAGCAATCTTCATTATTTCAAGTTGAATTTAAGATGTTGTTACAAGGGACGAAGGTTATTAGGGCTCACCCCCTCTTTTTTTGTCAGTAATGTTTATTTTTACCCTGATAGTTTAAGTTTTATATATATATATATATATATATATATATATATATATATATATATATATATATATATATATATATATATATATATTAAGTTTGCCCTCGATTAAAAATTTTACTTAAATTTAAGTTTTTTACACTGATCATTCCTAAGGTTTGCTTAAATTTCATCTTTCGTCATTGTGATTAAAAAATTACATGTTTAGTCCTCCAAGGTTTGAAAAAACGTAACACCTTTGGTCCCTGGGTTAAACAGTTGTTAGTTTTTTCCATAAAAATTTAAAAAATGACGATTTTACCCTTGAAATAACAATTATAAAAAATCAAAAAGTTATAAAATTACTTAAACACCCTTCTTTAATATAGTTAAATTATCAAAACACCCCCAACCCATTTTTCACCACTCCGGTCATCTTCTCAGGCGAAGTATTTTTAGTCCGGTGAACTCTCCGGCGACCCGTAACCACCTCTTACACCACCTGCGACCACCTCCCACAAATACCTTCATCTCATTCCCCATCTTCCTCCCCCTTCTTCCTCTCCTTCTTCTTCTTCCTCCCCCTCCCCTTCCCTCTCCCCCTCATCTTCCTCTCCAACAACAACCACAACAATAAGAAGTGTGGAGGAGGTTGGTACAAGTTGTGGCTTCAGGTGGAGGAGGTGGTATGGGTGGTGATGGCTATCGAAGATGGATGGATGTGGTGGTGGTGGTGGTGGCTACCGATTGGGGTGGGTGGGTGGGAGGTGTATGGTGGTGATTTGTTGTTCCAGAAAGAAGGAAGAAGGGTGAGGGGGTCCTATGTTTTTAATTGGTTTTATATATTATTTATTTATTTAAGAAAAGTGTAGAAAGATAATTTTACGCGTACTTAACAGAATATTTTAAAAGTAGTTAGAGCCAGGAATGAAAAGCGTTACCTTTTTCAAACATTAAGACTAAACATGTAATTTTTTCAATCCCAGGGAAGAAATGTGGAATTTGAACAAACCTCAGGGACGATTCGTGTAATTTACTCCTATCTTTATTTTGTTTGAACCAAATAAAAAGATGAAGTAAATTTAATATGTTAAGATTCATGAGTTGATGTGACTCGATTAAAAGAAACAAAAAAAAGAAAAGAAAACCAAACCAAATAAACAGATGATTGAAATGGGTTACCTAATTACATGGACCACACCTTCATACAAACATAATCTTACGAATATTATATTACAGAACTTTTAATCTAGACTATTTTTATGTAGTCAACCATGAATACTTGATTTCAAATCACTGGGATTTATCATATAATGGAATTATGTATCTAAATAAATTGATTATAACTAGGATTAGGATTGTTTTTGTCGTTACAATCAAATCCAGGGTCGGGTTATAGTTGTCCAGTGAAGTTTAACCTAGCATCTCTGATCTATTCCCGAGCTTAGACCTAGCTGTAATACACAAAAAAGATCTACGTTAGACGACCTGGGGGGCTAGCCCCAAAGGCACTCTAACGTGCAAGTTAGTATCTTCTATAATGTGATTAAGTATAGAATGTATTTGTGACAATTAGATAGATAAACAAATAGAAGAGATAAGGGATCATAAAGAGTAAATGAATCATGTGAAAGTTACCTTGCTTAACATAAAGGGAGCCTAATGAAGATGGGTAAAGAAAGAGAAACTAGTTCTTTGGATAGAAAGGAGGGATGAGATGCCAAGTGTGGGTGATTTCACTTACAAATGGAATGGTCTTGGATGAGAGGTTTGACTCTAATATGTAGAGGGAGAATTCTCAAACACTAGTGGGCTTGATTAGTGTGGGTTGCGCCAAGCCCAATGAGTTATTCTGAATGTGTCCATGTGGTTGGCCTAGTAGCTTAGAGGTTGACGTGAGGTATCATCATCCTTAGGTATGTCAAGGTTTATGTCAGGCTAGCAAGGCCATGCCATGAAGCTTAAAACAATACTAGGTTGGATAAGGCTAAGCCAAGTAGCTTGAGGTAAGGTAACACAAGTTAAGACAAGGCAAGGCCATCCAAGGCCATGCTAGATAGCCTAAGCTATTGGAACATCTGACAAGATAAAGCAAGGTTGAGTAAGACCAAACTATGGAGTCGCAAGGAAAGGCGCATCACGTAATACTAGAGCATGTCTGATATCTTGAGATGCCTCTCTGTTGGATTGGGTTGGTTTAGACAAACAAGAACTTCTTCTTAGATTAGTAGCTAATGAATGCAGAATCTAAGTTAGTTACTTACTATCATAACACAAATATTTTGAGAAAAGATAAATACATAATGAGTTCTTTCAAAGTATTCAATGATTAATCTGTTTTGTACAAAGTTTACAATTTGGCAGATATAATCAAATGGCTTAGAAGGCTTGCCTCTCCTATACAATTATGAGGACTTTTATACTAAACAATGAGAATAAAATATTCTATGTTCAGATACTACAATAGAGCAAGTAATCTTTGTATTGGAGTTGGCAGGTTTGTATTATGTTATCGCCAAAAGGTGGAACACAGCAGCCGTCAGCACAAACAGACTTGTTCTATGTAGTAGTCGATCAGCAGCTCATGGAGAGAACTGTTGATCGATAGTTGATTTGTATATGCTGATCAACAAACATTCAGTATATGTAGATCTTGCTTTGGTGTATGTTGATCATCAGTCATTCAACATATACACTTCCGCAGTGGATTTAGCACTTGGCCTGATTCGGCAATTGATAGCTGTGAATCCTAGGATCACAATCAGGAATTATCAGTATTAATTCAAGTCAACGTTTGCGGAATCAACGTTAACTTGTTTCAATTGTTTGTATTAATTTCAAAATCAATAATTATTAATGAATATGATGAACGCAATGAATGGAACAAAATTAATGATCAGACAAATATTCAATTCAAACGTATTTCATTAAAACATGTTAATGATTACAGATGAATAAACAATGAATGAATGAATGATACTGATTTGAGTGTTTGATGATGTGACGACTGCTAGGGTTTTGATTTGTGTGATTTGATGTGATGTTTGGTGATTGTAATGTTGCTTGGATGTTTGCCATCGAAGCCATCCCTTGATGTGAAACCTAGTATCCATATATATATATGCACGTGTGTTTCTGTTAAGGAAACACTGGATTTCTTGGGATTCGCACAGCTATCTTGTTGACTTGTTGACTTGTAACACTTTGTATTATTAAATACAAGTGTTTGGACTCCGCAGGACTATGGTCTTCCGTAGATGTTTGTTCTTCCGCAGGAGGCTTTTTCTTCCGAAGCTATCTTGTTCTTCCAAAGCAATCTTGTTCTTCCGAAGCAATCTTCACTTTCATCCTCAGAGCAGGTTGTTTACTCATCCGCAGGAGTCTTCACTTGACCTCTTCGATCACTTGAACTCCAGAGCTGATTGTTCATCCGCAAATGATCTTTGGATGTTTGTTACTGGTAAGAAACATATCTACGGAGGAACAAAATGTTCATCCATAGATGTTTCTTACACTTAGTCGATTTCAGTAATTGACCAAGTATTATGTTTGTACCTGCAATCATACACAGATCACCACACATATGGGTTAACCTATATAGACAGTGCATACATCATAATAATGAATTACAATTATTCATTACAAATATTGATTAAAGTTCTAAGCCTATACAAATTGATCTAGATCTATTGTTCCTAGATCTAACAGTACTCCCCCTTAGGCTTAGATACTTCTAATCAGTTCTGCAAAACTGAAAGTTTCTTTACTCTTGACACCATCTTTTTGTTAAAATAAGATACTGCATCCTTTTGATCATCATACTTGTATTTGATCTCCATTCTGCATATCCTTTTAAGAGTATCAAAGCTCAATCCCAGAATGTATTCTTCTGTTGTCAGAGTTTCCACAACACATTGGTTATTGATAATTTCCAACTCATCTTCTTCTGAGACTCTTAGTTCTGTGACTTCTTCAATGTTGACTCCTTTCAAAAGCCAGCTTCATGTCTTCTCTTTTGTATGCCTTTGCGTGCAGTTTGTCAATCACTTGAATCATATGCACATATAGACACAAGTCATTCTGACCCCTTTCATCAGTTAGCTTTGAAAAGAATTTGTCATGAAGATATGATGTATAGCTTGGGTGAAGCAATTTGATCTCCACAATGTCAAAAATTCTCATCTTATCAGCTTTCCTCCCTTCAGCATTCCTCAGCAACACTAGCTCTTTTGTTTTCTCAACATAACCACATTTTGTTATGGGAGATGTATATTGATTTCCCTTAAAGCTTTTAATAGATGCTGCATTTCTGTTGTTGTATCCAACCCTTTTTAACATTTCATCATCTACAAGTGAAGAGGGTTTAGATGTTGTTCGTTTGATTCCTTGAATTCTCTTTCTGTGCTCAGCATCATCTCTCTTAGCCTCCTTGAGCACATCATCTATGAATTTTGTCTTTATCTTTTCCACAGACACGGAAAAATCTTTTCCCCTTGAATGGATTGGATAGTTAGTCATGATTAGGCTTTGCAGATCTTTAATATCTCTCTCAGGAAGACTCGGTAATGCTTCTACATCATGGAAGTATTGGATTCTTCCAGATGTTCTTTTAATGATTGCACAATCCCAGTCTGGATCATATTTCCAGGCCATAATCATGTTTTCTTCAACAGAACTGGGAGTTGTGATGTGATAATATAGCTCTATCAGGGTAGACTTTTGTTCTGTTATTTCTCTGACTGTTGTTCCCAATGGCCACACTTTGCCAGGTATAACTGCTCGGGGCTTTCTGGTCAGTTTTTCTTTTCCTTTGTGCTGATTAGATTCAAGCGTTATAGGATCAGCAGGGAGTTTACTTTGTTGCTCATGAATGGGATTAGGGGCTTCAGTACTGAATCTTACTCCTGTGTCAAGCTCAACAGCCATGACATGCTCCATCATCCTTCTAAGCTCACCAACTTTCCTTCCCTTAAGCTCATGAGTCTTATAGTTATGACCCTGCAGCCAACAGATCATATTGTAGTTGTTGAGCTTTGCTGTGTCACAGTGGCCTAGATCTTTCTTGATTTTCTGAATGGCTTGAAATGTTGTGAATGCTTTATAATCACAATTAGGAATCATGAATCTAGCCAGCTCAAACTCTTTCAGCACATCTTTCATCTCACTCATGCTCATCCTTTCCACCATGTCATACGGAAAGCCATGATTTATTAAGGTCATAAACATTGAGGATTCAGGCCTTTCTTCGAGTATATCTTTTATGGTTAGAAGTTCATCAACCTTTGATTCATTGTCTGTTGTGGGAGGTTCATCCTTTATGAGCTCGTTCCATTCAACATCACTCTCAGCTTCAGCTTCATCATGAGTTACTGACTTTAATGTTGAAACATCCACAAAAGGAGTATGCTCTAGAGATGTAGGCCTTGATCTGTTAGGTGAATCTTCAACATTGATCACCTTTTCCATTATAGAGCCTAAATACTTCCTCTTCCTGGTATACAAAATAAGTTGTTTGGAAGTCTCAGTAGGTTCTTTTGATTGTTTTGTTTCAGTAGCATTTGATTCAAGGGCACATATTTTTGTTTTCAGCTCCTCAACCTCTTCTTCTTTTCTTTTCAGTAAAGTTGATTGAGCAGAGAGATAGTCAGTTACTTGATCAACTTTCAGCATCAACTTCTCATTCTCATCTTTCTCAAACTTTATTGATTCTTTAAGCTCAGATTCTTGTTGAAGAAGAGCATCAATCACTTCATTATTGCATAAAGCATCTTCTCTTAACGTTTGATACTTGCCTCTAGCTACATCAACATATCATCTTTTTCTTTTATTATCCCTTTCAGCTCTTGAATTCTTTGCTTTCTGCAGTTAGACTTCACAACAATCTTGTTGTATTCAGCCACCAAATAACTTTTGCTTACTGGGATGTCCTCATCACTGATGTCATCTTCATCATAAGCAATCACCTCCACATAGTTGCCTTCTTCTTCTTCTTTCTCATGCTGAGCAGCTATCTCACCATCATTCACATCTTCAGGAGCAACACTAGCTGAGCTTGAGCATGACTCAACTGATTGCTCTACTTTCTCTTGATGAGGTTGTTGTTGCTGCTGATGGATAATGACAGGTGAGATTGGTTCAGTATCATTTGAATGGACAAGAGATTCAGTCTTGGTTAATGATAATTGAACAGTACTGGCTTGAGATACTAAGATTGTTTCCCCTGTGTAAAAGCTCTCAGTGGATTGCTTTTCTGTAATTGGAGAAATTGGTTGAGTGTTTTGGCTTGCAGATGACTGTGATTGGGGTGTTTGTGGTTGATTTGGTGATAGAGGGTGGATTGGAGAGATAGGTTCTGTGTTTTGACTGGCAGGAGATTGTGATTAGGGTGTTTGTGGTTGATTTGGTGATAGAGGGTGGATTGGAGAGATAGGTTTTGTGTTTTGGCTGGCAGGTGAATGTGGTAGTGATGGTTGAGGTTGTTGATGAGTGGATGTTTGATGAGGTGAAGATGAGGTGAAGATGAGGCTTCCTCAGTGTTAGCAGGAGTAGTTTCATCCTGGCCTTCCCATACAAATTCTAGTGGGATGTTGACATTAGCATCTACCACATGAGCAAACATTTGCATATCTTCTCCTTGGTATTTTCCACTAACCTTGTTCAAAACAGACCTACCCAGATGAGGTAGCACAAAAACATCGCCATCTCTTGCTATTCCAGGCAATTCACCATTGATGATTAGTTGTAGGAACCTTGGGAACATGAACATTTTGTCAGCCTTTTGCACTTTGATGTGGTCACACAGACAATTGAAGATGTATTTGGAGTAGTTGTATGTTCTTCCTTCAAAGATTCCAATGATCCTAGATGATATGTGCTTTGAGAATCTGTCGAGCCCAGACTTCCTATTGGAGATGCACTTAAGATAAGTGTGATATAGGAATCTGTATGGCTTGGATAGTCTTCCTTTCTTGATCTCCCCTTTTTCAAAGTCACCATCATATCCCATCAGTAGAAATACTTTCTCTATGTATTCATTCTCGAACACATCAGGGTGACCAACTTCTTGTTCTCCCAATTCTAGATTCCTCCTTATGGTCTGCTCATCCATCCTCAGTCTTTGATTTTTCACTTCAGCCACGATTACTTCTGATTCTCCATCTTCTTCTATACGTGCTGAGTTCCAGAAATCGACTATATGTGATTGATGAATCACAGGCTCCGCTGATAGAGCATAAAATAGTCTGGATTGTCGCAGATACCTAATGATGTCTCGACGTCCTTCTGACACAGGGTCGTCGGGATTTAAGAACGCACACACATTATGCTCCCTTGCAAATCGATTAGACATCTATTCATGAGAGTTAAGAAGAATTGATTAGAATCAACATTACAGACATGAGAATGCGAACAGTTTTAATGATAATCAAGAATCAAATAGTTCATTTTTGATGATTATGATATGTTTTACCTTCTGAACAATGATTTAAGATCACGATTATGTGTTCGTTTGAAGTTTTGATTTGGTAATTTTGAGTTTTTGTGAAAGGGGGAAAAGTTTGTTGAGTGGGTTTTTCTAGGTCCGAAAAAGTGTTCTGAAAAAGTGAATAATGAATATTAAAGTAAAAAACATCATTTATGCACACTTGACCCTGTTAATATCCTTTATTTAATGAAGTGGGTCCCACTTTTGTTATTACTCTTCCATGGAATTTATTTGTTCCGTAGATTTCAGTTCATTTGTAGGACATCTGCGGATGCCTAAACTTAAAACTGAATTTTAAAATTGAATTGAAGTATAACTTGATTTTCCATAGGTTACCAATCTATGAAAATGAATTATACTTGTAAAATATTAACATATTCATAGGTTACCAATCTACGGATAGTCATATTCTACTCCCCCTCAAGTTTCGCACTATAGCTTCTGCTGATGTTTACAATACACTGTAGCTTCTGCTGATGCTTAAAATGCCATGATTGAAACTTATTTTATTGTATGGTCCTAATCAACTGATAGAACCATTTATTGCTATTGGACCTTGTTGACTTAGTATTCATGACAATTGTGTACAAGAAGGTTTATATTTTAAAAACTTCATGTATCCAAAAGCCAAGTTATTGCTCAGGTTCCAATTCCTTCATATTGACAATTCATTTGACAATTTTGTTGTTAACTTATTTTCATGATACTACTCCCCCTAAATTTTTGATTAATGATGAATGAATGCATTTATCATAAATTTCTAAGAAGAATATCATGAAAAACACATGTCTGTTCAAACAAAAAGAAATTAAACTAAACAAAATTGAAATGACTACTATGTACAAGCATATATACACATAGAATGGGATCATACTATAACACTAAGCATCTTCCTGATGAATTAATTTGTTGAATTGATACCTGATCTTAGTTCTGATTGCAAGTATGTTTGTCCACTTAAATCCATACAAGAGTATTGTATCAACTAGGCATGCTGTTTATCATGTTTTCATGTTTATTATTGAGTAATTGTTATGGACTTCACATTCAAATCACTTAGAGTTTGTCCTCCCTTTGTGAGTCAAATCATCACTTTTTCTCACTTAGAAACTATGTACTTTAAGTTATAAGTTCTATCTTGAGATGCATTTGACATCTTATTAATGCATTAATGTAAAAAGCTCTAGATTTAATATATAGTTGATCACACAAGATTCTTTTGAGAGCTTAGATATGATCATCATCGGGTCACCAGGTCTTTACTTACGTAAAACAGAGGTGCCTTTAACCCAGGTCTTTGTTTACACAAAACAGAGGGTTGATGAGGCTCATGATCTTTTCACAAGTTGGTTACTAATGTATACCATGGTGATCATACACCCAGGTCTTTGTTCACACAAAACAGAGGGAGTATGATGTGCAAAGATAGACATTATAAAGTGTTGGTACATAGTGTGCTTAGATGAGTGATTTGGTCATATCAGAATAAGACTCACTTTCTGTATCCTCAAAATGAAGTTTCCCACAAACAATCACTTTGCATTATGTTTGGCATGCACTTAGTGTAGTTTCCACTCAAGATGAACCTACTCACATATCAATAAACTTTGATCAAATGTTAATGATATTTAAGAATTCAGGAAGTAAGCAAAGGCATAGTGTACTATCATTTCCCAAACATATGTCATGCTGAATTAAAATACAAGAAGAAACACAATTTTTTTTAATTTTATTATTACTATTTACAAAGACAGACACATGTTTTTCTATGTTTGTTAATAATGATTAATCTAAGTTAATCATTCCTAGAGACTCAATTAGAAAATTAAATCTAACTGAATCAAAGGCTTTAGTGAATAAATCAGCAAGCTAATTTGTTGTATCCACTTTGACTAACTTGATCAAACCTTTTTCTGAGCAATCTCTCAGAAAATGGTATCTTGTTTCAATATGCTCTATTTTACTATGTTGCACAAGATTAGTAGTTATAAACATAGTAGCTGAATTGTCTATGTAAATTGAAGTTTGAAGGAAATTGTAACCATAGTCAAGCAATTGATTTTGCAACCAAAGGACTTGAGAGCAACCGGCTAAAGCAGTTATGTACTCAGCCTCAGCTGTGGATACATATACATTGGTTTACTTCTTAAACTGCCATGAAACTAGTCGTGGTCCTATGAATTGACATCCACCAGTTGTGGATTTTTTGTTGTTATTGCATCCACCATAGTCACTGTCTGAATATGAGTAGAGTGTGAAGTCACCATCTTTTGGATACCAAAGACCAAGTCCTGGTTTTCCTTTGAGATATCTGAAGATCCTTTTCACAACATTCAGATAAGATTCTTTTGGATCTGATTGGTACCTAGCACAAACACACACAGCAAACATAATGTCAGGTCTACTGGCAGTTAAATACATAAGGGATCCTATCATTGATCTATATAATCTTTGATCAATAGATTTTCCTGAAGGATCAGGTACAATCTTTTCAATTGTTGAGGCTGGGGTTTTGCATGAAGATGCATCAACAATATTGTACTTCTTTAATATTTGATGTATGTATTTTTCTTGATTGATGAAAATTCCATCTGTCTTTTGAAGACTTGAAGACCAAGAAAGAAAGTTAATTCTCCCATTGAGCTCATCTGAAACTCTGATTTCATCAATTCTATATTACACACAATATCTTATTTGTTGATCCAAATATAATGTCATCAACATATATTTGAATAACCAAGAGATCTTGATGTTCTTGTTTGAGGAAGAGAGTCTGATCAATGGTTTCCCTTTTCTATCCATGCTTGAGCAGGAAAGATGATAGTGTTTCATACCACTTTCTTAGTGCTTGGTGAAGACCATACAAGGCTTTATCAAGTTTGTATACTCTGTGAGGATAGTGAGGATCTTCAAATCCAAGGGGTTGTGACACATAAACTTGCTCATCAATTTTCCCATATAGGAAGGCACACTTGACATCCATTTGATACACATTGAACTTCATATATGATGCATAAGCTAAGAACACTCTTATGGCTTCAATTCTTGCAACTGGTGCAAAAACTTCATCATAGTCTATTCCTTCTTCTTGTGTGTATCCTTGATCAATCAACCTTGCTTTATTTCTTACAATAATCCCTCTATCATCTAGTTTATTTTTGAAGAGCCATCTAGTTCTAATAGGATGTTGGTCTTCAGGTAAATCAACTAGAGTTAACACTTTTTGCTTTCTAAATTGTTGAAGCTCTTCTTGCATAGCTTCAATCCAGCTATTGTCCTTTAGAGCAGCGGTGATGTTTGGAGGAACCATTTGTGAAAGAAAGCAAGTGAAAAGACAAATGTTGGCAGTACCACTTTGGCTTCTTGAAGTTCTTTTGGCAGGATCTCCAATGATGTTGTTGATTAGATGAGTCTTATGGATTCTTGTTGATGGAGCTGGTTCAACTGAAATAGATGATTCCAAGTTAGTCATATTCATTGTTACAGGCTGATCCAAACCAAATTGAGAATTTATGAAGTAGTCAAACTGTTCAACATTTGGTGTTGAATGATCTTCCGTAGGTTGAACATCAGTAGCATCATGGGTGTCTTCGTAGGAGCTGTAGTGGCTTCTGCGGAAGCATTTTGTATTTCCGTAGGAGTTATAGGAACTTCTCCGGATGATAAGAGAGGACTTGATGAGACATTTCCAATGTTTGTTGTATTTTGAGTGCATGGAACAGCTTCAGGGATAGTATTCACATCTTCGGATGCATAATGTACATCTGCGGATGCAGTTTCAGCAGCAGCTGATGAAGTGTTTCCATCTGAAGATGTGTGAATCCTTGGAGTATCAGCAGATAGAGTTACTTCATTCATATTAGGTGGAACAAATGGATAGCATGTATCATCAGTTCCTGTATTGTTCAAATAACCATAGTTAAATGACTCTGTTAAAGCATCTATATCAAACAACCATGATGATCCTTTAACTGATTAGTAAATACAGATTTATCAAAAGATACATTATGATTTTCTTCCACGATGTTATGTTGTGGAATATATATCCTATAACATTTAGATGTTGAAGAATATCCAACAAAGAAACCCTCATAGGCTTTTTCTGAAAATTTTCCCAATGATTCTTTTATGTTTAAAACAGATACATGACACCCAAAGGCTCTAAGATATCCTATGTAAGGTTTTCTTTTAAATAAAAGCTCATAAGGTGTTTTGTTATGTTCTTTAACAATTAATGTTCTGTTTCTTCTTTCAGCAACTCCATTCTGTTGTGGAGTTCTTGGTGCACTGTATTGCCTTGCAATACCTTTGGTCCTGCAAAAGGAATCCAAGTCAGAATTGACAAATTCAGTACCATTGTCATTCCTAAAAATTTTAAATTTTACATCAAGTTGATTCTCAATCTTGATGACAAAGTCCATTAATGTTTTTGATGTTTCACTCTTTTGTTTTAAGAAAAAGACCCATGTAAATCTAGTGAAATCATCAACTATCACCAAACAATATTGTCTCTTTCCAATGCTCATCACATTGGTAGGACCAAACAGATCCATGTGAAGCAATTTGAGTGGTGTAGTATTTGTATTGATAGTTTTGGATTTATGAGAGACTCTATGTTGTTTTCCTTTGTAACAAGAAGAACAATGAGTTGAGCAATGAAACTCTTTCTTTGGCAGTCCAATGACTAAGTCATTTTTCACCAGTTTGTTCATGTTCTTCATGTTAGAATGGACAAGCCTTCTATGCCACAATTGAGATTCATCTTCTGATGACTTAAATAGGAGGCATGTTTCATGTCTTGTGAGTGAGGTGTTGTTCATGTCCAAAACATAAGTGTTTTCTTTTCTTGATGCTTTAAGAAGGACCCAATCTTCTGGAATAGAAAAACCTGGCTTAAGAATGTAACAGTTAGTGTTATCAAACTTTGTGGTATAATTTTGATCATAAATATGAGACACACTTAGTAAATTATACTGTAAATTTTCATAATAGTTTACTTTCTCAAACTTGAGCACACCATTTGTTACCATTCCTTCACCAATAATTTTACCTCCCTTCTTATCCCCACCAAATGCCATATAAGAAGCATTTTTATGTTTAAAGTCATGGAGAAGTGAACAATTTCCTGTCATATGCCTGGAACAACCACTTGTTGTCAGCTCTCCAAGATTGTTCCTGCATTAAAAAATAAATCAGTTAGAATTGACAACCCAAGCCTTAGTAATCTTGGGTTTGCCATCAGTGTCTAAAATAGTTACTCCTTCATGAATAAGTCTTGAAGTTTCAGTTTTAGTTTTGTTTGATTCATTATGTGTTGTTTCAGGTGAGGATGATTCAGTTGATGGTGATGTTATGAACTAGGTTCTTGTTTCTCAATTTCTCCTTCATTCAACTTATTTTTGTTGGTTTGAGACTTTTGTTTTGAAAATGAGTCTTGAATATTGAATGTTTCACTGTCTTTGTTTTTTAGTGAAGTATATGAATTCCCTTTTCAAAATTATCAAAGAATGCAGCATCAGCCTTTGTTTCCTTTTTAGTCAAATCCATCCTTTTATGAGGTGTTTTTGATTGCTGGAAAGTTGTTCTTTTCTTCAAAGGATGAACATTAGTGGATGTCTTTTCCTTTGATTTTGGCTTTTGTTTTTGTTGAGACTTCTTGATTTTTGAATCTTTTTCACAATCAGTAGATTGAGTGTCTGATTCAACTTTATCTGATGTTTTCTTCTTTATGCCTTTTGTCTTATTTTTTTTGTTGAAATAACATTCCTGAGTTGAATGGTTATTTTTGTTGCAGATAGCACAATGTTTGTTAAAGTAGCAGTCAAATGTCATGTGATTGTTCATATTGCAAATAGAACAATAACTACTAAAGTAACAATATTCAGTATTATGGTTTTTCATGTCATACCATTTGCAATACATCACATCTGATTCTTTGTCAGAATCAGTTAATTTCTGCTTATTTGTCAACTTTTGAGGCTTTGAATCCTTTTTCAGCTTTGAAGTTGATTTTTCCTCTTCCAGCTTGTGGAGCTCTGATTTGTTTGTAGCTGATTTCCTCTTCTATAGATCATCTACTGAATTAGTATTACCTTCTACTGAAAAGGGTTTCTTTTTCTATAGATCTTATACTGAAGAAAGGTTTGTGAATCCAAGGATCGTCAACAGGAATTATCAGTGTCAATTGATGTCAAGTCAACGTTTGCGGAATTAACGTTGATTTGGTTTAATTGTTTTAAACAACTTTAAATATCAATAAATGATCAAGAACACACGTAACAAGACACAATTAATGTTTAATCAGTATTTCATTAGAACATGTTAATGATTACAAATGTATTGAATGAATGATATTAAAGAATGCTATGATGTGATGGCTGCTAGGGTTTGATTGAGAGACTTTGAAGTGATTGTCGTATTGCTATTGCTGTTGTCGATCAATCAATCGTCTAACACAAACGTACTTGAATCGAAACCTAGGATCCATATATATAGACAATGATGTTTCAGTTATAGGAAACACCGGATCTCTTGGGATTTGATTTGTTTTAGTTAAGGAATCATCGGATTTCTCGGGATTCGCATAACTGCCTTGTTGACTTGTTGACTTGTAACACTTGTATTATACAGTGTTTGGACTCCGCAGGAATAGTGTCTTTAGTAGGAATTTGATCTTCCGTAGATGATTTGTTATTCCGTAGATGATTTGTTCTTCCGTAGATCTTGTTCTTCCGAAGGAAACTTGTTCTTCACTTCTGGTTGTTCATCCGCAGAAGATCTTCGGATGTAAAATTACTTGTAAGAAATATCTACGGAAGAACAAAATGTTCATCTTTAGATGTTTCTTACACTTGGTGGTGCAACCGCATTATAACCCAACCCAGACCTTTTCTTTGATTCTATATGAGAATTTAATAATTTCTCATATTGCTGAGATGATAATTGAAACTTCTGAAGTTTCACTTCAGTTGATGCATGATCAGCCATGGATTTTGTTAGGGAATTGGTCAGATGCTCAACTTGGGCTTTTAGGCTATAATTTTCAGAAACAAATTTTTCTAAATCCTTTTGCAAAGAGTTAATTTTTATTTGATACAATTTATGTTCTCTAACATGGGATTCATTCAAAATCATTGTTTCTTTTACTTTGTCAGCCAACTGTTGAGCATGGACTCTATATCGTTCAACTTCCTCAACACATGTTGATGAACACAATCTTTCTTTTACCTCTTTTGCCATTGGTGGAACTGTTTGATCCATATGAGCCATCAATGCTTGATTCTCTTCCAAAACTTCCTTTTCATACACACTCCAGTCACACGTTCCATCTTGAAGTATGATCAGCCCTGACTCCTTTGGGTTGCTGGGTCCAGTTGATTCTTTGGTGGCTGGTGGGGATGCATTGATCAGTTGAGATTGTTTGTGCAGAGGTCTTTGAGAAGTTGATTGTTGATGAGCTTGATTGCATTTCTGTTGATGCTGTTGGTGTTGTCTCATTTCTGGATATGACTGTTGATTGCATTCTCTTGAGAAATGTCCATAGAGATTGCATTTGTAGCATCTTACTTTTGATTTGTCAATGCCAATCTTTGATGTTTTGCTTGCTGAAGCCAAGTTCTTATTTCTCCTGAGATATTGCTTTGCTCTATAAGAAATCATGGCCATCTGCCATTGTAGATCCATTTCTTCCACTACATCAGGAGGCAGTTCTTCTAAGTCTTGTTGACAAATATTTGCTGAAGTTAGAGAGCTTCCCAGATAGGCTTGAAAACTGGAACTAAACGCTGCAAAGGCTGCTCTTTGTTCTTCAGAGTCCAATATCACAGTTATTGGTTCTGACTGATTGGCTGAAAGTGAAGACTTAGCTGTTGCTATAGTTGTATCTTGTCTATCAGTAGTTCTTCCTTTATTCTTTTGGTGCTTGTCTTGAGATGATTTCTTTGAGGGTTTTGAAGCATAGAAGCTAACTTCCTCATCATCATCACTCCTAGCACAAGAGTTATCACTTTCATTGTTTGAAATAAATGCACTTCCAACATTATTTGTTTCTTTGAAGTGATAGGGTGAGACATGAGTTCTCACACTCTTGTTTCTTGATTTTTCGTCCATTTCAAGAGCTTCCACTTTGCAACCAGAGTATCTAAACCAGTTGATTTTAGATCTTTAGTGTTCTTGAACATGGATACAGTATGCTTCCAACTTTCTGGCAAAGTGTGGAGCATTTTCTTGTTTAATTCCTCACTTGTATACTTCAACTCCAGAATATTCATCTCAGTGACCAACTGCATGAATCTATGGAGTTGTTGAGGAATTGATTCACCCTCAATATGATAAAATGTTTCATATTGTGACCTGAGGGTGTCTCTCCTTATACTTCTTATCTCATCACTCCCTTCGCAGAGAGTGTGAAGTATCTTCCACAAGGAGTGTGCTGTTTTATAGTTCTCACACCTGATTAATATCTCTTCAGGTAAAGCCATACTAAGCAAACTATATGCTTTTATATCAACTTTAACCTTTTTGACATCATCAGGTGATAGATCTTTGGTACTGATTTGTTGATTTTTGTCATTATAATCCGGCCCAAGAGTGGGTGGAATATAAGGACCTTCAGTGATGGATATCCATAAGTCAGAATCAGTATAGTTTACATGATTCCTAAACTTGATTTTCCACGACTTGAAGTCTACTTTTGTTTCCAACTTCGGAGGTTGGTAAGATGAACCACTGAAGTTGCTCATGATGTTAATTGATGAAAATAATTAACAAGATCTGCTATTCAATTGATTTGAATATAGAAACAAGTTAATTAAAACGATTGCAGTTAAACGAAATTAAACTCAATTAAACACAACTAACACTGATAGATCAATCGATCTAAATCAATGAGCACTTGGCTCTGATACCACCTGTGAATCCAAGGATCGTCAACAGGAATTATCAGTGTCAATTGATGTCAAGTCAACGTTTGCGGAATTAACGTTGATTTGGTTTAATTGTTTCAAACAACTTTAAGTATCAATAAATGATCAAGAACACACGTAACAAAACACAATTAATGATTAATCAGTATTTCATTAGAACATGTTAATGATTACAAATGTATTGAATGAATGATATTAAAGAATGCTATGATGTGATGGCTGTATAGGGTTTGATTGAAAGACTTTGAAGTGATTGTCGTATTGCTATTGCTGTCGTATTGCTATGCTGTTCATCAATCAATCGTCTAACTCAATCGTGCTTGAATCGAAACCTAGGATCCATATATATAGACAATGATGTTTCAGTTATAGGAAACACCGGATCTCTTGGGATTTGATTTGTTTCAGTTAAGGAATCATCGGATTTCTCGGGATTCGCATAACTGCCTTGTTGACTTGTTGACTTGTAACACTTGTATAATACAAGTGTTTGGACTTCGCAGGAAGTGTCTTCAGTAGGAATTTGTTCTTCCGTAGATGATGTATTCTTCCGAAGGAAACTTATTCTTCCGAAGGAAACTTGTTCTTCCAAAGGAAACTTTTCTGATTGTTCATCTGCAGAAGATCTTCGGATGTAAAAATTACTTGTAAAAAATATATCTACGGAAGAACAAAATGTTCATCCGTAGATGTTTCTTACACTTAGTCAATTTCATAAATTGACCAATTATAATGTTTGTACCTGCAACCATACATAAACCAACACACATATAAATGGGTTAACCTATATATTTAATGCATACATAATGATGAATTACAAAAATTCATTACAGATATTAATTCAAGTACTAAGCCTATACATAATGAACTAGATCTACTGATTCTAGTCCTAACAATACTCCCCCTTAGGCTTAGATACTTGCAATCAGTTCTTCAAAATTGAAAGATCCTTGACTCTGGCAATTATTTTATTGTAGAAGTAAGACACAGCAGTCTTCTGATCATCATACTTGTAGTTGATCTTCATTTTGCTGAACTTCTTCAGAGTCTCAAAACTGATCCCTAAAACATCTTCTTCAGTAATGAGTGTGTCTAACACATTGTTGTTATTCACCACTTCTAGCTCATCTTGCTTTGAGATTCTGAGTTCTGTTACTTCATCAAAATTTGTTCCCTTTAGCAGTCCAGCATTGAATCTTCTTCGTTTGTAGGCTTTGGCATGTAGTTTGTCAATCACTTGGATCACATGGACATGCAGGAACAGATCATTTTGTGCTTTTTCATCAGTCAGCTTGGGAAAGAATTTGTCATTGAGATATGAGGTGTAGCTGGGATGGAGTAGTTTGATTTCCACAGGATCAAAGATCCTGATCCTGTCAGCTTTCTTGTTCTCAGCATTTCTCAGCAGGACCAACTCCTTTGTCTTCTCAACATAACCCCATTCAGTGATTGGGTATGTGAATTGAGTCCCTTGAATGCATTTGATTGCTGCTTTGTTTCTACTTTTGTAGCCAACTGTCACACCCTCAAAATCCACGTGCGGGGTTTTACCGCGAGGCGTGTGAACAAACCAGGATCACAGTCAGTAGTTACATAGAACGACTCTATATGCCACAAGTAAAATAAAAACAACCAAAGATATAGTTTGAAACAGTGCGGAAGCGTTTTGAAAACAACTCAACAAATAAAAGTGTAAATATGGCAAAACATGTGCCAACCCAAAATAGTAAACTACAATCATTAAAATGCTAATGTCTTGAAAACTGAGTCTTAATATGCAAGTGGACCGTGGAGTGCTCCTAGAGGCAAGCAGCTTAATGACCTGAGAAAAGCATACTAAAATGTCAACACATAGGTTGGTGAGTTCAAGAGTTTGAGTTCAGTAAACACGTAAACAGTTGTGATATATATAAGCAGTGTATTGTAATAAATAGCTAGTCTATTAACAGCAAATATTAATACATAGTGATTTCGCAATTGAAGCTGACTGTGATAGTTGTTGCCTCCTGTCACGACTTACCATGTCGTGACAATGTTCAATAGGACAAATTGCACCCGGTTGACCTCGAGTCACACAGGTGGGGCTCGTCAGACCCAGTAGTACTACCCAAGTTTCCCCGCTATTTAATATTAACAATTCGAAAGTGTGAGGACTTTCCATGATAAATAACACTATATCAATATTAAACACAACTTAAATATTAAAAGCGTTCATAAAATACCAGTATGCTATCTCCCCCAAAAGAGATTAAATAAAGCGTGGGGCATGAACTCACCTGATGTATGCAAAGAGTACTTAGGGTTTAATTGAGAAACGAGTGGATAGCCAACCTTCAAAGGTTACCTAGATCATGCGAGTACATAAGTACGTGTAAATGAAAGACATGTGAAAACCCTAATCATACCAGAACCAAAGACTCAAGCTTCCAAACAAATAGACACGTTTGACCTAGTTGACCCGTTTGACCCGTTGGTGACATTATGAGTTATAATTCAAATAAAGCCAATAAGCACATATAACATACATAATTAACACTCAAATAGTATCATACACATGCTACATTATCCATACATAACCCTTAAATCTTAGCCATGCTCATAGCATTCAACATACACCATAATCATTACTCACCAAACCCAAACATGATATCCTAGCAACTAATCAACACCAACCTTTATACATGATCACCACAAATCCAAATATCATCCAAGATTATCCAAAACATCTCATACAATTAATTCAACATGATTCATCACCTTAGAATTCATCCATGACCACACTAACATGCTCCTAATATCCCAAACATGTTCATATCATCATACATCAAACTTTACACAAATAAAGTTTCCCTTTGGGAAAGAACATCCCAAAATCTATCAAACACCCTATACATTCATGAATTCATTAATAATATACCAATTCAAGCTCATATCAACACTATGCATGATCAACAACACCTAAACACCATAATCTAACCATCTTCATAAACAAAAGTTTCTACTTTTGGCAAGCTATGAACTAACAACATGTATTCAAAGATTTCTAGCATTCATAACAACAATCTACTAGCATCTAATTATCATCATGAATTCATCCATAACATCATCCATCACTAGATCACTACTTCATGCAAAATAAAGTTACTATTCTTAGTAACCTATGAACAATGCATCAAAATCCCAACTTTCTTGTAAGATCAATGTATTCTAACATTCATACAACCCAATAATCATCAAACATTCATCAAACAACAATCATCCACCCAAAATCATACAAAATTCGAACTAGGGTTTGTCAAGAATCAAAATCCATGATTAAGCCACTAAGAACATGTAATTCATACATAATCCACGTTAACTAATATGTAATCAACCAACTAACATATAAACATCATCAATTTATCAAAACTCAACACCAAGAACATCAATTCGTGAATCAAGGTTCGGCCATAATGAAGAACATCCCAAAAACATGAAAAAATCTAACCTTTAATGTGTAATGTAACAAAATTGAGACTTGTAATGCGTTGTAGGCCTTGAGATCGATCAAACCCAATGTGTTCTTGCTTAAACTTGATCAAAATCGCAGGTTTGAGAGGGGGGGATGAGGGGTTACGGTCGCACAAAGGGGTGGGGGCTAGGGTTTGTGTTTTGTTTAGTTTTACTTTGCATAATGACAACTTAGGCCCTTGTGTTTTGCATTTTATTAAAAGGCACTCTTTTAAACACTTTAAATGATTTTTAACTATAATAATAAACATATAACTCATGGTAACAAATTATATGTTTTATCTTTATAAAACACAAACATACAAATTAATACACATGTTTCCACGTTACGCGATTAATTCACAATTAAAATATAAAAACATGCAAACACATAAACATAATACAATAATCACATAATCAATTAGATTCACATAATTTACATTATTCATTATTATTAGGTCACCAACGTTAAACGACAACTAGTGTGTGTTCACGACACGTGTATGCAAGACTTAACGAAACTAACGGAGTTTGGTAACGGAAATTTACCGGATGTCACACCAACCCTCTTCAAGAATTCATCATCTACATGTTCTGAGGCATTGGACTTGTATCTTTTGAGCCCTTTGATTCTCTTCTGATGCTCTATATCTTCTCTTTTAGCTTCTATCAGGACATCATCTTTAAATTTAGTCTTCAACTTTCCCACTAGAGTTGAGAAGTCTCTTCCTCTAGGGTGAATTGGATAATTGCTGATGATTAGACTTTGAAGATCTTTGATGTTATTCTCTGGCAGACTCACCACTGAGAGTACATCATGGAAGTATTCAACTCTTCCAGATGTTCTTTTAATAATGGCACAATCCCAGTCTGGATCATATTTCCAGGCCATGATCCTGTTTTTTTCCACAGAACTTGGAGTTGTGATGTGGTCTATCAATTGTATCAGAGTGGACTTCTGCTCAGTTATCTCTCTCACTGTAGTCCCAAGTGGCCATACTTTACCAGGTATTACTTCTCTGGGCTCTCTGATCAATTTCTCCTTTCCTCTGTGCTGATCTTTAGATTCAACTGTTATAGGTTCAGCAGGAAATTTGCTTTGTTCCACATAAGATGGATGTGGAGCTTCAGTTCTGAATCTTACACCAGTATCCAGCTCAACTTTCATCACATGCTCCATCATCCTTCTAAGTTCCCCTACTGATCTTCCTTTAAGCTCATGTGGTTTGTAATTATGGCCTTGTAACCAACAAGTCATGTTGTATTTGCTCAGCTTAGCTATGTCACAATGTCCCAACTCCTTCTTTGTCTTCTTAATGGATTGAAAGGTTCTGAAGGCTTCATAATCACAATTTGGAATCATAAAGCATGCAAGCTCAAATTCTTTCAAGAGATTCTTCATCTCAGTCAGGTTTAGTCTCTCAACCATGTATAAGGGAAACCATGGTTTATAAGTGTCATGAACATGGTTGATTAAGGCCTCTCTTCTAATATGTCTTTTGTAGTCAGAAGATCATCAGCCTTTGAGACTTCTTGTTCTGGTGGAGAGTCTTCATTGATCAGCTCTTTCCACTCTTCATCACTTTCATCATCCTGGTGAGAGATAGACTTCATAGTAGATAAATCTACTGAAGGTGTGTGTTCAGGAGATATGAGCTTTTGTTTCTTGGAAGTACTTTCATCAACAGTTATCTTCTTCTCTGCAGTACCAAGATACTTTCTCTTTCTTGAGTACAGAATTAGCTCTTTTGATGCCTCAGTAGATTGTTTTGTTTGAGCAGTTGAAGCATTAGCATTAGATTCTAATGTACTGATCTTCATTTTCAGTTGCTCAATCTCTTCTTCTTTTTCTCTTTATCACATTTGACTGAGCAGTCATAGTGCTATTTGCTTGTTCAAACTTCATCATTATCTTTTCCTTTTCTTTCTTTTCAGTTGCTGCTGACTCTTTAAGCTCAGCTTCCTTATCAAGTAAAGCATCAATGACTTCCTTATCGCTTTGAGCATCTTCTCTCATTCTTTTTATTCTTGCTTGTTGTCTCATCAACTCTTCATCCTTTTCTTTGATCATTCCCTTCAGTTCTTGTATTATTTGCTTTCTTTTGTTTGATTTTAGCACCAGCTTGTTGTACTCAGCAACCAGATAGCTCATGCTGACAGGGATATCATTATCACTTAGATCATCTTCATTGTAGGCAATAATATCAACATAGTCTGCTTCTGCATCTACTTCCTGATGCTGAGAATCAACCTCATCATCTTTAACATCTTCCGGATCAACACTTGCTGAGCTTGACCTGGGTTCAGTGGCTTGATCTACAAGTTCTTGATGAGGTTGTTGTTGTTGATGATCAGTCACTGGAGATACTTGTTCAGTTTCATTTGAAAGTACAGGGGATTCAGTTTTGGATAATGACAGTTTAACTGTACTTGCTTGTGAGACTAATTCTGTCTCCCCAGTGTAAATACTCTCAGTAGCTGAATTTTCAGGATTTGGAGGTTGTTGATAAATTTGCATTTGAAGCTGATTTGGTGATTGGGGTTGAATGGGAGAGATTGGTTCTGTATTTTGGCTGGCTGGAGATTGTGGTTGGGGTGTTTGTTGTTGATTTGGTGATTGATGGAGGATAGGTGAGATTGGTTCTGTGTTTTGACTGGCTGGAGATTGTGGTTGGGGTGTTTGTTGTTGTTTTGGTGATTGATGGAGGATTGGTGAGATTGGTTCTGTATTTTGGCTGGATGGAGATTGCTGATGTATGGGTGATGTATCTGGTGAGTGAGTGTCTTGAGCAGAGTTGGTTGCAGAGTTCTCTTGTTCACTTTCCCACACAAGCTCTTGAGGAATGTCTGCAGTAGCATCAATCACATGTGCAAACATGTCCATGTCACCTCCTTCATATTTCCCAGAAATTTTGTTCAGCACAGATCTGCCAAGGTGTGCTTGAATAAACACACCACCGTCCACAGAAGTTCCAGGCAAATCCGCATTAATGATAAGTTGAATGAACCTTGGAAACATATACATCTTATCAGCCTTCTGTACTTTAATATGATCACACAGACAATTGAAGATGTACTTTGAGTAATTGTATGTTCTTCCCTCAAAAATACCAATGATACCAGATGATATATGTCTTGAAAATCTATCAAGCCCAGATTTTCTGTTTGAAATGCACTTCAGATAAGTGTGACACAGAAATCTGTATGGCTTACAGAGTCTTCCCTTCTTGATTTCTCCCTTTTCAAAGTCACCATCATACCCCATTATGAGAAAAACCTTTTCTATGTATTCATTTTCAAACACATCAGGGTGTCCGGCTTCAACATCTCCTAGTTCAAGAACCCTTCTTATTGTTTGTTCATCAATTCTCAGCCTTCGATTCTTAACTTCAGCAATAATACCTTCACCATCTTCTTCTACGTATGCAGAATTCCAGAAATCAGTGATATGTGATCGATAAATCACCGGCTCTGCTGATAGGGCATAGAACAGCTTCGATCTTCTTAGATATCTGATAATTTCTTGACACCCTTCTGACACAGGATCGTCATGGTTTAAGAAGGCACATACATTGTGTTCTCTCGCGAATCGATTATCCATCTGTTCATAAGAAAAGACTTCGTTAAAATCACATTATTGATATGAGAATACGAACAGTTGTGAGATAAAACAAGAATCGAATGGTTCATTCTTGAATATTACGACATGTTTTACCTTAATAACAGCAGATTAAGAACACAGATATATGTTTGCTTAAGGTTTTGATTTGGTAAATTTTGAATGCTGAGAAAGTGGAAAAATTTTGTTGAGTGAGGTTTTCTAGGTCTGAAAAGTGAGCTGAAAAAGCGAATAATGAATTTGACAAGTCAAACCACATTATTTATACTCTCAGACACATTAATTTTATCTCATTTATTAAGTGGGACCCTCAATGTATTCTTCCGTAGAATTAATTTCTCATTAATTAAGTGGAATCGTCAATGTATTCTTCCGCAGAACATCTACGGATCAACAATATCTGCTGATGATGTGAAATTGTAACATTAAATTACTTGTTGATCTTTATTCATCCGTAGTTTAACAATCTACGGATAAACATTTAAGATTGATTACCACATTGTAGCTTCTGCTGATGCTTAAAGTAGCACAATGCAGAGAAATATTGTTGTATGTATGGCCCAACTCCATTGGTTAGAACCATTTATTGCTTTAGGACCTTGTTGGCTTTGTATACATGGCAATTTAGTACAAGAAAGTTTAAAAGTATGATTTTTACTAAAATTTTCATGTATCCAGAAGCTAAGATGATGCTCAGATTCCAATTCCTTCAAATTGATAATGATATAGACATTGCTGCTGCTGATTGAGATACTTTTTCATGTATTCTACTCCCCCTAAATTTGTGATTAATGGTGAACTTAAGCATTTATCATAAATTTCTTTAAGAAAATAACATGATTTTTAACTGTATGATAATGATCAGATACATATACACATATGATGGGTTCATACTATAATACTAAGCCTCTTCTTGATGAGTTATTTTGTTGATTTGATACCTGAACAAGTTCTGATTGCAAGTATATTGTCCACATAAATCCATACAAGAGCTCATGTATCAACTAGGCATGCTGTTTATCATGTTTTCATATTGATTTGGAAATAACTGTTATGGGCTTCACATTCAATTCACAAAGGTTTTGTCCTCCCTTTGCAAGTCAAATCATCACTTTTTCACACTTAAGACTATGTACTTTAAGTTATAATATCTATCTTGAGATGTATATGGCATCTCATTGATGCATTGATGTAAAAGCTCAAGATAATATACAGTTGATCACATAGGATTCTTTTGAGAGCTTTAGATATGATCATCATCAGGTCACCAGGTCTTTACTCACGTAAAACAGAGGTGCCTTTAACCCAGGTCTTTGTTCACACAAAACAGAGGGATGATGATCATGATCTGATCTTTTCACCTTTTGCAACTGATATTCAGTATGGTGATCATACACCCAGGTCTTTGTTCACACAAAACAGAGGGAGTATGATTTGCAAAGATAGATATTATAAAGTGTTTTACATAGTGTGTTTAGATGAGTGATTTGATCACATTAGGATAAGACTCACTTTGTATTCTCAAAATGAAGTTTCCCACAAACAATCATTTTAGTATTATGTTTGGCATGGACTCAGTTTAGTTTCCACTCAAGATGAATCTACTCACATATCAAGAAGCTTGCTAAGATTTATTGTTATTTATTTATTCAGGAATAGGCAAATTTATAGTGTACTATCATTTCCCATACATATGTCATGTTGATGTATCATTACACACAACATTTTGTTTGTTTAAATTTGATTAATCTAAGTTAATCATGCCTAGAGACTCAATCAGAAAATTAAATCTGACTGAATCAAAGGCTTTAGTGAATAAATCAGCAATCTGATTTGATGTATCCACTTTGACTAACTTAATCAACCCCTTTCTGAGCAATCTCTCAGAAAATGATATCTTATCTCAATATGTTTTGTTTTACTATGTTGCACAGGATTAGCAGTGATAAACATAACAGCAGAATTGTCTATATAGATAGAAGTTTGAAGAAAATTGTAACCATAGTCAAGCAATTGGTTTTGCAACCAAAGAACTTGAGAGCAACCAGCTGAAGCAGCAATGTACTCAGCCTCAGCTGTGGATACAGAAACATTGGTTTGTTTCTTGCACTGCCATGATACTAGCCTTGGTCCAATGAATTGACATCCACCGGTTGTTGATTTTCTGTTACTGTTACACATCCACCATAGTCACTGTCTGAGTATGAGTAGAGTGTAAAGTCTCCATCCTTTGGATACCAAAGACCAAGTCCTGGTTTTCCCTTGAGGTATCTGAAAAATCTTTTTAAAGCATTGAGATGTGATTCCTTGGGATCAGATTGGTACCTAGCACATACACACACAACAAATATAATATCAGGTCTACTGGCAGTTAAATACATAAGTGAACCTATCATTGATCTATATAATTTTTGATCAATAGATTTTCCAGAGGGATCAGGAGCAATCTTATCAATTGTTGATGCTGGTGTTTTGCATGAGGATACTTCAGCAAGATTGTATTTCTTCAGAATTTGATGTATGTATTTTTCTTGGTTGATGAATATTCCATCTGCTTTTTGATGAACTTGAAGGCCAAGGAAGAAGGTTAATTCACCCATTGAGCTCATCTGAAATGCAGATTTCATCAGCTCTTCAAAATTCACACACAATCTCTTATTAGTTGATCCAAATATAATGTCATCAACATATACTTGAACTACTAAGAGATCTTGATGTTCTTGTTTGAGAAAAAGTGTCTGATCAATAGTTCCTCTTTTGTAGCCATGCTTGAGTAAGAAAGATGATAGTGTTTCATACCATTTTCTTGGTGCTTGATGAAGACCATACAAGGCTTTATCTAGTTTGTATACCCTATGAGGATAATGAGGATCTTCAAATCCGGGGGGTTGTGACACATAAACTTCCTCATCAATTTTCCCATATAAGAATGCACACTTGACATCCATCTGATACACAGTAAACTTCTTATATGAGGCATAGGCCAAAAACACTCTTATGGCCTCAATTCTTGCAACTGGTGCAAAAACTTCATCATAGTCTATTCCTTCTTCTTGAGTGTATCCTTGTGCAATCAACCTTGCTTTGTTTCGTACAATAATCCCTCTATCATCCAGTTTGTTTTTGTATAGCCATCTAGTTCCAATAGGATGTTGACCTTCAGGCAAATCAACAAGAGACCACACTTTTTGCTTTCTGAACTGTTGAAGCTCTTCTTGCATAGCTTCAATCCAGCTATTGTCTTTTAAAGCAGTTGTGATGTTTGGAGGCACCACTTGAGAAAGAAAACAGTTGAAGAGACAAAGGTTGGCTGTACTACTTTGGCTCCTTGTAGTTCTCTTTTCAAGATTTCTAATGATGTTGTCAAGTGGATGAGTCTTATGAATTCTCATTGAAGGAGTTGATTCAACTGGAATAGATGATTCCAGGTTAGTCATTTCCATTGCCTCAGACTGATTCAGCTCAGGTTGAGAATTCAAGAAATAGTCAAAATGAGAGTCTGTTGATTGGGCTACAAAGTATCTCCAGTTGTTTTTGCTCTTCTGCAGGAACTTCTTCGGAAGCATTTTGCTCTTCCGTAGGAACTTCTCCGGATGCATTTTGGTCTTCCGTAGGAACTTCTTCGGAAACATTTTGCTCTTCCGTAGGAACTTATCCGGATGCATTTTTGTCTTCCATAGGAACTTCTCTGGATGCGTTCTGGTCTTCCGTAGGAACTTCTCCGGATGCATTCTGGTCTTCCGTAGGAACTCTTCTCCGATGCTTTTGGTCTTCCATAGGAACTTCTCCAGATGCATTTTGGTCTTCCATAGGAACTTCTCCGGATGCATTTTGTTCAATTCAACATGTAGTATCTGCTTCTACTGAAGTGTTTTCATCTGAAGATGGATGTATCCTTGGAGGATCAGCAGATAAGGTTACTTCAGTCATAATAGGTGGAACAAATGGATAACATACTTCATCAGATCCTGCATTGTTCAAATGATCATAGTTAAATGATTTAGATAAAGCATCTATGTCAAATAACCATGATGAACCTTTAACTGACTTAGTAAATACAGTTTCATCAAAAGATACATTAGGAGTCTCTTCCACAATGTTATGTTGTGGAATATACACTCTATATGATTTTGATGTTGAAGAGTATCCAACAAAGAAACCATCATATGCTTTTTCTGAAAATTTTCCTAATGACTCTTTTATGTTCAAAACAGTTACTTGAAATCCAAAGACTCTTAGATATCCTATGTATGGTTTTCTTTTAAATAGGAGCTCATAAGGAGTTTTGTTATGTTCTTTGACAATTAATGTTCTGTTTTAAACATTGCATGCAGTATTCACAGCCTCAGCCCAAAAAGTGATAGGTAGTTGTGAATCAGCTAGCATTGTTCTTGCTGCTTCAATGAGAGTTCTGTTTCTTCTTCTTTCAGCAACTCCATTTTGTTGTGGAGTCCTTGGTGCACTGAATTGTCTTGCAATACCTTTGCTCCTGCAAAAGGAATCCAGTTCAAAATTGACAAATTCAGTACCATTATCACTCCTAAAAATTTTAACTTTTGTATCAAGTTGATTCTCAATCTTGATCACAAAGTCCATTAATGTTTTTGATGTTTCACTTTTTTGTTTTAAGAAAAAGACCCATGTAAATCTTGTGAAATCATCAACTATCACCAAACAATATTGCCTTTTTCCAATGCTCATTACATTGGTGGGACCAAAAAGATCCATGTGAAGCAATTTGAGTGGTGTAGTATTAGTATTGATGGTTTTGGATTTATGTGACACTCTATGTTGTTTTCCTTTGTAACAAGAAGAACAGTGAGTTGAGCAATGAAACTCTTTATTTGGCAATCCAATGACCAGGTCTTTTTCACCAATTTATTCATGTTCTTCATGTTAGAATGGACAAGCCTTCTATGCCATAATTGAGACAAGTCTTCTGAGAGTTTAGATATAAGGCATGTTTCATGTTTTGTGAGAGAAGTGTTGTTCATATCCAAAACATAAGTGTTTCCTTTTCTTGCTGCTTTGAGGAGAATCCAATCTTCTGGAACAATAAATCCTGGCTTAAGAATGTAACAGTTAGTATCATCAAACAATGTAGTATAATTTTGATCACAAATTTGAGACACACTAAGTAGATTATACTGTAAATTTTTACAGTAATTTACTTTATCAAATTTGAGTACACCATAGGTTATCATTCCTTCACCAACAATTTTACCTCCCATTTTATCCCCACCAAATGCCACATAAGAAGCATTTTTATGTTTGAAATCATGGAGAAGAGAACAGTTTCCTGTCATATGCCTGGAACAACCACTGTCAACATACCACTTGTTGTCAGCTCTCCAATATTGTTCCTGCATTCAGAAAAGAAAATCAGTTAGAAGTGACAACCCAAGTCTTAGTGATCTTGGGTTTGTCAACAGGGTCTAAAACAGTTACTCTTTCATGAACAATTTTTGAAGTTTCAGTTTTAGATTTGATTGATTCATTCTGATTTGATTTAGATAAGGATGATTCTGCTGAATGGGATGTTGATGAAGTAGATTCATGATTCATAATTTCTGCTTGACTCAGATCAACTTCATTTGTTTGAGTCTTTTGTTTTGATAATGAACCTTTAAATGTCTCACTATCTTTTGTTTTGAAAGAGGTATATGAATGCCCTTTTCAAATTTATCAAAGAATGAATCATCATCCTTTGATTCCTTATCTGACAAATCTACTCTTTTGTGGGGTGTTTTTGACTGCTGGAAAGTTGGTCTTTTCTTCAATATATGAACACTTGATGATGTTTTGTCCTTTGATTTTTACTTTGATTTTTGTTCATACTTCTTCAGTTTTGAACCTTTTGCAGAATCAGTAGATTGAGAATCTGATTCAGACTTATCTGATTCTTTCTTCTTTGAGCCTTTTGTCTTGTTCTTTTTGTTGAAATAACATTCCTGTGTGGAAGGATTATTTTTGTTGCAGATAGCACAATGTTTGTTGAAGTAGCAATCAGCAGTCATGTGATTGTTCATATTGCAAATAGAGCAGTAGCTGCTGAAGTAAAAATCTTCTCAGAATCATTCTTTTTGTTTGTTGAATTTTGTTGTTGTTCTTTCTTCTTCAGCTTTGGATGTGCTTCTCCTTTTTCCACTTTGTGCACATTTTGATTGTTTGTTGCTGAATTCCTCTTCCGTAGATCAGCAGCTGAAGTTTTTTTTTCAGTTGATGATCTGCTGATACCTTTTTTTTCTTTTTTTCTTTGAATTTCTCTTTTCTTCAGTGATGACAGATTCATCATTCAATTTCTTGGAGGAGTCTTGTTGCTGACTTAGTTCTTGAAGACCTTCATTCAATTGAGTATTCTCTTGTAGATGGTCTTCAGCATGTTTCTTTGTTTAGGAGGATATGGCAACTTTGTTTCTTCAAGCACTTTTGGAATATGAGTTTTAAGATGAACATTCTTACCAGTGATTATTCGATCAACATCATGTTCATCAGAATCATCCAAGTCATCACACTTATCATAATCAATTTCTGAATCATTTTGATCTAAAGATTCTGATTCAGAAGATTTAGTTTCACTCACCTCAGCTTCATCATTAATTTTAATTTGAGTTGAATCTTTTTCAAACTTAGTGCTAGGCATAAAATGATTTGACAGAGTGTTGGTCATTGTTGTAGGTAAAGATGTGTAATTATCATTTATAGGTGGTGCAACCGCATTATAACCCAACCCAGACCTTTTCTTTGATTCTATATGAGAATTTAATAATTTCTCATATTGCTGAGATGATAATTGAAACTTCTGAAGTTTCACTTCAGTTGATGCATGATCAGCCATGGATTTTGTTAGGGAATTGGTCAGATGCTCAACTTGGGCTTTTAGGCTATAATTTTCAGAAACAAATTTTTCTAAATCCTTTTGCAAAGAGTTAATTTTTATTTGATACAATTTATGTTCTCTAACATGGGATTCATTCAAAATCATTGTTTCTTTTACTTTGTCAGCCAACTGTTGAGCATGGACTCTATATCGTTCAACTTCCTCAACACATGTTGATGAACACAATCTTTCTTTTCTCCTCTTTGCCATTGGTGGAACTGTTTGATCCATATGAGCCATCAATGCTTGATTCTCTTCCAAAACTTCCTTTTCATACACACTCCAGTCACACGTTCCATCTTGAAGTATGATCAGCCCTGACTCCTTTGGGTTGCTGGGTCCAGCTGATTCTTTGGTGGCTGGTGGGGATGCATTGATCAGTTGAGATTGTTTGTGCAGAGGTCTTTGAGAAGTTGATTGTTGATGAGCTTGATTGATTTCTTTGATGCTGTGGTGTTGTCTCATCTCTGGATATGACTGTTGATTGCATTCTCTTGAGAAATGTCCATAGAGATTGCATTTGTAGCATCTTACTTTTGATTTGTCAATGCCAATCTTTGATGTTTTGCTTGCTGAAGCCAAGTTCTTATTTCTCCTGAGATATTGCTTTGCTCTATAAGAATCATGGCCATCTGCCATTGTAGATCCATTTCTTCCACTACATCAGGAGGCAGTTCTTCTAAGTCTTGTTGACAAATATTTGCTGAAGTTAGAGAGCTTCCCAGATAGGCTTGAAAACTGGAACTAAACGCTGCAAAGGCTGCTCTTTGTTCTTCAGAGTCCAATATCACAGTTATTGGTTCTGACTGATTGGCTGAAAGTGAAGACTTAGCTGTTGCTGTAGTTGTATCTTGTCTATCAGTAGTTCTTCCTTTATTCTTTTGGTGCTTGTCTTGAGATGATTTCTTTGAGGGTTTTGAAGCATAGAAGCTAACTTCCTCATCATCATCACTCCTAGCACAAGAGTTATCACTTTCATTGTTTGAAATAAATGCACTTCCAACATTATTTGTTTCTTTGAAGTGATAGGGTGAGACATGAGTTCTCACACTCTTGTTTCTTGATTTTTCGTCCATTTCAAGAGCTTCCACTTTGCAACCAGAGTATCTAAACCAGTTGATTTCAGATCTTTAGTGTTCTTGAACATGGATACAATATGCTTCCAACTTTCTGGCAAAGTGTGGAGCATTTTCTTGTTTAATTCCTCACTTGTATACTTCAACTCCAGAATATTCATCTCAGTGACCAACTGCATGAATCTATGGAGTTGTTGAGGAATTGATTCACCCTCAATATGATAAAATGTTTCATATTGTGACCTGAGGGTGTCTCTCCTTATACTTCTTATCTCATCACTCCCTTCGCAGAGAGTGTGAAGTATCTTCCACAAGGAGTGTGCTGTTTTATAGTTCTCACACCTGATTAATATCTCTTCAGGTAAAGCCATACTAAGCAAACTATATGCTTTTATATCAACTTTAACCTTTTTGACATCATCAGGTGATAGATCTTTGGTACTGATTTGTTGATTTTTGTCATTATAATCCGGCCCAAGAGTGGGTGGAATATAAGGACCTTCAGTGATGGATATCCATAAGTCAGAATCAGTATAGTTTACATGATTCCTAAACTTGATTTTCCACGACTTGAAGTCTGCTTTTGTTTCCAACTTCGGAGGTTGGTAAGATGAACCACTGAAGTTGCTCATGATGTTAATTGATGAAATAATTAACAAGATCTGCTATTCAATTGATTTGAATATAGAAACAAGTTAATTAAAACGATTGCAGTTAAACGAAATTAAACTCAATTAAACACAACTAACACTGATAGATCAATCGATCTAAATCAATGAGCACTTGGCTCTGATACCACCTGTGAATCCAAGGATCGTCAACAGGAATTATCAGTGTCAATTGATGTCAAGTCAACGTTTGCGGAATTAACGTTGATTTGGTTTAATTGTTTCAAACAACTTTAAGTATCAATAAATGATCAAGAACACACGTAACAAAACACAATTAATGATTAATCAGTATTTCATTAGAACATGTTAATGATTACAAATGTATTGAATGAATGATATTAAAGAATGCTATGATGTGATGGCTGCTAGGGTTTGATTGAAAGACTTTGAAGTGATTGTCGTATTGCTATTGCTGTTCTCGATCAATCAATCGTCTAACTCAATCGTGCTTGAATCGAAACCTAGGATCCATATATATAGACAATGATGTTTCAGTTATAGGAAACACCGGATCTCTTGGGATTTGATTTGTTTCAGTTAAGGAATCATCGGATTTCTCGGGATTCGCATAACTGCCTTGTTGACTTGTAACACTTGTATAATACAAGTGTTTGGACTTCGCAGGAAGTGTCTTCAGTAGGAATTTGTTCTTCCGTAGATGATGTATTCTTCCGAAGGAAACTTATTCTTCCGAAGGAAACTTGTTCTTCCGAAGGAAACTTTTCTGATTGTTCATCCGCAGAAGATCTTCAGATGTAAAAATTACTTGTAAAAAATATATCTACGGAAGAACCAAATGTTCATCCGTAGATGTTTCTTAAACTTGGTCAATTTCATAAATTGACCAATTATAATGTTTGTACCTGCAATCATACATAAACCAACACACATTTTAAGGCCCCGTTCCCGGAAAACCTCACAGTTGGTTAATCATAGCATAAAATCAGTTTAATAACAAAACATTGCAGCGGAAATAATTAGTCATTCATTTAAAACTTAGAAACCATATCGTACTCATACATTTCTCCTTTAATTGCAAACAAAACATATTACTTGTTCTTAAATTACAATAAAGATTTCATAAATAGGAATGCCATCCATAGCTCCCCAAGTAGCTCCGTGTGCCATCCTCAGCATCAGCGTTTACCTGCCAACTATTACGCATAAAAGTCAGCTTCGCTGAGTGAGTTCTAGTTTTAAATGATATAAGAAAATATTAACTTTATCCTTCATATAATGACCATGCATATAACATAGTACATAACATTACTTGCATCATAATAAGCATGTTCATTACTTTCACTGTCATCATAAATGAGTTGCCATAAGCAAGAGCTACTACATGTGTGATCGACAACAATGTCATCCCTGTCGGTGAGATCATGATAGGTTGGACTCACTCCAGTCGTGAAGATCATGATAGGTTGGACTCACTTAGTATAGATGTACTTTCATTGTAATAGGACTTGTGTTAGTTTCAGTTTGTATTTGATAGTTATTAGCAGTTTTGGCAGTTCAGCGAAACTGTGAGCGAATCTATAGTTTCGCTCACAGTTTGCTGTTTTGGTTCACCGGCGAACTTATGTTCTGCCGGGCGAAACTATAGTTTCGGCATGACAGTTTCGCTGTAGCGAAACTGTAAGCGAAACTATGACTGCTATATATACTTTTGTTATTTCATTTTGCAGGATAAGTTTGCAAAACCCAAAACGTGGATTCTGTTGCAAACTATCATTCTCAAGCAGTTACTTCATTGAAATACATTGTGCTTATTGTTATTGAGTGAGTTAGTTCATTTGAATATCAATTATGTCTTGATTCATCATATTCTTCTCTCAATTGTTTGTTATTTGGCTTATGTATGTGATATTGATCAAACTATTCTATCAATTGTACTGTTCATCGATCACATGGACCAACAATATGGTATCAGAGCCTTAGTGCTCTTGATTTGTTGAGTTTTGGTGGTTTTGGTCAATATCTAGGTTCAATCAATTTTCATCGGATTATCAGCTGTTTTTGGGATGGAAATTGATTGAATTATGCTTGTTCTTCATTGAGGAAGATTCTACAATCATCAGATCTCAAATTCATTGAGTTTTGGATGATTTTGGATTGATTTTAAGGTGAAAAAGGGTTTTCAGATCGACGAGTGAAACTACAGTTCTTACAGCGAAACTGTTGATGATTCATTCAGTGAAATTGTGAGTTTTTTGGATTTGAAGTGTTTTCTAGAATTTCAGCGAAATTATCTCTTGAACGAAAGTTCAGCAGTGTTTTTGATCAATTATCAAGCGAAAGTGCTGCCGAAACTATATCTGAACGAAAGTTCAAGCTTGTTTCCTGCGAAATTAGCAGCGAAACTAAGCAATTGTTGTCTTTGATTCAAGCGAAAGTGCTGCTGAAATTTCAAGAGAAAGTGTCTGAGTTTGCGAAAGTATTTGTTTTAGCGAAACTATTAAGCAAGCCTACTTTCTCAGCGAAGTTGTTAGCGAATTTGTCAGCGAACTTACCAGCGAAATTACCAAACTTTCTGCGAAATTATCATGTCAAAATTAACTACTCTCACACTTGCGGATCTTGAAAGTGTTGCTCCTAATAGACCTCCAAGACTCATTAATGGAGATAATTTTGAAGATTGGAAGAGATGTCTCAAGGCTTTCTTTTTCTATACAGATCATAATCAATGGGAATCGATTATTTCAGGTCCTCATATACCTACGATTACAGTTGGTGATGTCGTTTCTCAGAATAAAGATCCATCTTCTTATACTGAAAGAGATCTGAAACTGATTGATCGTGATCAAAAAGCATTTGGTGCTCTAACTCTCTGCTTGGCTCCTGACATCTACAATCGTTTTGCAGAGCATAAAAATGCTAAATCCCTTTATGATGCTCTCTGTGAATTCTTTGATGGGAATGCAGATCTGGTGAAAGACAAGAGTATTCAAGCTGAAAAGGAGTTTAACTCGTTTGTAGGATATAAGAATGAAAGTTTGACAGATCTTACAAATCGATTCTTAACTGTTTCAAGCACTCTGAAGAAAATATGATGAAAGACTCTCCAACAGCGAACAAGTTAACAGACTTCTCGATTCTCTTCCACCACAATGGAGTCTTCAAGTGAGGATGCTCAAACAAGAAAGAGGTTTTACAGATTATAAGCTGATGGATATCATTAATAAGTTGAAATCTTTTGAGTTGGATATGAAAAGAAGAGAATTTAACCAGACTATGATGCCCACACCTGGTTTTTCTCAAAATGCTGCTTTATTGTCATCCGCTGCAAACTCTCACATCAGAATCCAATTCAAGGAGGGAGCAATACAAGTAATTTCTCAAGTGGTAGTAATCATGTTGGAAAGGAATTGGGAAATTCTAAGGTGAATGCTGAAACTACTATTCCATCTGAAACAATGGCTCTTTTTGGAATGTTTGTTCAGAGCTATGAAGCTCTTGTTGCTGGTGAGTTGAAAGGTAAAGGAATGACTATGGAGGATATGTATCAAGTTGATCCTATTGGAAGAGACTGACATTCAATGGCAAATGGCAATGTTAACTTTAAGAGCTCGGAGGTTTATGGAAAGAACGGGAAGAAAGAACTTCGGTGGTCAATCATCAACCTCAAAACTAGGATTTGACAAGTCAAAACTGAGATGCTTCAACTGTAAACAATTGGGACATTTTAAACGTGAATGTCCATTACCAATTGTAACAGATCCTAGTAACACTGGAGTGCCAAGATTGACAGAGAAAGTAAAGGAAGAGGGAAATTCAAAAAAGGAGTCAGCCTTGATTTCTAATTTTGACTGGAGTGCAGAGGTGGAAGAAACCAGATCTGAAATAAATCATGCTTTAGTTGCTGAGATTGTGAAAAGTGATGAGATGGAAGTTGAGAAAGATGAGTTTGTGCTGTTTAAGGAATTCAAAGGAGAGAATGAATCTTCAGTAAAGGAGAAAGAAGAGAAAGATGATGGAGAGAAGAAAGAGAAAAACTACAGATTCAAAAGCTCTGAAGGAAAAGAGAAGGATGATGCGGCCGCTACTGTTGAGGAAGGAAATCGAGTACTCCAGTATGCATGTGCGATAAAGCTTTAGCTGCCGAAAAGATGGTAATGGGACTTCCTTATGAGGTAATACAGGATATGTGTTCATCTGCTTGCAAAATTAGACTTTTTGGGGTTTATAAGGCTAATCGTTTGTTAATTGATAATGAAAAGGATTTAAAACGCATTAATGATGAACTTAAATTGAATGAATCAAAATATTTTGTGAAATTAAATGAGGCTTTAAAAGAAACTGATCATTTAAAAAGAATTGTTTTGGAAAGGAATGTAGAGATTAATACTTTGACTGAACGAGTTGCTCTGGCTGAATTTGAAGCAAGCAAACTTCAGTCAAAGTTAGATAAATGGACTATTTCTGGAATGAAACATGATGATCTTTGTAAATCTCAACGGGGAGCAAGAATTAAAACTGGTTTGGGTTATGAAAATGTACAGGTTTATCCTCCTCCTAGTACATATTGTTATTCTCCTATGCCTGTTCCTCATCCTTCTAATGATTTAATCAAATCAGATACTGATAGTATGTCTGCAGGTTTAGTTGGGAATAACTCTAAGTACATTCGTGAAGACTACGACTATGGACCAACTAGTGGGCTTGGATGCACTAGTTCTAGTACACCTAAAAAACTGCAGTCTGTTTTAGATAATAAGTCTAGTTTAAATTCAGTATTTGTTTCTAGTTCAAATGTAACAGACTTGAATGTCTCATGTTCTCCTGATTGTTCTATTTCATCTTGTAATTCAAATCTTAATAGTGATGATTTTTGTTCTGGTTATGAATTGAATGAATCTGATGTTTCACCTAAAACAACTGAGCAACTTAAAACTAATTCTTTTGAAAAGTCTTTTCTCAACCTATTCCATCTTTTATACCATTAAATATGACATCTTCAGAAAAATGCAGTTCTCCTTCATCTGAAACTAGTACCAATGGTACGAGTTTTACTGATTTGTCAAAAGAATCAAGCTATGATTTTGTAAAGAATAATTCTGAGTCAAATAAACAAAAACATCATGAGATGTATGAGACATTCAGTGATGTTGATTCTAGTTTGTCTGAATGTGATGAGGAGATTATTATTGATCCTATTTTTACCTCATCACATCATCGATCTAGATTCAAACATCATTGTTTCAGGTGTGGTGAAGAGGATCATCTTATCAAAAATTGCCCTTTGATTGAAAGATCCTCTAATAGAAATTGTTTTGGGAATAAATTGACAAATTGGTTAATAATTTCTTTCATAAAAAATCAGCTTCTTTGAAAACAAAGGTTGTTCAATCTTGGGTCCCTATTACTCCTGGCTAAATGATTTGTTCATTCATTTCAGGGATCTTCTTCAAAGATTGTAAACAGTCTGTGGCATGTTGATAGCGGCTGTTCCAAACACATGACGGGATTAAAGGATTTGTTGACTAATTATCGAATTATCAATGGAGGATATGTGGCATTTGCTGGAGACAAGAGGGGTGGAAAAATGATTGGACAAGGAGAAGTTACTAATGGCTCTCTTACTCTTGAAAAAGTCAACCATGTTCCTGAATTGGCATTTAATCTTCTGAGCGTCTCTCAAATTTGTGATAAAGATATTCCAGTTTTATTTAAATCTGACGAATGTTTATTTTTGAAATCAGAGATAGCTGTTCCAGAAGATTTAATTCTCATGCGTGCTCCAAGGAAACATGATACATATCTTCTTGATATGAATTCTAATGAGTCAAAAGCTACTGCAACTTGTCTTCTTTCAAAAGCATCAACATCTGAGTCACTCTTGTGGCATCGTCGATTGGGCCATGTCAATTTTAAGATAATTAATAAATTAGTAAAGAACAATCTTGTTAGAGGACTTCCTTTAAAAGATTTCTCTGTGTCTGAAAAATGCATGGCATGTGCCAAAGGGAAACAACATAAGAAATCTCATAAGCCTAAACTTTTAAATAGCATATCAAGTCCTCTAGAGTTGTTACATACTGATTTATTTGGGCCAATTAGTGTTAAATCCATTGCTAAAAAGTCCTTTGTCTTGTTGTTACAGATGATTTTTCACGTTATTCATGGGTGAGATTCCTTGCTCACAAAAGTGAAGTTGCTGAGGAATTGCAGAAATTAATCATTTCAATTGAATCAGTCAGTAAGAAAAAAGTTATGGGATTAAGAAGTGACAATGGCACTGAATTTAAAAATCAGATTCTTGACTCATTTTGTGCTCAAAAAGGGATCGTGAGACAATTTAGTGCTGCAAGAACCCCAGCAGAACGGAGTTGCAGAAAGAAAGAATTGTACTCTTGTGGAAGCTGCTCGTACAATGTTGATAGAATCCTCACTACCTGTCATTTTCTGGGCTGAAGCTGTTAATTGTGCTTCTTATGTTTTAAACAGAGTGCTAATTGTGAAAGATAAAGTGAAGACTCCTTATGAACTTTTTCATAAGAGGAAGCCACTAATTGATTTCTTTCGCCCATTTGGATGTTCTTGTACGCTTCTGAATACTCAAGCTCAAAAGATGACAGGATCAAAGATCACAAGTTTCAAGTATTAGAGTGTAATGCAGCGGAATGAAGAGAAGAATTAGTCAAATTATAGCAAGAGTTTGTTACTTGTAAACAAAAGCGAGAGAATATTTTTCTGTGATTGGAATGTTTCAATAATGCCCAATATTATTGCTCAATCATTCACAGTTACAATAAGGTTGGCACTCCTTATATAGAGTGCAATCACTGCTGTAATCACGGGATGGTGATTACTAGCAGATCTAGTACAAAAATAACTACTTCTTAACAAACTACTGAAATGTTCACAACTACTGAGAACATGTCAGAGTGCTAAGTATAAAACATGAAACAACTGAAAAGAAACTACTGATACTACAACGACTGAAGAACAAACTTTTCAGTCGTTTTACAAAACTACTGAAAAGAGAAAATATAAAACTACTGAAAGCAAACCGTCACAACTACTGAAGAAGTCATCTTCAGCTGTTGTGACAACATCTGATACTTTGTCTTCAGCACTTGTCTTCAGACTTTGTCTTCAGCACTTGTCTTCAGACTTTGTCTTCAGCACTTGTCTTCAGACTTTGTCTTCAGCACTTGGTCTTCAGACTTTGTCTACAGCACTTGTGTCTTCAGACTTTGTCTTCAGCACTTGTGTCTTCAGACTTTGTAATCAGTTGTTGTCTTCAGCTGTTGTGGACTTCAGTAGTTGTTGTGACGTCTGTGGGACTTAAGGTTTTTCTGATCCGGCTCATTGGTTCTTTTGGTCCAACAAACTCCCCCTGAACCAATGCAGCCAAAACCTTTAACTTTATTGAGGTCCCACTTATTGTTGGCAAAATGGATGGTCTTTTTCCTTCTTGATCAGTTGAGAGGATGACCCATATAAGCACCGGCCTGGAAGTAAGTCTCTGATGATTTGGTTGGCAAAGTATGGATGGGAGCTCTGTATTGGGGAATTGGACACTGAGCTGTTCCCCCATCCATGAAACTCACTTCCCATGTATAAGCCTGTAGGATTCTCTGGTGTATGCTCTGAGAAACATGATTTGTTCTTCCATAGTAAGATTCTCTGGTTCACCATCGAACAATCCTTCACGCCCATACAGCTCTGAGATGTATTTGGCCTGTTTGCCATTTTTGAGCTCAACTGTTGTGATCTGTCTGTAGGCAAACTCATCTGGATGATTACCTTCAAGTAACAGACTGAGCTCATTTTGTTTGAAGTTCTCAAGCTTCTTGTAGACTAACCCCTTCTTGATTACTCTGTTTTCTAACATCTTTTGGGGAGGCTGTTTAGTCTCATAAGCCTTCTTGAAGTCTTCTACAATCTCCCAGGGTGATACTACAAGGACCACTGTGATCTCTTCATCTACGATCCTTTTGATCTGGCCCTTGTATCGTGCAGGAATGTCCTTCTTCACAATTCTGTGAGCCACCCTAGGATCAGGCCACATCCTCACCTTTTCCTTTTGATATTGAAATGTGTTGGCGAGGGTGTACAGTCTCAGAGCTTCCTTCTTCATACTTATTATTGATGAAGAAGCAGCATAAGTTTTATCTATACTCTTTAGCATCTCCTCATCATGAAGCCTTTGCAATTGCTCTTCTTCGATCTTTACTCTCACAGTTTCCATCTGTGAGGTGGGAGTGATGGGCATAGATTTGGCTTTAGGCAAAGTTAGGACTGCAGAAAGAGGCAGCCTATCTTCTCCTCATCATTCTCTTCTTCTTCTTCTTCTAGCCTCAACATCCTTCTCTTCTTCTTCTTGGATGCATCATCGGCTGTTGGTTTTGAGGGTAAAGGAGTTGGTTTAATGGGTTGTGGTAGTGGTGATTTTGAAGTGGTAGGTTTTGCAGGTTGTTCTAGCATTCTTGTAATGAGTGAGGCTTTGGAGTATTTTGCTAGTTCGTTTCTTTTCCAGCACCTGCTTCATTTAAAGCTTCAATCACTAATCCCTTTGTATATGCTTCAGACGTACAGATCTTGGTGGTTATAGCCAAGATACTGTCCCTGGTCCATGACTTAATCTCTATCAATGATCTTCCAAGATACTTAGCAATAAATCTGATCATGATCTCCAGTCTTTCTCTTTCTAGCACATCATAGCTTGCCCATCTTGAGTTAATTTCTTCAACTTCAAGTCTTCTAATCTCTGAGTCAAGCTGTGCAGTATCGAACCCTTGTCTGTATAGTTGGTCAATAATGGAGTCCATAGATTTACTATGTGTAGCATCCGCCATTTTGACCATCTCATCAAGTTGGAGTTCTTTTTCTTTTCTTTCAATCTTCCTCTTCTTATATGTGATGTGAAAGTCTTTGTGACTTTCACTCACTTGATCAGTTTCAGCTCCCTTCACATACTCTTCCTCCTTCTCAGTCTCTTTCTCAACAACCTCTTCTTCCTCCTGTTCTCTCTCTATCAATATGCGCTTCCCTTTGTCTTTCACTGACTGACTCTCCCCCTTTTTGGTTGCATTGGTTGCAAGGGTTTGAGTAGTAGAAAGCCTTGTGCTCATAATCTCCTCCACCAGTGGCTGTAGGATTGAGGGAAGTTTGTCATCCAAGGTTTTGATCACAATATCGGTGATCATTGGAGTGATGAGAGGTAGGGATTTGTGGAATAAAGCAGCTGTTTGCTCAGAGGGGTTCTGTCCCTGAGAAACAGTGCCATAAGTAGAGGCTGGTGGATTGAATGTTTTTAGTGGCTGAGTGTTTAGGAGACCTTCAGGTGAAGGTGCCATCTGTGGGTGTATGGTGGTATCAGATGGACTTGCTTCTTGAGAGAATTGGTCAAGTAGTCTTTGTAGTCTACTGACTTCTTCCTCAAGAATTGTGTTCTGGGCTAGAACATCATAAAAGAAGCCCAGGTCATCATCAGCAGATGCTGAATCACCTGACCTCCTGCTAGTAGCAAGATGTACATGCTCTGGGTGTAGACCAGATGTAGCATGTGCCCCTTTTTCTTGGAACTGGGGACTTCCAGCCTCAGGACGATGTCCTTCATCAGCTGTTGCCTCTGATGAGGTCTTAGCCATGTTACCAGCCTCAGTCTGATCATGTGCTGATGCAGAAGAGGTGGCAGCCTCACCAGATATTCTTGTCTCCGTATCTACACTAGGAGACTGAACATTTAAACCCCTGTGCTGTGGGTTGTCAGAAGCATGTTGATCCTCTACCTCAATATCTGTGGTTTTCCCTTTAGGTAGTTGTCGGGGAGGAGGAGAGGCATGCAGCTGAGTCAGCACATTTGCAATTATAAGTGTTGGGCTTTGGGGGGCATTTTCATTGGGAGATAGGGTATTATGCACCTGGGGAGAATGGTGAGTTTCAATGGCAATCTCCTCAAATGAGGAAGATTCCAGATTTGTGGGTACCCCTTCTTTGGTTGCTTCAGGTTCCTTTTGAGAGGAATCCTGAGCGGCTGTGGCTGGGTGAGTCTCTGATACTACTGGGGGGTTACACCAGTAAGTATATCCTGTCTTTGTGGTACAGGAGCATCTTCAGGGGACTCATCTTCCTGAATAGCTGTTTTGGTTCGTTTTGTTTTGGTTTGGTGGGGACTTTGGATTTTGTGGTGGTGGCTGTGGGTTCCAGCTGCGTGGGTTTGCGCAGCTTGGCAGCCATTTTGAGTGATTGGTCAGAGTTGTGCCGGGAGTATACTTCAGGCAATACAGCCATAGCAGGGACTCCCAGGCCAACAAGTCCCTCAGCTTGAAGCTGGTTTTCAATTATGGCCATTATAAACCGAGGATATAATATCCAACGGTTAGAAAGTTGTTTTTGGGCCATATCCTTGAGCTCTAAGAATAATATTTCAGAAAAATTTAAAGGTTGTTGCTCAAGGATAGAGTACAATACCTGTTGCCACCTTGTGGACATTTGATCCCATGATGAAGTCTTTGGAGCCAGGCAGACATTTACCATATGAAAGATAAGCCGTTCAGCATCCTGGAAATGTTTCTTCAATATGGTAGAGGCACTCAGATTGCCTTCGTATCCATGGTGGGCAAATGATAGATCAGTGGTGCCCTTTGGATAGCTAGTCGGGAAAGTGGCATCATCCAGATTGAGGGTTTGGCGAAGAATCTCTGTATTGATGACCACCTTTTGGCTATGGACAAACGAATGAAGTGACTCTGTGTCATTCTCCTCAGAGACAAGAGTGACGTTTGTCCAGAATTGGCTAAGGGATTCGGCATATATGGTGGGGTTTATCAGAAAGGCTGTTTGGTAAGGTGACTGGACCATTAAATCAATGGCGTTGTGAAACTTGGTCCAGAATGGTGATTTAGTAAGGTGAGCGACACAGTTGTGTCGAGGTTTTAGTTGCATGGTCGCCATGGATGAAGAGAGGGTACAGAGTTTTTCTCACCTTAAGGGATTTATAGGGTAGGGTTATGAACCGACTGAAGGTTTTGGTGAGTCATCATTTGGTTAAACTGGTGATGACGTGGCATTAACTTTTAGAGGTTTGAAATGACTGACCGTATTGGTGTGATCATCAGTTGTTATAAAACAACTGAAGACTTGGTTTTAACCGTCAGACATTGAAACAGCTGAAGTCTTTGATTTAGTCTTCAGTAGTTATAAAACTACTGAGGACAATTCCGACTTCAGGTGGTGAAACAACTGAGGACATGGTGTTTGTCATCAGTAGTTATGTAACTACTGAAGACAGTGGTTTTGTCATCAGTTGATGTAAACAGCTGAAGACTTAGTGGTAGTCTTCAGTAGTTGTAAACTACTGAAGACATAGCTGTGGCTTCAGTTGTTTAGAAACAGCAGTTGTAAAAACAACTGAAGAGAAATTACTCATCAGCTGTTGTCGTCAATTCTTAGCTTTTCAGCTGTTTCAGTCTGACCTCCACATTTAAATCCGAGTTTGTTTCATTGGTCATCAGTACTTATCTGCATTTCTGACATCAAGCAGTTGTAGTTACATCAGCTGTTGTGATTTCATCAGCTGTTATAACTACATCAGCTGTTTTAACAAATGAAGTACTTATATATGACATGGTTACCAATGATCATCAGTATTTATTACTGAGATTATCGGTAGTTGTCACTTATTCTAGCTGCAGCATACCAAGCCTTAACACCAGGTTGTGGAAAGTTGAACTATCCAAAGGCTTAGTAAAAATGTCTGCAAGCTCATCAGCACTAGGAACAAATTTTGGATCAATCAGACCTTTTTCAAAACAATCTCTAATAAAGTGATGTCTGATTTCAATATGTTTAGTCCTAGAGTGCTGGACAGGATTCTTGACAATACAAAGAGCTGAAGAACTGTCCATTAACAATGGAGTCTTAGTCTCAGTTATGCCATAATCCAATAATTGGTTTTGAAGCCATAATACCTGAGATGTACAACTTGCAGCAGCAATGTACTCGGCTTCAGCAGTTGATGTAGCAACTGAGGTTTGTTTCTTACTCTGCCAAGAAATCAAACAGTTGCCTAGGAATTGGCATCCACCAGAAGTTGATTTCCTGGTCAACTTACACCCTGCATAGTCACTGTCAGAAAAAGCAACTAATTTACCAGAATGTCTAGTAGAGTACCATAAACCTAGAGATGGAGTGCCTTGCAAATATCTAAAGATCCTCTTGACTGCAATCAAATGAGACTCCTTAGGTGCAGCCTGAAATCTAGCACAAACACATGTAGCAAACATAATATCTGGTCTAGAAGCTGTTAGGTACATCAAGGACCCAATCATACATCTGTAAAGTGTTTCATCAACCACTTTACCTTTCTGATCTGTATCCAGTTGTGTGGTGTTGCACATGGGAGTAGAACAGGGTTTACAATTTTGCAAATCAAATTTTTCCAAAAGATTTTTTGTATATTTGGACTGATGAATGAAAATTCCATCAGCCTTTTGTTTAATTTGCAAACCCAGAAAGAATTGTAATTCCCCCATTGCACTCATTTCAAATTTTTGTTGCATCAGCTTTGTAAAGTCATCACACAACTGTGGATCAGAGGATGCAAAAATAATATCATCTACATAAATTTGAACAAGTAGATTATGCTGCCCTGCTTTCTTAATGAACAAAGTTTTATCTATGGTGCCTCTAGTAAAATTTTTTAAGAAGAAAGTTTGATATGTCTCATACCAGGCCCTAGGAGCTTGTTTCAACCCATAAAGAGCCTTATCAAGCTTATACACCCAATTAGGATGTTTGTTGTCCTCAAAACCTGGTGGTTGACATACATAAACCTCTTCTTTAATTTTCCCATACAGAAAAGCACTTTTGACATCCATTTGAAAAACTTTAAGATTTTGATAAGCAGCATAAGCTAAAAACAATCGAATTGCTTCCAGTCTGGCTACAGGAGCAAAGGTTTCATCATAATCAATACCTTCTTCTTGTGCAAACCCCTGAACCACCAGTCTGGCCTTGTTCTTAACAATAAGCCCATTTTCATCAGTCTTATTCCTAAACACCCATTTAGTGCCTATTGCACACTTACCTGGAGGTAGAGGAACAAGTTCCCACACTTGTTGTTTCTTGAACTAAAGAAGCTCAAGCTGCATGGCATCAACCCATCCATTGTCCTTTAATGCAATGTGATAATTCTTTGGCTCTTGCTGACTGATGAAGAGAGCATAGAAGCAGAAATTTGACAATTGACTTCTTGTTGATACTCCAGCAGTGATATCACCAATGATTTGAGACATAGGGTGATTCTTCAGATCTTGATACACAATGAGATCAGTGCAGGTGTTTGTAGCAGGCTCAGCAGCAACAGATGGTGATGGTGAAGAATTTCCTTGAAACCAATCAGTTGATGGTAGTTCAAAGGAAGTTGAAGTTGTAGAAATCTCATCAGCATTTGTTGTGGATTGTGCTGCTGTAGCTGCAGGAACATCAGGTCTAGCTGAATCAGGCAGTTGATCAGCAAATCTGAAAAGGTGAGTACTACTATCATCATCATCAGCACCAGCAGTACCACCAGGTGGAGAACTGTTGACATGAGCAACAGCAGGAGTTTGATGAGGAGCATATTGTAGTATGTCCAAATCAAATATCTCCACAGGATTTTGTGGAATCTTGTCCTTTGGAGATTCATTAAACTTAACATGTAGAGTCTCTTCAACCATCTTTGTTCTATAGTTGAAGACTCTGTATGCTTTGCAAGTTGATGAATAACCAACAAAATATCCTGCATCCACCTTAGAATCAAATTTCTGGAGTTGATCCCTTGTGTTGAGAATGAAACAAGGACATCCAAAAGCTCTAAAGAATGAAATTAGAGGGGCCAAATGATGAAGAACTTCATATGGAGTTTTCATCAACCTCTTATTCACTAGAGCTCTATTTTGTACATAACAAGCAGTATTGATAGCTTCAGCCCAAAAAGTCATTGGCAATCCAGAGTCAGCCAACATGGACCTTGCAGCTTCAATAAGGGTCCTGTTCTTTCTCTCCACTACTCCATTTTGTTCAGGAGTTCTTGGAATGCTAAAATGCCTCTTGATTCCCTTTGAGAGGTAGAACTCATCAAGTGTATTGTTTCTAAATTCAGTTCCATTATCACTTCTAACACACTTGACTGAGAGGGAATACTGCTTCTCAACATACAACACAAAGTTGATAATCTTCTGAGGTGCTTCATCCTTTGAATGCAAAAAGAAAGTCCATACAAATCTGGAGTAATCATCCACAATTACTAGACAGTATTTCTTCTTAGCCATACTCATCACTCTCACAGGACCAAAAAGATCCATGTGAAGAAGCTGTAAGCAGGCTGTGGACTTAGGTTCTTCTATGGAAGGAAATGAAACTTTGTGCTGTTTTCCTTTTAGACAAGCAATGCAGTCATCTTCACATTTGAACTCCTTCATAGGCAATCCCCTTACTAAACCATGGTTAATCAGCTGATTTATGTTTTTGAGATTAACATGACCCAGCCTTCTATGCCATAGTGTAGATTCTTGAGGGGAAGCCTTGGAAAATAGGCAAGGATGGCCTTTGAGATCTATTTTCTTAGAAAGATCTAAGGCATACACTCTTCCTGTCCTGTTGGCCTTAAGGAGAGTGTGTTTATCCAACACCTTGTCAATCAAACTCAGAACTTTGGATGACAGAATCCGGCAGTTCTGACTAGTGAAAAGAGCAACATGGCCTTTGTCACACATTTGACTGACACTCAAGAGGTTGTACTTGAGATTTTCCACATGGTTAACATCATCAAACTTTATTTCCCCATTGGAAACAAAGCCTTTGCCGATGATGTAACCCTTTGCATCATTGCCAAAAGATACAAATCCCTTCCTTCCTTGAGAGTAGTCATTAAGAAGTGATCTGTTTCCTGTCATATGCATGGATCCTCCACTGTCTACATACCAGATGCCTCTGTGGCATGTTGAAGAACCCTGCAGAACAAAGCAAATTAGTTAGATTTTGAGACCCAAACCTTTTTGGTTTTGGGCCTATTCACATCAACAGATGGTGGACTAACAAGTTTGCTAGAAATAACAGCTTGAGAGGAAGAAGATGGTGGAAAAGAGGAATCCTTTGGCTTGGACCTCCTTTTCTGTGGATTCAACATAGGAACATCTAATTGGTTGACTCTTCCCAATAGATGTTGAACCATCATAACCAGTTGTGTCTGATTTTGTGATAAAGCTTTCAGCTCTTCAGACACATTAGCACTGGAGTTTGATAAGTTCTTATGTTGCACCTTCTTCTTTTGAGCAACCTCAGCTGTTACCTGTTTAACCCCTTCCTTTTTGGATTTCTTTTTGGACTTAAGGATTACAGGATTTGATGTTGCTGGTACAAATGTGGCTTTAAACTCATTTTTCATTTTAACCATTTTCTCTTTAATTTCATCTTTATGTTTGAGTTTGGATCCTCTTTTGTACCAACAATCATCAGTGAGATGATTAAACAAACCACATACTTCACATGGTTTCTTTTTCATCTTATGTTGATCATCAACTAAAGAGGATGAAACTACTGAAGACTTGCTCTTCAGTACTTTGGAAGCACTATTTGCTTTCTTGACTTCCTCTTTAGTAGTCTTCAAACTCTTTCTACTGACAGTTTTCTTCTTTTCAGTGCTGTCAGTAGTTGGAGCTTGAACTTCAGGAGTTAAATCTTGCTCTCCAGTCCTTTCAGGACTTTCAGAAATAACTCCTGAGTTGACCAACTCTTTGATCATGTGAGTATCAGCAACTGAACTATCAACATTAGCTGATAGGTTCTGAGAGGGCTTATTGCTGACTTCAACTTTTGATGATGCTTTATCAGAAAGTGAATCACATGATGAGGTGGATTGGTTATTGCTTTCTCCATCAGATTTCACCTCTACTCTTGGAGCAAAATCTGTAGGAGGAGCAGTGTGATTATAACCAATGCCAAACTTCACATTGGAAGCTGATTGCTTACTAAGAAGCATCTCAAAACCTTTGCATGATTTCACCCATCGATCACACTCTACTTGGGTGACTGCAAGGGTTTCTTTAAGACTTTTCTGGTCCTCCAGAATAACCTCTAGCTTAGCCTTTTCATCATTTAATTGGCATTTAAGCTTATAAATCTCATCATTTTTATTATTAAGAGCAGACTCATACTCAGCTTGTCTTTTGGAAATTGTTTTCTCAAACTCAAGTTTTTCATTTATTAATGCTACATTTGCCTCTCTAATAGAGACAAAGGCAGCAATGCAAGATTCAGAACATAACTTGGCTTTGGCCTCTGAAGATACCTGAGTTACCTGTGAAGATGATGCAGTTGAGCAGGAACCCTCAGTTGATTCCAGAGCCATCAGTGCCAGATTTCCAAAAGGACTATCACCACCATGTTGATCAGCACTTGTGAACAGTTGTTCATGACCAGACATGTCATCTGGCAAGCTGCTCCAATCAACAACTTCTGGGGTGAAGAAGCTATGTTGTTGAGGTTGAGGGGGTTGATGAGATGGTTGAGGTTCTGGAAGTGCATGAGGTTGTGGTACCATAGGAGCTTGAACTTGACTGGTTTGTGGCATGTAATAACACGGGTAAGGGTAAGGCATTTGACCCTGAGGAACAAAATATGCAGGAGATTGTAGTTGAGACTGATGACTAGAATTGACAGGATGTTGCCCTTTGTTTTGTTGACTATTGCTAGGAAAAGTCACAAAAGGTGCAGAGGAATTAGATCCAGATGATCTACATTCTCTAGCAAAGTGTCCAAGCCTTTGGCATCTGTGACACCTCAACTTACTCTTGTCAAAACCAACTTTGGTTTTGCCAGAGAGTCCTGGGAACTTTCTTCCAGTTCTTTTGTAGAACTTCTAAGATCTGATATTTATCAAGGCCATTTGGCTCAAAATATCCATCTCTTCTAAGTCATCATCAGCAATCCCCTTGAGATCATCCATGATGAAGCATAGATTGTCATTATTACACCCAGAAAATTGACTATCAACACTCACAAATGCTGAATCAGAAATATTTGAAGAGAAATCAATATGCTCATCATACTGGCATTCAGATGAAACATATTCTGACTCATGACTAACCAGAGCAGTATTGCCTGGTACAAAGTCCTCAGTGAGCTTACCAGATGAAGACAGTTTTCTCTTTTGTTCTATCTCTCTCTCAAATGTGAGCAATTTCCCATGAAGTTGGGTGAGAGATAGTTTGTCCAAATTTGCACTGGAGCGTAGGACAATGGTATATGTATCCCATCTCTCAGGCAGTGATCTGAGAAATCTGTTATTCATCTGAACATTAGTATACTCATGTTTGACCATTTTCAATTCAGAGATCAAACAAGAGAACCGCTCAAACTGTTGAGTCAGTGTCTCACCCTTCCTATGAGAGAATGTCTCATATTGTTGGGCAAGGATCTCTCTATTATTTGCCAAGACCTCATCTGTGCCTCCAAATTGTTCTTTCAAGGCATTCCAGAGGTCATGGGCAGATTCATAATGCATTAACCCAGAATAAATTTCATTTGGTAGCGCCATGGCTAGAATTCCATGAGCTTTTGCATCTATCTCAAATAATTTCTTATCCTCATCTGAGTATTGATCCTTCCTCTTCGGAACCATTTGATTGGTTTCCGGGTTATTCACCATAGGCTTGTGTGGACCATGTACCACTGATGTCCAACAACCTGAGCTGTTAACAGACAGGTGATGGAGCATACGACGTTGCCATATGTTATACTCATTCCTAACCAGCATTGGAGGCTTGGTTGAGGAACCAGTATTGTGAGGATCATTGGAAGGAGTAGTCATTTTGAAACCAAAAACAATTTTATTCAAGCAAAAATTTAGACACACCACAACAAACTCTATGAAAACCAAAAATAAGTCTCAGGATGAATGATTAAAAGCACAGAAAATTCAATCTCTATAACAGTTTCTTGCAAAAGGATACTAATTCACTCAAACTTGGATCTTGAAGAGCAGTTTCAATGATCAATTATTAGATCGATCAATGATTAACCTGCTCTGATACCATTTGACAGGATCAAAGATCACAAGTTTCAAGTACTAGAGTGTAATGCAGCGGAATGAAGAGAAGAATTAGTCAAATTATAGCAAGAGTTTGTTACTTGTAAACAAAAGCGAGAGAATATTTTTCTGTGATTAGGAATGTTTCAATAATGCCCAATATTATTGCTCAATCATTCACAGTTACAATAAGGTTGGCACTCCTTATATAGAGTGCAATCACTGCTGTAATCACGGGATGGTGATTACTAGCAGATCTAGTACAAAAATAACTACTTCTTAACAAACTACTGAAATGTTCACAACTACTGAGAACATGTCAGAGTGCTAAGTATAAAACATGAAACAACTGAAAAGAAACTACTGATACTACAACGACTGAAGAACAAACTCTTCAGTCGTTTTACAAAACTACTGAAAAGAGAAAATATAAAACTACTGAAAGCAAACCGTCACAACTACTGAAGAAGTCCTCTTCAGTTGTTGTGACAACATCTGATACTTTGTCTTCAGCACTTGTCTTCAGACTTTGTCTTCAGCACTTGTCTTCAGACTTTGTCTTCAGCACTTGTCTTCAGACTTTGTCTTCAGCACTTGTGTCTTCAGACTTTGTCTACAGCACTTGTGTCTTCAGACTTTGTCTTCAGCACTTGTGTCTTCAGACTTTGTAATCAGTTGTTGTCTTCAGCTGTTGTGGACTTCAGTAGTTGTTGTGACGTCTGTGGGACTTAAAGGTTTTTCTGATCCGGCTCATTGGTTCTTTTGGTCCAACAAAAGACCAAGTTTGGGGCTGTTTCTGATGAATGTTACTTTGTTGGATATTCTTCTTCACAAAAGGCATATCGAGTTTACAACAAAAGAACACGTATTGTTCAAGAGTCATTTTATGTTGATTGGCAAGAATCAAATCCTACTGAAGTTAAATCTGAACCTGCATGGTTCTTTGATTCCGATACTGTGTTCAATTCATTCAATTTGCCAGTTTTCGATGATGATATGTCAAGTCCATGTACTCAAACGAATATTATTCCATCATCTTCATCGTCTGTTTCATCAATTCCACAAGTAACTGATGCTGTTTCAATTGATGTCAGCTCATCGTCTCCGATGCCTGATCAAGCACCATTATCTGATTCTTTATCACCTACATCTCTTAACTCACCTGATTCATCACCTGTCATTGATACATCTTCACCTTCATCTACTCTTTCTCCGGCGGCTGATACTTCTTCAACTATCTTTCCTTCTTCTGGAGATTATAAAACTTTGAAAGATCATCCACTTGATAATGTAATTGGATCTGTTTCTGATGGTGTTCGTACTCGAAGTCAATCTGGTCTGATTAATGTTTGTCTTTTCTCATGCTTCATTTCTCAAATTGTTCCTAAAAATGTTCATGCTGCTCTACAAGATCCGTGTTGGGTAGAATCTATGCAATTGGAACTTCAACAGTTCAGGAAGCTTAAGGTTTGGACTTTAGTTGATTTACCTCCCAACAAGTATCCAATTGGTACAAAATGGGTGTTCAAGAACAAACCAGATGATCGGGGCGTGGTGGTGCGAAACAAATCTAGACTTGTAGTGCAAGGCTTTGCTCAAGAAGAAGGTATTGATTATACAGAAGTCTTTGCTCCAGTTGCTCGTCTTGAAGCAATCCGTATATTTCTTGCTCATGCTGCTCATAAACAATTCAAAGTGTACCAGATGGATGTGAAATGTGCCTTTCTCTATGGCGACATTGATGAAGAGATATATGTGTGTCAACCACCGGGCTTTGAAGATCCTGATTTTCCTGATAAAGTGTATAAACTTGATAAATCTTTGTATGGACTTCATCAAGCACCCAGAATCTGGTATGAGACTCTTACACAATATCTTTTAAGCAATGGTTATTCTCGTGGTACCATTGATATGACCTTATTTAAGAAGGAGGAGAATGGTGAAATGATCTTTGTTCAAGTGTATGTCGATGATATTATTTTTGGATCTACAAACTCTAAATTGTGTAGAGAGTTTGAAGAAGTGATGAGCCAACGGTTTGAAATGAGCATGATGGGAGAAATGTGCTTCTTTCTTGGCTTGCAAGTTGAACAACAGAAAGAAGGAATTCTTATTCACCAAGAGAAGTACATTAAAGATATTCTGAAGAAATTTAAAATGGATGATGCGTCTACTGAAATGACCCCTTTTACTGCTCAGACGTGTCTCACTCCAGACGAAAATGGAAAACCAGTTGATCCTCATCTTTTTCGATCTATGATTGGCTCTCTCATGTATCTTACTGCAAGTCGTCCTGATATCACTTTTGCTGTTGGTTACTGTGCTAGATATCAGTCGGCTCCAAAGGAATCTCATGAGAAAGCTGTCAAACGAATTTTTCGTTATCTCAAAGGATCATCTCGTCTCGGACTGTGGTATCCATATGGTGGAAATTTTGATTTACATGCTTATTCTGACAGTGATTCCAATGGTTGCAGGTTAAACAGAAAATCTGTGTCTGGAGGATGTCAATATTTGGGTAATTGTCTGGTATCTTGGCAGAGCAAGAAACAAACAACAGTTTCTCTTTCTACAGGGGAAGCTGAATATATTGCTGCATCTAGCTGCTGCTCTCAAGTTCTCTGGATACAACACCAAATGATTGATTATGGAATCAATTTCCTTCATACACCTTTATTCTGTGATAATGAGGCTGCCATTGGAATCGCTAAAAATCCTATTCATCATTCTCGCACAAAGCATATTGAATCCCGAATTCATGCGATTCGTGATGCTCAAGAGAAGGGTTTCATTAATATTATTCCCATTGATACCAAAAATCAAAAAGCTGATCTTTTCACAAAAACGTTTGATAAACCTCGTTTTTATGAATTGATTTCTATGCTTGGGTTAATATATTTTTAAATTTTTATTTTCTATTTCTTTGATAATAATTTAAAAAAAATATAAAAAATACATAAAAACAAAAACAAAAAAAAAAAAAAAAAATTCAGTTACAATTTTTCTATAATTATAGACAAATGAAAATAAAAATTTGGGGGAGTAATATCTGTATTCTGAGATCGAATTTAACATGATGAGAAATGATTGTATATTCTCTAAATATTTCTTATTTACATGACCAGTAATTCTATGAGAAATGATAGTAACTGTCTCTAGATTCTGCTTCATAATAAAAAAATAAAAAGAAATGGATCAGATTCTTTGACGATATGCTTGATAGACTTAGCCTGATGAATGAAGTAGACAGCAGCTTCATGATTAAATTAAACTTTATGCTTAAGGATGCCTGGATTTACTCATTCATTTTGGATTGCACAAAAACTGAGTCCTGACAAAAATGGATTGAGAATGAATCTTTCGTTCATTGTGCTTTGTTATGTCATCATTCTCTGCTGTTTTATTTTTGTGTTAAGATGTCTTGTGTCTGTGCTTATCTCCTTTGCTGTACGGAAGTACTGACCTGGAGTGATGATCTCCTCTGCTGTACGATAGTACTGACCTGGAGCTCTCATCAGCACATATTCAAATGGTTATCTTCTCTGTTATACGTGAGTATAGATCTGGAGCTCTTACCATTTTGATATAATTATGTCAAATCATCTTATTGATGAATTTCTCTTAGAATGAAATATTTTGTGTATAATCATTTATATACTTATTCAAAAAGTTTGTTTCATGAAGATTGATTCATAATTCAATAAATCCTGAGGTTGGGTGAGGGTTTTTACCAAATGATTGTGGGGTCTTAGCATTCTAAAGCATCTAATCGAACCTTAAATGAATCATAAGCTGTTGTTTGAAAAAGGATAAGGCATGAGTTTAAGTGGATAATTATATCAGCAATCGTTATTGATTTGTTCTAATTTCTGTGGTTTCTGTGCAGATTGTGATCAGATCTTGTTTTCAGTATGATCTCATGACTGGTAGATGATTTTTAATCATCATTATGTTCTAAAATATTTAGAGAATGTGATCTCTGATTATTTTAGATCTCATTATGTGATGTGCTTCCCTTGAGTATTATTGTTAATAAAAATAAAAAAATAATAAAAAAAATAAAAAAAATAATAAAAATAAAAAAAAAAAAATTTAAAAATAATAATAATAAAAAAAATAAAAAAAAATATAATAATAATTATAATAATAAAAATAATAAAATAAAAATAAATAAAATTTTGGTGCGAAATTATTCTTTCGCTGACAGCTTCGCTAAGCGAAACTGCAATTTCGCTAGGTTAGCTTATAAGTTGTTAACCAGTTATCTTTTAGCGAAATTACAGTTTCACTGAGCGAAACAGTAAATTCGCTAGCCGAATTTATAGTTTCGCTGCCAGCGAAACTATTGACTATATAAGTCAATTTTGCGAATTTTTCTTCATAACTTCGCAAATCTGGTTCAGGTCGACTGTTAGGGTTTTTAGGTTTCTTTTACGGCGATATTGATTTGAAATTGGTTTTTAGACCGATTTTGAGTGATTTTCTCTTCAGATGTGAGTTTCGAACATTAATTGATCATTTAATCTGGATTACATCTTGGTTATGATAAGCGATTTGGATTTGTCGCTTCGGTGGTTTCGCTGTTCGTTCAGCGAAACTACCGAAGTTTCAGCGAAATTGAACGAAAGTTCACTGTCTTTCAGCGAAACTGTAAAGTTATGCTGTCCGAGCGAACTTAACAGTTTCGGCACTTCTTATCTAATTTCGCAAAGACTAATCCTTATTTTACAGTTTCGTCTATAATTTCTCAAGTCAGCGAAACTAATTTGTAACAGCGAATCTAAATTAATTTTTGGTGAAACTAATTGCGAAACTACTTTGAATCATTCTAATCTTGTCAAAAATACTTTTTGTTCTGCGAAATTAACAAGTTTCTATGAGCGAAACTATAGTTTCGCTCGTCGAAACTGTTTGATTTCCTTGACGAAACTGTCTTTAATTCAGCGAATCTATCATGTCTTAGTGAGCGAAACTATTTTTTCGCTTGCCGATATTAATTGTTTCTTTTGTTTGTATCTTATTTTTTTTTTGTATTTCTTATTCAAATTTATTTGATGATCTTTTCAGATTATTATGGCGAATCTAAAGTTTGACGAGAGGAATAACATTACTGCCATATTAGATGATACTTTGCCTAAAGCGGCCGGATTTCGAGATTGTATTCGATGGCTCCAAAGATCACCCATTGCATATGCTATCTCTCATTCTCCCACTATCTATGATCTTCACATTAGAGACTTTTGGAGATCAGCAGAATACAACACCGGAGGAGATGTTCAGAGGATCACAGCTAGAGTACTTGCTCATGATATATCTATTACTGCTGAAGATGTGTCGAGGATTCTTAGACTGGACGATGATACTGGTGATGAGGTTGATATGACAGAATCTGAAGTATTCCAAGCTTTCCGGCAAATGGGATATGAGGGACCAGTTTTGGGTCGAGGAAAGAGATTAAAAAGTCATTTTTATCTAAAGAATGGAGATATATAGCTCACGTGTTTATTATGTGCTTAGATCACCGTAAGGGTGAATCAGATGGACTTAATCTTGACTGGGCCAAAGCAATGGTGATATGTTGCAAAGGAGAGAAGGCAAACATTGCTAGATTGATCTTCGCTTGTATGGCAGAAAATGTGATGGCAGTGAAAAAGGATAAATGGTTGTTATATCCTCGTTTTATTCAGATGATTATTGATGATTTGATTCCTGATGTTCCTAAACACGGTGAAGTTAAGAGATTGGTTCAGATGAACCCTCGGATATTTGCAGATTGCTGTGCTATACGCCATGATTTCAGTGGTAAAATAACCCATCTCTGGGAGAACATGTATCCACCAGAGCGATGGAATTATATCAGACGAGTCGATGAGTCTGAAAACAAAAGAGCTGAGGAAACACGGGTGAAACAAGCTGATGCAGCTAAGAAACGAAAGAGATATGCAAAGGAGAAAGATTATGATTTTGAAGAAGATATAGATACACAAGCTGAAGAGATAAGGGTGGAGAAGGAACGAAGGTCTAAAAAGAGGACTGACTTTGTTGAGCCTGAACGGAGATCAAAACATAGACATGAGGGTTTCACAGTTGGGAAAGAAGCAAGTGCTGGTCTTGATGAGGATGTGATTCGTGGTCTAAATACTTCATTGGCTAATGAGTTAAGTATGATAAAGACCAAACTGATGAATCAAGAGATTCGGGAACAACAGAAAGATGAGATCATGGATGGAATGAAAAAGATGTTGATTGATCAGAACAGCTTGATTAAGAAGTTATTTGAAGAGATTTCACAGATGAAGGCTGCTGCTGGCCTACCCAGTCAACTAACTCAATCTGAGTTAGATGATATGACTGATATATCTAAGTACCCATTCTTGAATGTTGGTACCTCATCAAAGGTAGGAGAGGGCACCTCTGGAGCAGCTGACACTGAAACAAGAGAACAAGAGATTCCAAGAGAAGAGGCTGGTAGAAATGATGAAGATGAGATTGTTGAGGCTGAGTTTGTTAATCTACAGTTTGACTTTGATAAAGATATTTTGGGAGAAGAAGTGATTGTTAAAGCTACTCATGAGGAGACATCAGATAAAGGTAAAGGTTTGATTGATGAAGAAGAAGAGGAGGATGAGCAGTTGATTGATTATGATTCTGAGCCGGAATTCTATGAAGTAGATGAGAGACCTCTAGTGTATGTGGCTAAGAAGGGAGATGATGAGAATGATGTGTTTGAGATGGATAAGAGTGATTGGTTGATAAAAGAGAAGGAGGCTGAAGAACTCACCCCTCTGTTTCAAAATATGGAGGGTTTGAGCAGAAAGGAAGCAGACAAGAAGATAGTCAGCTGGTGTTATAATCCTTTCTTAAAGATGTTCTTGATTAAAAGACGAGGAGGTAATATCAGTTACATGCTCAAGAGGAAGGCGTTTAAGACCTTGCCTAAGTGGGATCTGAGACGATTAGCTACCTTGCCTTTGATTAATGCTAATTTAAGTGAAAGGGCAGAATTTCTGGAGAAGGAGATTAAAAATGGTCTAAATGATAATTTTGAATCATTTGGTTTTATGAAGGCTGAACGAAAGAGATCTAAGAAAGACAAAGACTGGGAGACAGGGAAAGGGAGAATTGTGTTGAGAGTTAAACCGCCTAAGACTGTAAACAGAGTAAGACTGGCTGATCCTCTTCCTTATCGTTTACAGGACTTTGAGAAGTGGTTCTATGATAATAACACCGGGGAGGCTGTGATTAGAGTCAAACAAGGAAGAGAATTTAGGGTGTTTGACCCAATGGAGTTATTCAGCTTTTGTGATGAAGATCTTTTGATTCTCTGTGAAAATCATATAAAGGCGGGGGCAGGTGAGGAAACAAGAAAGGAGGCAAGCTTGTTTATTAATGTGGCGAACAAAATAAGGGGAGTTCGGGCAGAGGTAAAAAGTTTGGCTGAAAAGGTGAGAGCACAAGATGACTTGGCTATGGATGTTCAAGACTTAACTAGGCAGTTTGCTGGAGTTAGTGGTCATTCACATGAAGCTGATGAGGCAGGAACTAATCTTGGAGAATCAGTGGCTGAAGCTTCTCAAGACATTGCTGCAGGAGGAGTTGAAGACAGATCAACAGCAGCTGAGGAAACGGGAGCTGAAGAGCCGAACGAAGAGCAGTGAAGACAGTGAGGTCCAACCTAGGGGGAGTATTGAAGATCATGATAGGTTGGACTCACTTTAGTATAGATGTTTACTTTTCATTGTAATAGGACTTGTGTTAGTTTCAGTTTGTATTTTGATAGTTATTAGCAGTTTTGGCAGTTCAGCGAAACTGTGAGCGAATCTATAGTTTCGCTCACAGTTTGCTGTTTTGGTTCACCCGGCGAACTTATGTTCTGCCGGGCGAAACTATAGTTTCGGCATGACAGTTTCGCTTGTAGCGAAACTGTCAGCGAAACTATGACTGCTATATATACTTTTGTTATTTCATTTTGCAGGATAAGTTTGCAAAACCCAAAACGTGGAATTCTGTTGCAAACTATCATTCTCAAGCAGTTACTTCATTGAAATACATTGTGCTTATTGTTATTGAGTGAGTTAGTTCATTTGAATATCAATTATGTCTTGATTCATCATATTCTTCTCTCAATTGTTTGTTATTTGGCTTATGTATGTGATATTGATCAAACTATTCTATCAATTGTACTGTTCATCGATCACATGGACCAACAGTCGGTACACATGAATATGGTAGCTAACCCCCGATAGTTGATCCACACTGCAAGGCACATAGCCCGCTCATGAATACAGATCCATCATCATACATCAGACTCACATAAGTGAAGTCTATCATAGTGCTTGCAAGACTTTACATCATCAAACGGGCCCGGGGGTAACATTCATTAAGTTTCACTTTTCATTAATATCATCTTCCACTTTAATATATAATACGTAACTTATAAAGTACACAACATACCACGTACTAGTCATCATAAAAAACAACCGACCCTCCGCGGGACAGCGGGGGTTCGGGGGCGGCAGCCCCTGACAGCGGGGTCCTAGGGGCAGCAGCCCCTAGTGGGGTCCAAGGGGCAACGCCCCTGGCTAGGGCCGGGCTGCCAGGTCAGCGCGAAAAAGTTTTATATTTAAACATTTATATAGCACATTTACTTATAGAAAAATCGTTCTTCCTGTTAAAACCCCTTAAAATCTTGGTCATTTAAAAACGTAAATTTAGTATGCATAATAGCCCCAAAACATGGAAAACTTATAAATAGGGGATCTAGAACTCACCTGGATATCGAGACCAACTTCAAAACTAAGCTTACAAGGCTAGAATCACTCTACACAGCTTGCAGATAAGCTGACACTTAAAAGGATTAATTTCTGCCTAAATTCGCTGCTAATTTCGCTGCAAGATCAGCAATTTCACAGCTAGATTCGCCAACAGTTTCGCTGCTAGTTTCACTAGCAGTTTCGCTGGCATCTTCGCTGGCAGTTTCGCTGGCATCTTCGCTGCCAGTTTCGCTGCCAGTTTCGCCCAACTTTCGTTGGAAAACCATGTTTGCGAAACTACCTGCGAAACTATAGTTTCGCAGGAAGATCCATAGTTTCGCTGGACGAATACCTAATTTCGCTGGATGAACTCCAGTTTCGCAGAACGGGCTGAAAATTACGAACCACCCCATTTTTGACCCAAAACTTCAATCTTTTACACCCAAAACCTTGGTTTTTCACCCAATAAGCTTTATCTAAGCTTCTTACATGTTTTCTTACACAAAAATGTGAGTTTTGGGCGAATCTTTGCCACTTTTAAAAACCCAAACCCTAGAATTCGGATTTACATCAAAAGCAACGATTGAATGATGTTTCTTACCTGGATTCCTGGTGTTTTCTTGTTGTTTTGATGCCCACAAACACCTATCTTCAATCCCGGGATTATCCGAGCCTTAAATCTTCAACTCTCTCTACTTTCTCTCTCTACTCTCTCTCTAGAACTAGAGTGTTGAGTTGCAAATGAGAGCTACTCAAGCTGATCCGTTTATATATATCGGGCGTTCCCGGGACCTTAAACTCGCCAAACACATATCCCGAAGAGTTAACTCGGTCTATAACCCATATCCATCTTATTTCTATTAAATTATCTCGTCTAAGCCCATTATTAATATTTGGCTCGCTTAGACATTATTCGGGGCGTTACACACATATAAATGGGTTAACCTATATATTTAATGCATACATAATGATGAATTACAAAAATTCATTACAGATATTAATTCAAGTACTAAGCCTATACATAATGAACTAGATCTACTGATTCTAGTCCTAACAAGGTTCTTCTTCCGCTGAGGATCAGCTGACAACCTTTTCTTTTCCTTTTCCACAGATGATTTGTGTCTTTCCTCAGTTGAGGCACACTTTTCATTCACTTCATTTGAAGATTTTTGTTGCTGATTTAGTTCTTGTAGACCTTCATTTAATTGAGCTAGTCTCTTGCAGATGGTCTTCAGCATGTTTCTTTATTTAGGAGGGTATGACAGCTTTGTTTCTTCAAGCACTTTTGGAATATTTGTTTCAAAAACAATATTCTTACCCTTGTTTAGAAGATCATCATCATGTTCATCAGAATCATCCAAGTCATCATACTCATCAAAGTCAAATTCTGAATCCATTTGATTAATCTTGTCTGATTCAGAAGACTCAATTTCATTCACCTCAGATTTATTATTAATGTTTTGTTGATTAGAACTTGTTCCTAAATTGGTGCTAGGAACAAAATGATTTGACAAGTTATTTGTCATTGATTCAGGCAAAGGAACATAATTATCGTTTATAGGAGGTGTCACAACATTATATCCCAACCCAGACCTGTTCTTTGATTCTATATGAGAATTTAATAATTTCTCATACTACTGAGATGAAATTTGAAACTTCTAAAGTTTCACTTCAGTTGATGCACGATCAGCCATGGATTTAGTTAAGGAAGTGGTCAGATGCTCAACTTGTGCTTTTAAACTGTAATTTTCAGAAACAATTTTATCTAGATACTTTTGTAAAGAGTTAATTTTTATTTGATATAATTTATGTTCTCTTACATGAGATTCATTCAAAATCATTGTTTCTTTAACTTTATCAGCCAATTGTTGAGCATGGACTCTATATCTCTCTACTTCCTCAACACATATTGATGAACATAACCTGTCTCTTACCTCACTTGCCATGGGTGGAACTTTGTTTTCCATGTGAGCCATTAAAGCTTGATTTTCTTCCATGACTTCCTTCTCATACATACTCTAATCGCAGGTTCCATCTTGAAGAATGATCAGCCCAGATTTTTTGAGTTGCTTGTTCCCGCTGATGTATTAGTGGCTGGTGGGGATGAGTTGGCAAGTTGTGGTTGCCTGAATGATCTTTGAGATGATGATGTTTGTTTAGACTGATGTTGCTGTTGTTGTGTTGAGACAAGATTTTGTTGATTGCATTCTCTAGAGAAGTGTCCATAGAGATTGCACTTGAAGCATCTTACCTTGGACTTATCAACACCAATCCGTGATGATTTACTTGCAGCAGCCAAATTCTTGTTTCTTCTGAGATATTGTTTGGCTCTATAGGCAATCATTGCCATTTGCCATTGTAGATCCATCTCCTCGACTACATCTGGAGGTAATTCTTCCATGTCTTGTTGGCACATGTTTGTATAGGTTAATAAGCTTCCCAGGTAAGCTTGAAAACTTGAACTGAAAGCTGCAAAAGCTGCTTTGTGTTCTTCAGAGTCCAGAATGACAGTGATGGACTCTAGTTGATTGTTGATTGTAGGCTTTTTTGATGTATCTCTTTGATCATCAGTTCTTCCTTTCTCTTTTCTTGACTTACTTTAAAAAGATTTCTTAGGAGGTTTTGAAGCATAGAAACTTACTTCCTCTTCATCTTCACTCAAAGTACAAGAGTTGTCACCATCATTGTTGGAAATAAAGGCACTTCCAGCACTTCTTGTTTCTTTAAAGTGATATGGTGATACATGAGTTCTCACACTCTTGTTTCTTAATTTGTCATCCATTTCAAGAGCCTCAACTTTAGCTACTAGAGTATCTAAACCAACTGCTTTAAGGTCAATGGTGTTCTTGAACATGGATACAGTTTGCTTCCAACTTTCTGGTAAAGTATGGAGCATCTTCTTGTTCAATTCCTCATTTATGTATTTCAACTCCAAGATGTTCATCTCTGTAACAAGTTACATAAACCTATGGAGTTTTTGAGGAATTGATTCACCCTCAATATGATGAAAAGTTTCATATTGTGAACGAAGGGTGTCCTTCCTAATGCTTCGGATTTCATCACTCCCTTCACAGGGTGTATGAAGAACCTTCCACAAGGAATTAGCTGTTTTGTAATTTTCACACCTGATTAATATTTCCTCTGGTAAAGCCATACTAAGCAAGCTGTATGCTTTAATATCAACTTTAACCTTCATAATATCATCAGGTAACAGATCTTTTGTACTTATAGGTTGATTATTATCATTATAATCCGGCCCAATAGTGGGTGGAATATAAGGACCTTTTGTTATTGAAACCCATAAGTCAAAATCTATAAAATTTACATGATTCCTGAACTTGATTTTTCAGAATTTAAAATCTGCTTTTGTTTCTAACTTTGGAGGTTGGTAAGATGATCCACCAAAGTTGCTCATGATTAGTTAAGATCTAAGACTTTAACTAATGAATTTGTTCAATGGATATGAACAATTTATTGATGTTGATCAATAACTAAGATCTGCTATTCAATTGACTTGAATATAGATCCAAGTTAATCAAACTATGTACTTGCTGAATGACAAATCACAGTTCACACACAATAGATCCGATCAGTAAAAACTGACAAATCTAGAGAATTTAATAAACAGTTAAACACAATTAACACTAATAGATCAATCGATTTAAATCAATGAGCACTTGGCTCTAATACCACCTATGAATCCTAGGATCGCAATCAAGAATTATCAGTGTTAATTCAAGTCAAGTCAACGTTTGCGGAATCAACGTTAACTTGGTTCAATTGTTTGTATTAATTTCAAAATCAATAATTATTAATGAATAGGATGAACGTAATGAATGGAACACAATTAATGATCAGACAAATATTCAATTCAAACGTATTACATTAAAACATGTTAATGATTACTGATGATTAAACAATGAATGAATGAATGATATTGATTTGAGTGTTTGATGATGTGACGGTTGCTAGGGTTTTGACTTGTGTGATTTGATGTGATGTTTGGTGATTGTAATGTTGCTTGGATGTTTGCCGTCGAAGCCATCCCTTGATGTGAAACCTAGTATCCATATATATAGGCACGTGTGTTTCCATTAAGGAAACACCAGATTTCTTGGGATTCGTACAGCTGTCTTGTTGACTTGTTGACTTGTAACACTTTGTATTATTAAATACAAGTGTTTGGACTCCGCATGACTATGGTCTTTTGTAGATGTTTGTTCTTTCGCAGGAGGCTTGTCCTTCCGAAGCTATCTTGTTCTTCCGAAGCAATCTTGTTCTTCCGAAGCAATCTTCACTTTCATCCTCAGAGCAGGTTGTTTACTCATTTGTCAGAGTCTTCACTTGACCTCTTTATCACTTGAACTCCAGAGCTGATTGTTCATCCGCAGATGATCTTCGGATGTTTGTTACTGGTAAGAAACATATCTACGGAGGAACAAAATGTTCATCTATAGATGTTTCTTACACTTAGTTGATTTCAGTGATTGACCAAGTATTATGTTTATACCTGCAATCATACACAGTTCACCACACATATAGGTTAACCTATATAGACAGTGCATGCATCATAATAATGAATTACAATTATTCATTACAAATATTGATTAATGTTCTAAGCCTATACAAATTGATCTAGATCTATTGTTCCTAGATCTAATAATAGCTAATGCTAAAATCCTGAGTTCAGCACTTGGTCTGTTTTAGCAGTTGATGGCCAATGCTAAAATCCCTAGTTTTCGGTAATTTCATCCTTCATGATTCAATAAATTCCCCCTAGGATGATGCTACTAAAACTCTGTCTTTATCCTTTAAGCATTCTGATCAGCAGAAGTTTATATATGTATCCTCTTCTATCTCTTGAGGGGTTGTCAAGAGGTAGATTCACCAAGTCCTTCATGTTATGCCAATAGAGTCTAAACAAGTCATACTGTTTAACTTCAACTTTGTCGGCACCAGCATATATGAGACTGAAGGTATTGGTTGAGGAATTATAACTCCAATTGGTGATTGGGTCATGAATACTTAGTGGAGTTACATGTAGAGCTTCTTCTTTTTCCCTTTGCTCATCCTTGTTGCCAAACCTAATCTTCAGAATAGCAGCCATAGATTTTTACTTGTCTAGCATATCTTTATTTTCTGAGATCAACTTATGCATCTTTTTTAAATCTTCAAGGCTGAGCTTAAGAACATCCAATTCAGATAAAAAAGATGTTGCCTTGTTCTTTCTTACAATGGAAACTTCTCAGTTTTAAAATCATAGTCCCATTTATGATTGTATCATCATGCTTTGATTCTTTTTCTTCCTTGGATTCTGAGAGATCTTCTTCTACCGGATGTTCCAGCCCATATCTAATTCTGTCGTGATGATCACTTCATCAGCTAACTCTTTAGATTGGCTCTAGGTGTGGAATTTGGTTGTTTTAGAAGCTTTTTGGACTTGTGGAGAACCATGCTTAGTGGTTTGAGCAGGTGGTGAAGTATGAGGAGATGATTTTGGTTGACTGCTAGGTTCGGCAGATGGAGAGATTTTGGCAAGTTCATATTCTACTTTCTTCTTTGTTTGTTCTAAAACATGCCTTGATCTTTCTAAGTGGGAGTTGTAGATCCTAATCAAAACCTTTTCCACTTCCTTTGCCTCAGAATCATTGCTTGGGTCCCTTATTCTTAGCTTGGTTAAGTCAGCTATCTCAAACCGGTTATGAAACTTGTGTTTTACTTTTGATTATATTCCCACTCCAATATGGGATCATGTACTGATTGTTGATTTCTAGGGACTTCTTAACCATCATCAGATTTGACTAAGTTGAGTACTTTATGCATCAGCATCTTGGACTTGTCATCCTTACATCCAAAAATGTTAAATTACTTAGCAATTTGCTCTAAAATGTCAAGGGGCAGATCAAGTACCTGATTCTCATGGTCATAGTGGATGATCTCTCCATTGGCCCTCTTGACAACAAATTTCTTAATCTGAGCAGGATACTAGCTACCAACACTTTAGTTCCCCTGAAATATCTTCTCCTCTTCTTTTGGATCAACAATCCTTGCTTACAACTTTCTTTGGAGCTTTTATCTTCTTTGCAAGGATTGAATAGATAGGCTATTTGTCATTACAGATTGTTGATGCAGAGTTAGGGGATGCTGGAGGTCTAGTCGGTAGATGGGATGACTTCTTAGTAACTCTCTTTGACTTTGCCTATTGTCTTTCCCGTTGCTCCCTGGCTTGTTCAAGCTTTGGGAGTTCTTCAGCAGCAAACTTTTTCCTGATTCCTCTGATATTTAGATCAAGAGTTGACATACTCATTGGTTTTACTTGTCTACCGGAGAAACCATAGTATTTAAGGAACTGCTTCGTGTGTTCCTTGTCCCTGAACTCTTGTTGAACTCTTTCTTCTTTCTTCTTCTCTGATTCAGCCCTCTTACTTCTAGCTGACTCGACTACTTTCTCCATTTCAACATGAGTTGTAGCTATCAAGTTAGACTTAATCACAGCATTGCTCCACTCTATGATCTCATCAAAATAGTATCCTTTCAACTCAAGGTTTGAGCTACTAGGAGACATTTTTCTTCATCTTGTTTTTCTTTCTTCATAGATGAGATCATAGGTTTGGGTTTGGCAGTTGTAGCTGTTGAAGCCTGATGAGTTGTTGTTCTCTAGGTGCTTTCGACAGATGGTCTGGATGACTTAGATAGCACTTTCTTGACAGCTTTGGTATTTGATTTAGGTGGAGCTTTTTAGGTTGTTCTGCTGGGTTCACCACCACGGTTGAACTCTCTAGTTGCAGTGATTGCAGCTCTTAAATCCTTTGCACTCTTGATTAGTGCAATGATATTCCTTTTTATTAAGGATTCTTGAGATTTGCCTGCATTGAAAACTACAACTTCTTATTCAGCCTTTTGTGGGAACAACTTCACCTTCTTAGTCATCAAAAATCTGGCCTTTGATTTCTATGATTCAATCTTTATTTCCTCTTCAGCAATCATAGGTCTTATACCTTTGTTAAAGGTAGAGACTTTAGTAAGTCTGAGTGCCAAAGGTCTAGGAACCTGGTGTCTCGCCAGCTGACTTAGGATCATCGACAATGTTCTAAGCTTTCTCAGCATCATTAGTGACTTCTAGACCATTAGTATCCACATTCACCTCAGAGTTAACTAAGGCTTCAGTTTAATTTCCGATTGACCAAATACCACCTCAGCTGATTTTCTAAGTTTAGATTCAAGTGCATCCTTATAAAGTGGGGTAGGTTCAGTGTCCAGAGTCACCCCATGCCTATCTGTAAGGAAACCTATAAGTCTGATGCAGCCAAAACATCTAAAGTCTTTCTGCATGCATGCACTAAAGAATAGAAGTAGAAATGCTTCGGAAGTTTTACACCTTGCATTAGAAATATTCTAAGTGTAAAATCTTCCGAAGCCAAGACCAACATCTTCCGAAGCTAAAAGTGAAGTCTTCCGAAGTTTCAAAGACAAAGTCTTCCAAAGCCAAAGAGTGAAGACAGATTTCTTCCGAAGACTTTTAGATACATGCTTTTATCTAATGTACTTTACCATAAAGCTGGACTATCTTTTCGCTGAAACTCTGTTTAGTCACCAACTTACATGAGTTGGTGAAAATGTCCATGCTTTTGGTAACTATACATTGAGGTCTTGAGTCTGTGCTTTTTTACTTTATGTACTTTTATCCTTTTTGTAATATATTAGGATGTGAGCTATGACATGTCATAGTCACAAGTCAAATGGCAATTTGATTTTGTAACTTTCTATTGTATGCTTTATAACATTTGTAAAAAAACTTGAGAAGCAATATACATCATTCGTGAAAACCAAATACTTGTGTTGTTAGCTATCTTGTTCTGTATCATTTTTACTTGTGTTCTTAGCATCTTTCACATAAGTTAACCAGTTCCATATTTGATCTGTTAAATGTTCTAAGAAAACTCTCCTCATTGTGTTGTTGTGTTGTAATTGCATACCGTTCACCGGTCCTGCATTTGGTATGAGGGCAATCCAGGCTCTTGATATAAGATCTCGCCATCTTAAGATCTCTCACACACACACAAAATACTTAACAACTCAAATGGCAGCTATTACCAAAGCTGATATGGAAACTGGGACTATGTCAAAGTCTCCACTGATCACTCCTGAAGACTTTGATACTTGGTGTCAAAGAATGGAAGGCTTCATCAAGTCTCAAGACTCTAGGATGTGAGACTCTGTTGTTGAAGGACCTTACATGCCAAGCACCACTTCTGCTACTGGTGGTGGTATGATTTCAAAGGTTGTGGCTGATTACTCTGAAGAAGACAGAAAGAGATTAGAGATTGATCAGAAAGCCATGACAGCCCTTCAAACTGCTCTTTCAAACTCCATCTACAGAGGCTTCAAGAAGTGCAAAACTGCCAAGCAACTATGGGAAGCACTAAAGCTGATGTATGAGGGGTCCACTGAAGCAAAGGAGAACAAGAAGGATCTCCTAAAGCAGTAGTTTGAAAACTTCACCTTCAAGGTAGGTGAAACCATGACTCAATAATACTTCAGGTATGTTGAATTTGTGGATACTCTAATGGATGTTAGAGTAACTCTTGAGAACAGGGACATTGTAAGGAAGTTTATTTCCTCTCTTCCTAGACAATGGCATTATTGTGTTGTTATCAAGAGGACTGAGACTTTAAGACTCTTACTCTCACAGAGTTGTATGGTATTCTTAGTGGCTACCAGATGGAGATGAATATGCAAAACTCATCTGGTAACTCCAGCAATCAACTGAGTTCAGCGCTCCATGTGGTTGAAAGGGAGAGCATTGAACCACAACATCATCTTATATGCTACACTGACAACTCACAAAAGGGCCCTTTCATCACCTTCCTAGAGACTCCAAGAGAAAGCTACACTCAAGGAAGTCCTTTCCAAGAGACAAGTTATTCTCATGCATTTGTCTCTGTAGATGAAACCACAGGCAGCTTTCTCTTTACCTATGAAGACTTGGACTATATCCATCCAGATGATCTGGAGTATATGGAGATAGTTAAGCAGATGGCTCTTCTCACTCACAGTGCCAAGAAGTTCTACAAGAGGACAGGGAGGAAGTTTCCAAGCAATGCAGCTAGTGGAAAGTTTGGGCTGGATAAAAGCAAAGTAAAGTGTTACAACTGTAACCAGATGGGACACATTGCAAGGGAGTGTAGGCACCAAGGACAAATGGTGGCCAAACACAAGCCAGACCAAACTACACTGAAAGAGCTCCCCAAAATGAGAAGCCAAAAGCAAGTTGCGGTTGCTGTTGTAGAAAGAGGCTTTGACTGGAGCTTTCAGGTGGAAGATGCATCTCCAAACCAAGCACTCGTGGCAGACCACGTCGAAGCCAAGGTATTGGAACATCTTTGTACTCCTAAATGTATTGCTAAAGTTAATAGATACAAGTCCTATAACTTAGAAATGAAATATGATCTTGAGTGCTCAAATATCTTAAAAGCTGATTTTAAGAGAGTTGAAAATGATTTTAAACTAAAGATAGAGGACATAGAGAAAACCATTTCAACTCTTAAACATGAGCACACAAACTATAGGACTCAGATCAAAGACCTCATTACTAAATTAACTGAATGCCAGGCTGAGCTTGTGATCAGCAAAGCCAAGGCAGAAAAATGAGTTCATGAAGAAGAGACCTTCAAGAACATAATATCCTCATCCTTGCATGCAAAAGTTTGTTATCAAAATAAGCAGGGACTGGGATCTTGTGAGATAGCTCATCCACACACAATCTTGTCTGTAAGATCTCCCAGGTGTGAAACTTGTGAAGATGAGCTTCCCCTCATAGACCCTTTGACTGAAGAGGATGAAGAGGAGATGGTGAAGAATGGCTCTAAGAAGAGTGAGGAAGAGCATTCTAAAATGGGTCACCATCCCTCTGAGGAGAGTAAAGCTGTTGGGATCACCAAGTCCAAGAGAAAGAACTTGATCAGGAAGGACAAAAGAAAGTCCAAGAAGGCTCAAGAAATTAAGGCCACCTTCAACTCTGCACAGAAACAAGTCTTCATCTCTGCAGGATTTGAAGTGGTGAAGGCTGAAGACACCAACTTGAACTCCATCAACAAGAGTTCTGGTTCATGTCCAAATCATCCCATCATCAAGAAGAAGGCTGATCAGTTGTGCACCACTACTGTACAACCTGAACCATCGAGCTCCAAAGGTAGTTCTATTCCCATAAGAATTGCCACAGCATCTGCAAAGATGAAGATGGAGAAGGAAAGTGATCAAGTTCAGCCTTGTTCACAAAAGAAAACCCCTAGAAGGAAGAAAATGGACTGTGTTATGTGTGGGAGTACTTCTCATCTTGCTAAGGATTGTGTTTACAATCCAAAGAGTACTCTCCACATGACTAAGAAATAAACTTCTAAGAGTTTGGAAAAGAAGAAGCAAGCTTCAGAAGGAAAATCTCTTTCCTTCAGAAGCTCCAAAATGAAGAAGAAGACAATTGGAAACTTGCCTTCGGAAGAAAATTTGGTCTTGGAAGAAAGGAATACTTCCGAAGCACTAAAGCCTGCTGCAGTGAAAGCAAGATCTTCCGAAGGTCCAGTCATCAAAACTTCCAAAGTCAACAAAACTTCCAAAGTATTGAAGGTCGAGTCTAAGCTTCCAAAGGTGGTGTGAAAGTCAAAGAAAGACCAAGTGGCTGAAAGTTCTTCATCAACATCAGCAAATGATCCTTCTAGCATGACTATAGGATCAATTACTGTTGCATTGTCTTCTACTTCTTTTTATGAGCCCAAGACCAATGAGGCTTGGGTTTCCAAATGTAACTAACCATCTCTTTTGTGCAGGAACAACTCAAGACAAACATAAATGTATGGATCATTGACAGTGGCTGTTCCAGGCACATGACAAGCAATAGGTCACTACTCCAAAAGTTTGAAAGAATTGATGGAGGACCAGTTGCTTTTGGAGGAGATGTAGGAGGTTACATTATAGGAAGGGGCAAGGTCATAAATGGTAAGCTCAGCATTGAGAAGGTAAACTTTGTCAAGGAGCTTGGGTACAATCTTTTGAGTGTATCCTAATTTTATGATCAGAGTCATAACATGCTCTTTACTGAGTATGAGTGCATTGTTCTCAGGCCCGGGGTTGTCATTCCTCATGAGCACATCCTGCTCAGAGCCCCTAAGAAAGGGAATATGTACAAGATGGATTTGCAAGAAACATCTCTCTCAGGAGAAGTTTCATGATTTCTATCTAAAGCAAATAATGATGAGTCTTTTCTCTGGCATAAAAGAATGTGCCATGTAAACTTTAAAAATCTGAATCAATTAATTAAGAATGATTTGGTAACTGGAATACCAAAGAAAGAGTTTACAAGTGATGATCACTGTGTTGCATGCCTGAAGGGGAAGCAACACAAGGTATCTCACAAGCCAAAGGAAAGAAATTTCATCATTAATCCCCTACACTTATTACATATGGATCTCTTTGGCCCCACCAATTTCATGAGTCTAGGAAGGACCTCTTATTGTTTGGTGATCACAGATGACTTTACAAGATTAACTTGGGTCTTCTTTCTTAGAACTAAGGATAAGACCCCTAAGATTCTAGAGAATTTCATCTTAAAGATTGAGAATCAATGTGATCACAAGGTCAAAACCATAAGATGTGATCAAGGAACTGAATTCAAGAATCAAATCCTTGATACATTTTGTGATGAAAAAGGTATTACAAGACAATATAGTGCTCCCAGGACTCCTCAGCAAAATGGTGTTACTGAGAGGAGAAATAGGACACTAATTGAAGCTGTAAGAACTATGTTGTCTGACTCTAAACTAGCTAGCACCTTCTGGGCAAAGGCAGTGAACACTGCTTGCTATGTGCAAAACAAAGTTTTAGTAGTTAAGACACATGGTAAGACTCCTTATGAACTTTGGCACAAGAGAAAACCTTTCATTGGTTTTCTCAGGTCATTTGGATGTCCTTGCACCATCTTGAATACCAAAGATCAAATTGCCAAGTTTGCTGAGAAATCAGATGATGGACATTTTATTGGATACTCTTCTCAAGCTAAAGCTTGTAGAGTATACAATCTCAGAATTAGAGTAGTTGAGGAGTCAGCCAATGCGAATTTGAATGAGCACACTCCCTGTGTGAAAGGTTTTAGTCCGGATTGGCTATTTGATATTGATTTAGTTACCAACTGTTTTAACAAATCTTGTGAGCATGTTTCAGGGTCCACAGATATACTACCTACAGGTGATCCTAACCCAAGATTTTAGCTAAGAAGACCTTCAAGCTACACATCTTCAGCTCTAGTGGTAACCAATCCTGCAAATAAAGCTTCTACCAGCACATCAATGACAATCCTGCTGATAACCAATCCTGCAAATAAAGCTCCTCCTTGCCAGATCAAAATTTCTCAAATTTAGATCTGTCTAAGCAACTTGCTGTGATCCCTCAGCTAAGGATCCACAAGTCTCATCCTACCACAATCATCATTGGAGATGTCGATTCAAGGGTGAGAACAAGAGGACAAACCCATGATGCAAATGTTTGTCTTCACTCTTGTTTCTTGTCCCAGATAGAGCCAAAGAAAATTGAGGAGGCTCTAAAGGATGAAAGCTGGGTTGAAGCTATGCAAGAGGAGCTGATTCAATTCAAAAGGCAAAAGGTTTTGAACCTATGTCCTCTTCCTTAAGGGAAGACTACCATAGAAACCAAATGGGTGTTCAGGAATAAGAAGGATGATAGAGGACTTGTCATCAAGAATAAGGCAAGACTAGTTGTTCAAAGGTATACTCAAGAAGAATGAATTGACTACACAGATGTTTTTGCTCCTGTAGCAAGACTTGAAGCTGTCAGGATATTCCTAGCTTTTGCTGCATCCAAGAACTTCAAGGTCTATCAACTTGATGTCAAGTGTGCTTTTCTCTATGGGGTGATTGATGAAGATGTGTAGGTCATACAACCACCTGGGTTTGTAGATCCTGATCATCCTGATTATGTCTGCAGGCTTGATAAAGCTCTTTATGGGCTGCACCAAGCACCAAGGAAGTGGTATGAGACTCTATCTCTGTATCTCTGTCAGCATGGATACAAAATGGGTGCTATTGATGGAACTCTCTTCATCAAAGGAACAGGAAATGACATAATGCTAGTTCAAGTATATGTAGATGACATTATCTTTGGGTCAACTAATCCAAAGCTCTACAAAGACTTTGAGAAGCTGATGAAGGACATGTTTGAAATGAGTGCCATGGGGGAACTTAATTTCTTTCTAGGAATTCAAGTGAAGCAAGTTGACAATGACATCTTCATAAGTCAGTCAAAGTATGTACAAGACATACTTAAAAGGTTCAACATGACTGATTATAAGATTGCTAAGACACCCATAGCCAGGAACCACTCCCTTGGACCAGATCTTGAGGGGGAGTGTGTTGAAGAGCATCTGTACAGGGCAATAATTGAGTCTCTAATATACCTCACAGCTAGCAGGCCTGATATCATGTTTGCTACATGCATTTGTGCAAGATATCAAGCCAACCCCAAGATGTCACACCTGATCACTGTCAAAAGATTTTTAAGATATCTCAAAGGTGCTCCATCACTTGGCCTTTGGTATCCAAAGAATTCTGACTTTAATCTGTATTCTTATACAGATAGTGACTATGGTGGTTGCAACATGACTGCAAAGTCTACATCAAGGGGATGTCAATTTCTCGATGGAAGGATTGTCTCTTGGCAATGTAAGAAACAATCCTGTGTGTCTGCATCAACTACTGAGGCTGAATACATCGCTGCTGCAAGCTGCTGTGCTCAAGTGTTTTGGATTCAAAATCAGATGCTGGACTATGGATTCAACTTCAAGGAGACTCCCATCCACATAGACAACAACAATGCTATCTCAATCACAGAAAATCCTGTGCAGCACTCAAGGACAAAGCATATTAACATCAGGTATCTGATAGGATCGGATCTAGTTTGATCAATTAGATTTGAATTTAGCAGCGAAATATAACAGAAATAAGATCGAATTCAAGCAAGAAAAGTATGAATATGCAATCACACAATGACGATTATAGAGAGAGAGAACTTTTCTGTTAAAAGGAATATTTTCATTCACGCGTAATGCTTCGGTTGCAAAACAACTAGGTCAACATTCCTTTTATAAAGGAATGTGACGTCTGCTGATTTCACTTGATAGTGACATCTAACAGAATTATACAAACAACTGAAACTATGCAAACTACTGAAATGTTCTCAACAACTGAACATAAAACTAAAAAGGAGAAACAATTAAAAGGAAAATTACTGACCTAAAACAATTGAAACAATAAACTACTGAAAGGAAAATTACAAGTACTGAAAAGGAGAAACCATCACAACTACTGAAGTTAATAACTTCAGCTGTTGTGACAACTACTGATCACTCTGGTCTTCAGTCTTTGTCTTCAGTACTTCACTTTCAGACTTTGTCTTCAGTTCTTTACTTTCAAACTTTGTCTTCAGACCTTGTAATAAGCTGATGTCCTCAGCTGTTGTGATCTTCTTCAGTAGTTGTAATGTCTGTGGGACTTAGAGGTTTTTCTGATCAGGCTCATTGGTTCTTTTGGTCCAACAAACTCCCCCTGAACCAATGCAGCCAAAACCTCTAAATTTATTGATGATCCCACTTATTCTTTGGCAAAAACACTCTCTTGATCAGCTTCAGAGGTAATCATGTAAGCATAGTCCGGAAAAAGGTTTCTAATCTTTTGATTGGCTAAGTATGGAAGGGAACTCTGTCTTGGGGAAACTGGACACAGAGTCTTGTCCCAACCATGGAACCTATTTCCCATTAATGAGTCTGTAAGACTCTCTTGCATTAGCCTCAAGGAGAACAACTTGTTCCTCCTTGGTGAGTTCTTCTGCTTCTCCCTCAAAGAAGAACTCAGGGCCATAATATTCAGACAAATATCTTACTGTCTTCCCATTCTTCAACTCAATAGTTGTGATCTCTCTGTATGCAAATTCATCTGGATGAGAGCCTTCTAGTAGCAACTAGAGTTCACTCTTTTGAAGATCTTCAAGTCTCTTGTATAATAGCCCCTTCTTGATCATTTTGTTCTCAAGTATAGATAGAGGGGTTGACTTTGAAGTGTGTGCTCTCTTGAATTCTTCTATAATCTCCCACGGTGAGACTACCATGGCCAACATAATTGCAGCATTCAAAGTCTTTTTCACTTGGCCATGATATCTACTTGGTATGTTTTTCTTGTGTATTCTAGAACTTACCCTGGGGTCTGGCCAAATCCTCACTCTTTCTCTTTGATGTTGGAATGTATGCCTAAGAGTGTACAGCCTCAGCTTGTTTCTTCTTCATTGCTTGAATGGATGAGGACTGAGGGAAGTCCTTGTCAACCATTTTGAGAAATTGCTCATCATGCTGCTTCTGCTGTTCTTCTTCTTCAATCTTAACTTTAACCATTAGCCTTTGAGTTTCAGGAGTTATTGTTGCTGATTGACTCCTAGGCTCAGGTTTCTTCATTTTGATCACAGCAGAGATTGGCAGACTATCCTCTTCATCATCATCTTCTTCTTCTTCCATCCTCAACACCCTTCTCTTTCTTTTAGGTGCATCACTGGTGGTAGATTGAGTGGGTTTCTTAGGTAAAGGGGTTGGTTTTGAGGGTTGTGAGGTTGGTTGTTTTGAGGATTGTGAGGATAATTGTTTTGGAGGTTGTGAGGTTGATTTTGAAGGTTGTTTTGGTAAGGGAGATTGTAAAGGCTGCTCTATCATTTTGTTTGTGAGGGTGGCTTTGGATAGCTTAGCCATGTCAGATCTTTTCCCAGCACCAGCTTCATCCAGAGCTTCTATGATCAGACCTTTGTTGAAGCTTTCAGAAGAGCATATTTTGGTGGTTATCTCCAAAATGCTATCTCTAGACCATGACTTGACTTCAATGATAGGTCTTTCCAAGTGTTTTGATAGAAATCTGATCATAGCCTCCAATCTTTCCCTTTCTTTCTCATTGCAGCCTGCCCATCGATTCTCAATCTCCTGAATCTCAAGCCTTCTGATCTCAGAATCAAGTTTGGCAGTATCAAAGCCTTGCCTGAAGAGCTGATCAATAATCCTATCCATGGATCTGCTGTGTTGCTCATCAGCTTCTTTGATCATCTCCTCCATCTTCTTCTCATCCTCAGTTTGTTCAGCAGCACTCTTCTTTCTTTTGTAAGTAATGATCTCTTTTCCTTTATTCTCCTTGGCTTCTTCCTCTTCAATTCTTTTTCTTTTATCATCTTTCACTAACTTAGACTCCCCTTTTTTGGTTGCATTGGGTTCAGGGGTTTGAATGTCAGAAAGTTTATTTGACACAACATCATCCACAAGGGTTTGAAGATTTGAGGAAATCCTCTCATCAATGGTTTGATGGACAATAGTAGTGATAACAGGAGTGATGAGAGGTAAGGAAGATTTGAAAGCTGCAGCCATTTGCTCAGAGGGGTTCTCTCCCTGAGAAATGGTGCCTGAAACAGAGGCTGGTGGCTTATTTGATTTGAGCGGCTTAGTGTTTGGGAGAGCTTCAACAGAAGCTGCCATCTGTGGGTTAATTAGAGCAGATGGACTTGATTCCTGAGACATTTTGGCAAGCAGTTCTTTTAATCTGCAAACCTCAGCCTCAAGAATGGTGTTTTGGGCTAGAACTTCAAAGAAAAAGCCCAGGTCATCATCAGTGTAAGCTGAATCAGCTGGCCTCCTGAGTGAATCAGGATGAACATGTGCTGAGTGTAGATCAGTAATCACATGTGCCCCTTTGTCTTGGAACTGGGGACTCCCTGCCTCAGGATTAAGTCCTTCATTGGCAGTTGCCTCTGGTGAGGTCTTAGAGATGATACCTGCTTCATCCTGTTCATGTGTTGAAACAGGGGAAGAGGTAGCCTCACCAGATGTTCTAGTCTCCACATCTACACTGGGAGATTGAACTTTATAATCCCTATGCTGTGGGTTGTCAACTACATTATGATCCTCTCCCTCAGCTGTTGAGGTTTTCCCAGTGTTAACAGGTTTCTGGGGAGGGGTAGAGGAATGTAGTTGAGTCAGCACTTGTGCAATGACTGCAGTTGGGCTTGTAGGGGTGGTATCAGTGGGAGATGGAGGTGAAAAGGATTGCACCTGGGGTGAATGGTGCTCTTCAATGGCAATGTTCTCAAGTGAGAGAGATTCCAGTAATGTGGCTTCTCCAATGTTGGTTGCATCAGGATCCTGTTGAGAGGATACCTGAGCGGTTTCAGCTGGTGGAGTCATTGAAACAACAAGGGGATTAAGACTTGTAGTTTCATCCTGCGTTTGTGCTGCAGGGGCATCATCAGGGGACTCAACTCCCTGAGTAGCCTTTTTGGTTTTCTTGGATTTTGGTTTGGAGGGGACTTTAGATCTGGAGGTGGAGGCTGTGGGTTCCCTCTGCTTGGGTTTTAGCAGTTTGGCAGCCTCTTTGAGTTGTGCCTGGAGTATACCTCTGGCAAAACTACCAGAGCAGGGACTCCAAGGCCAACAAGGCCATCAGATTTTAATTAATTTAGAATTATGGCCATAAGAAACCTTGGATATAATATCCATCTATTAGCCACAGGTTTCATTGCCAAGTATTTTAATTCCAAAAAGATTATTTCAGAAAAATTTAGGCTTTGATGTTCAAGGATAGAATACAATACCTGTTGCCACCTGGATGACATTTGATCCCATGAAGATGTTTTTGGGGCAAGACAGACATTTATCATATGGAAAATGAGCCGCTCAGCATAATGGAAGTATTGTTGGTCCATGTGATCGAAAAACAGTACAATTGAAGTGATGAATTGCTAAATATCAAACATTCATGCTAAACAACAATAATTGAGAAGATAGAAGAGAATTCTAACACATATTTGATACTCAAATGAACAATAGCAATCAATAACATCAAGCACAATAGTATTTCTGTGTGAAAACTGCTTAGAATTGGTAGCTTGCAATAATGATCCACGATTAGGGTTTTGCAAGCTTACCTTACAAAGAGAATTGACAAAAGTATATATAGCAGTCATAGTTTCGCTGACAGTTTCGCTACAGCGAAACTGTCATGCCGAAACTATAGTTTCGCCCGGCAAAACACAAGTTCACCGGGTAAACCAAAGCAGCAAACTGTGAGCGAATGTATAGATTTGCTCACAGTTTCACTGGACTGCCAAAACTACTAATTACTAAGAACATACAAAAGGAAACTAACAAAAGTCCTATTACAATGTAAAGTAAACAACTATACTAAAGTGAGTCCAACCTAAACATGATCTTCAATACTCCCCCTAGGTTGGACCTCACTATCTTCACTTGTCTTGATTTGACTTGTCGGCTCCAGTTTCCTCTGCTGCTGTTGATCTATCTTCATCACCTCCTGCAGCAACATCTTCAGAAGTTTCAGCCACTGATCCTCCAAGGTTCTTTCCTGCATCACTAGCTTCTTCAGAATGACCACTAGCCTTCGCAAACTGCCTGGTCAAATCTTGAACATCCATGGCAAAATCATCCTGAGTTCTCACCCTTTCAGCTAGCCTCTTAACCTCCGACCTTACTCCTCTTATCTTGTTTGCAACATTCATAAACAGACTGGCCTCTTTTCTTGTTTCCTCTCCAGCCCCAGCCTTAATGTGATTTTCACAAAGAACCAAAAGATCTTCATCACTGAAGCTAAATAACTCCATCGGGTCAAACACTCTGAACTCTTTTCCATGTTTAGCTCTAATCACCGCCTCTCCAGTATTGTTGTCATAAAACCACTTTTCAAAGTCCTGTAGTTGTTGGGGAAGAGGATCAGCCAATCTTACCCTATTTACAGTCTTTGGAGGTTTGACTCTCAGTACAATCCTTCCTTTACCTGTCTCCCAATCTTTATCTTTCTTTGACCTTTTTCTTTCAGCTTTCATATATCCAAACGACTCGAAATTATCATTAAGTCCATTTTTTATTTCCTTCTCAAGAATAATGCTCTTTCACTTAAGTGAGCATTGATCAAAGGCAAAGTTGCCAAACGTCTCAAATCCCATTTGGGCAAGGTCTTAAAAGCCTTCCTCTTAAGCATATAGCTGATATTTCCTCCTCTTCTTTTGATCATGAACATCTTTAAACTGGGATTGTAGCACCAACTTATGATCTTATCTGCTTCCTTCCTGTTTAATCCCTCCAGATTTTGAAATAAGGGAGTAATTTCTTCAACCTCCTTCTCCTTGACCAACCAATCATTCTTGTCCATTTCAAAACACATCAGCATCATCTTCTCCCTTCTTAGCAACATAAATCAGTGGTCGCTCATCAACTTCATAAAATTCTGGTTCTGAATCATAGTCTATCAATTGTTCATCTTCCTCCTCTTCATCAACCAACTCTTTCCCTCTATCAGATACTCCTTCGGTGGTAGCTGTAACAACAACTTCTTCACCAACAATATCTTTATCAAAATCAAACTGCAAGTTTACAAACCCAGCCTCAATAATATCTTCATCATCATTCCTTCCAACATCCTCTCTTGGTATCTCCTGTTCTCCTTCTTCAGTATTTGCTGCTCCAGAAGTACACTCTCCTACCTTAGATGAAGTACCCACATTCAAAATGAGTACTTAGATGTATCAGTCAAATCATCTAACTCAGATTGAGTCAGTTGACTAGGTAGGCCGGTTGCAGCTTTCATTTGAGTAATCTCCTCAAACAACTTCTTAATCAGTTTATTTTGGTCAACTAACATTCTTTGCATTCCCTCAATCACCTCATCCTTCTGTCTTTCTCTGATCTCCTGATTCGTAAGTTTAGTCTTAATCATACTCAACTCATTCGCCAACGAAGTATTTAGATTACGTATCACATCCTCATCAAGAGTTGCACTATCCTCTCTTCTGGCTGTAAATCCCTCATGTCTATGTTTGGTTCTCCGCTCAGGCTCAACAAAATCAGTTTTCTTCTTAGATCTCCTTTCTTTCTCTACCCTGATCTCCTCCGCTTGTGCATCAATATCCTCTTCAAAATCATAATCCTTTTCTTTAGCGTATCTTTTCCTTTTCTTAGTAGCATCAGCTTGCTGTACCCTTGTTTCTTCAGCCCTTTTACTCTCAGACTCATCAACCCGTCTAATATAATTCCAGCGTTCTGGAGGATACATATTCTCCCAGAGATGGGTGATTTTACCACTAAAATCATGACGGATAGCACAACAATCAGCAAAAATACGAGGGTTCATCTGCACTAGTCTCTTGATTTCACCATGCTTTGGAACATCAGGAATAAGATCATCAAAAATCATCTGAAGAAAGCGAGGGTATAACAGCCATTTGTCTTTCTTTACAGCCATCAAGTTCTCTGCCATACATGCAAAAATCAGTCTAGCTATGTTGGCCTTCTCCCCTTTACAGCACAGCACCATAGCTTTAGCCCAATCGAGATTAAGTCCATCAGATCCACCTTTACGGTGATCTAAACACATAATAAAAACATGAGCGATATATCTCCACTCCTTAGATAAGAAAGACTTTTTGATCTCTTTCCTTGAACCAAAAGCTGGTCCCTCATACCCCATTCTTCGGAAAGCTTGAAACACTTCAGACTCTGTCATATCTACTTCATCTCCAGAATCATCATCTAGTCTAAGAATCCTAGAAACACTCTTAGCAGTGATAGTCACATCATGATCAATAACTTTGGCAGTGATTCTCTGTACATCTCCTCTAGTATCGTATTCTGCTGATCTCCAAAAATCTCTAATATGAAGATCATAAATAGTAGGTGAGTGAGAAATAGCATAGGCAATAGGTGATCTCTGAAGCCATCTGATACAATCACGAAATCCAGCTGCCTTGGGGAGAGTATCGTCTAAAATAGCAGTGATGTTATTCCTCTCATCAAATTTGAGATTTTCCATGATAACCGGAAAGGAAAACAATTAAATTTGAATGAGAAATAATAAAAATAAGAAAATAAGACTAAAACAAAAGAAACTAGCAGTTTCGGCAAGCGAAACAATAGTTTCGCTCACTAAGACATGATAGTTTCGCTGAACAAAGGTAGTTTCGACAAAGAAAAACAAACAATTTCGACAAGCGAAACAATAATTTCGCTCATTGAAACTTGTTATTTTCGCAGAACAAAAAGCACTTTCGACAAGATTAGTATAGATTAAAGAAGTTTCGCAATTAGTTTCTCCAAGCACAAACATAGTTTCGCTGTTACAAATTAGTTTCGCTGTTCTAAAATTAGTTTCGCTGTTCAGAAAAAAAATAGATCAAGCGAAACTGTGCAAGTTAAAGACCAGACATTGCAAAATAAAAGAAAATATAGCAAAACTGTTAAGTTCGCCCGGACAGCATAACTTTACAGTTTAGCTGAAAAGAAGAGAACTTTCGTTCAGTTTCGCAGAAAAATCAGTAGTTTCGCTGGAAGAACAGCGAACCCACCGAAGAGTCACAATCCAAATTACTTAAATGGAGATGATTTTAACCAGATTAGAAGATGTAACATGGTTCAAACTCACATGCGAAGCAAATAACACTAAGTATTAGTCCAAAACACAAACACAGAGCAAAATCGCCAAGTAAAGTCACAGAGAAACCCTAAGAACTACACTGAACGGTTTTGCGAAATTATGAGAAAAATTTCGCAAACATGAGTTAAATAGCAAATACTTTCGCTGCTAGCGAATTTACAGTTTCGCCCAGTGAAACTGTAATTTCGCTAGGAGATAACTAGTTAACAACTAATTAGCAAACCTAGCGAGATTGCAGTTTCGCTTTGCGTAACAATTAGCGAAAGAATAATTTCGCCACCAATATTTTTTTATTATTATTTATTAATTATTATTATTTTTTTTATTAATTAACAAGAAGCTCATCACATAATGAGATCTAAATTAATCAGAGATCACATTCTCTAGATATTTATGAACATAAAGATGATAAAAAATCATCTACCAGTAATGAGATCATACTGAATACAAGATCTGATCACAATCTGCACAGAAACAACTGAAATTAGAACAAATCAATAACGATTGCTGATATAATTATCCACTTAAACTCAAGCCTTATCCTTTTTCAACAAACAGCTTATGATTCGTTTAAGGTTCGATTAGATGCTTTAGAATGTTAGGACCCCACAATCATTTGGAAAAAACCCTCACCCAACCTCAGGATTTTTTGAATTTTGAATCAATTTTCATAGAACAAGGCTTGTGCATTAGTGTGCAAATGATTATAAACTGAATATTTCATTCTGAGAGAAACTCATCGATAAGATGATTTGACATAATTATATCAAAATGGTGAGAGCTCCAGATCTATACTCACGTATAACAGAGGAGATAACCATTTGAACATGTGCTGATGAGAGCTCCAGGTCAGTACTATCGTACAGCAGAGGAGATCATCACTCCAGGTCAGTACTCACGTACAACAGAGGAGATAAGCACAGACACACGACACCTTAACACCAAACACACCAGCTGTGGTTCTGGGTGATGACATAACAAAGCAAAATGGACGAAAGATTCATTCTCAATCCAATTTTTGTCAGGACTCAGTTTTTGTGCAAGCCAAAACAATTGAGTAAATCCAGACATTCTTAAGCATGATGTTTAATTTAATCATAAAGCTGATGTCTACTTTATTCATCAGGCTGAGTCTATCAAGCATATCGTTAAAGAATCTGATCAATTTTCTTTAAAAAATAATGTGAAACAGAATCCAGTATTAGTTACTATCATTTCTCATTGAAGTACCGGTCATGTATATAAAATACTTAGAGAATATACAATCATTTCTCATCATGTTAAATTCCGATCTCAGAACTATGAATTACTCCCCCAAATTTTTATTTTCATATTTCTATTATTATAAGTTAATCAATTTTTTTTATAGTGTTTTTTTTATTTATTTTTGTTATTTTATTTTATTTTATTTTTTTTAAACAAAGAAATATAAAATGAAAATTTAAAAAGATATTAACCCGAGCATAGAAATCAATTCATAAAAACGAGGTTTATCAAATGTTTTTGTGAAAAGATCAGCTTTTTGATTTTTTGTATCGATGGGTATAATATCAATGAAACCCTTCTCTTGAGCATCACGAATCGCATGAATTCGTGTTTCGATATGCTTGGTGCGGGAATGATGAATGGGATTTTTAGCAATTCCAATGGCAGCTTTATTGTCACAAAATAAAGGTGTATGGAGAAAATTAATCCCATAATCAATCATTTGGTGTTGGATCCAGAGAACTTGAGAACAGCAGCTTGATGCAGCAATGTATTCAGCTTCCCCTGTAGAAAGAGAAACAATAGTTTGTTTCTTGCTCTGCCAGGATACCAAACAATTTCCCAAATATTGACAACCGCCAGACACAGATTTTCTGTTTAACCTGCAACCATTGGAATCACTATCAGAGTAAGCATGTAAATCAAAATTCCCACCATATGGATACCACAATCCTAAATGAGACGATCCTTTGAGATAACGAAATATTCTTTTGACAGCTTTCTCATGAGATTCCTTTGGGGCCGACTGATATCTAGCACAGTAACCAACAGCGAAAGTGATATCAGGACGACTTGCAGTAAGATACATGAGAGAGCCAATCATAGATCTAAAAAGATGAGGATCAACTGGTTTTCCGTTTTCATCCGGAGTGAGACAAGTCTGAGCAGTAAAGGGAGTCATCTCTGTAGAAGCATCATCCATCTTAAATTTCTTCAAAATATCTTTAATATACTTCTCCTGATGAATAAGAATTCCTTCTTGCTGTTGTTCAACTTGCAATCCAAGAAAGAAACACATTTCACCCATCATACTCATTTCAAACCTTTGGCTCATAACTTCTTCGAACTCTCTACACAATTGAGAATTTGTAGATCCAAAACAATATCATCAACGTACACTTGGACAAATATCATTTCACACCATTCACCTCTCTTTTGAATAAAGTCATATCAATGGTACCACGAGAGTAACCATTGCTTAGAAGATATTGCGTAAGAGTCTCATACCAGATTCTGGGCGCTTGATGAAGACCATACAAAGATTTATCAAGCTTATACACTTTATCAGGAAAATCAGGATCTTCAAAACCTGGTGGTTGACACACATATATCTCCTCATCAATGTCTCCGTAGAGAAAAGCACACTTCACATCCATCTGGTAAACTTTGAATTGTTTATGAGCAGCATGAGCAAGAAATATTCTGATTGCTTCAAGACGAGCAACTGGAGCAAAGACTTCTGTATAATCAATCCCTTCTTCTTGAGCGAAGCCTTGCACTACAAGTCTAGATTTGTTACGCACCACCACACTCCCCGATCATCTGGTTTGTTCTTAAACACCCATTTTGTACCAATTGGATATTTGTTAGGAGGTAAATCAACTAAGGTCCAAACCTTAAGCTTTCTGAACTGTTGAAGTTCCAATTGCATAGACTCTACCCAACAAGGATCTTGTAGAGCAGCATGAACATTTTTCGGGACAATTTGTGAGATGAAGCATGAGAAAAGACAAACATTAATTAGACCAGATTGACTTCACGTGCGAACACCATCAGAAACAGATCCAATCACATTATCAAGTGGATGATCTTTCAGAGTTTTGTAATCACTTGAAGAAGGAAAGATGGTTGAAGAAGTATCACCCATAGCTGGTGAAAGATTAGATGAAGGTGAATCAATGATAGGTGTTGGATCAGGTAAATGAGAAGATGTAGGAGGTAAAGAATCAGATGATGGAGCCTGATCAGGCATTGGAGACGAAGAGCTGGCATCAGTTGAAACAACATCATTTACTAACGTGGAGATGATGAAATAATATTTGTTTGAGTATTTGGAATTGATGTATCATCATCGAAAACTGGCAGATTAAACGAATTGAACACCGTATCGGAGTCAAAGAACCAAGCAGGTTCAGATTTAACTTCAGAAGGATTGGATTCCTGCCAATCAACATAGAATGACTCTTGAACAATACGTGTTCTCTTGTTATAAATCCGGTACGCCTTTTGTGAAGAAGAGTATCCAACAAAATAACACTCGTCAGAAACAACACCAAAATTTGTCTTTTGAGATTGAGTATTCAAAAGAGTACAAGAACAGCCAAATGGTCGAAAGAAATCAATTAGTGGCTTCCTCTTATGAAAAAGTTCATAAGGAGTCTTCACTTTATCTTTCACAATTAACACCCTGTTTAGAACATAAGATGCACAATTGACAGCTTCAACCCAGAAAATAATTGGTAATGAGGATTCTATCAGCATTGTACGAGCAGCTTCCACGAGAGTACGATTCTTTCGTTCCGCAATACCATTCTGCTGGGGTGTTCTTGTAGCACTAAATTGTCTCACAATCCCTTTTTGAGCACAAAATGAATCGAGAATTTGATTTTTGAATTCAGTGCCGTTGTCACTTCTTAATCCCATAACTCTTTTTTTACTGATTGATTCGATAGAAAGAATTAATTTCTGCAATTCCTCTGCAATTTCTCCTTTGTGTGCAAGAAACCTCACCCATGAATATCTTGAGAAATCATCTGTAACAACAAGACAAAAAGATTTTTTAGCAATTGATTTAACACTAATTGGCCCAAATAAATCAGTATGTAACAACTCAAGAGGACTAGATATGCTATTTAAAAGTTTGGGCTTATGAGGTTTCTTATGTTGTTTCCCTTTGGCACATGTCATGCATTTTTCATTAACAGAAAAATCTTTTAAAGGAAGTCCTCTAACAAGATTGTTCTTTACTAATTTATTAATTATCTTAAAATTGACATGGCCTAAACGACGATGCCATAAGAGAGACTCAGAGGTTGAAATCTTTTGAGAGAAGACAAGTTGCAGTAGCTGTTGGAGCTGGAAAAGATAGTCTATATTATCAACACAATGAAAGTCAACAAAAGTCGACGTCATGGTCAAAGTCAACAAAAGTCAAACCCGACACGCTCGAGACGAGGAACCGAGACAAGACGTTGAAGATTTAAATGACTAGGAGTTTTATTGTAATAAATATATTTTGTGTGAACAAAATATATTTTATCTTGTTTTTAGTCATTTTTATGCTTAATATGTAATTTTGTATTAATTAGCCTAAGTCTAGGGAGTTAAGTGCAATTAGTGAATCTTAGTCTAGACTATAAATAGGTTAATTGTCATTAGGTTTTGGTTAATGGTTGAATGACCAATTGATTGAGGGTTTTACTTGTAAACAATATTATTAGCAATCAATAGAGATCAAAGGGGTTTTGATTGTGATTATCATATTTTGATCTAATTCTTCATGATTTGATTCAAGTTTGGTCATCCTGGAGTTACAATTTGGTATCAGAGCCATTTTGGATCAAATTCACTGAAGATTTGAAGATTTTAGAGAGAAAAGTTGAGGTTTTGGTTGTTTTTGTTCAATATCATGTTTTCATCAATTTCGGATCAAATTTGAGTGTTATTGATATGGAATTGATTGAATTTGCTTGTTATTGGTTGGGAAAGCTCTGTTAATCATCAGGTTTCAAATCCATTGAGATTTGGGCGTTTTCAGATTGATTTCGTGTTGAAAAAGTTTTTCAGCTTCGTTCAGCGAAATTACAAGTTCTTCCAGCGAAACTGCTTGTTCTTTCAGCGAAACTACAAGTGTTTTACACTTTGAAGTTAATTTCAGCATCTCAGCGAAAGTAGTGATCTTGAACGAAAGTTCAACAGTGCTTATGTGCATATTACAAGCGAAATTGCTGCCGAAAGTATCTTTGAACGAAAGTTCAAGCTTGTTTTGTGCGAAATTGTTGGCGAAACTAAGCAATCTAAAGCATTTGGCTAGCGAAACTGCTGCCGAAATTGCCAGCGAAACTACTGTCAGCTCAGCGAAACTAGAGTTCTCAGCGAAACTAGCTCTGCGAAACTATAACTTCGGCGAAATTATCATTTCTTCAGCGAATATATTTAAAAAGAATATATTTTTCCCGGGGAGAATTATTCTAAACTTTTTTGGGAAAATATTTTTGGGACGTTTAATTGTTCAAAGATTTGTACAATCATGTCATCTTCAGAAGATTTTAAAAGATAATCTCACAACGGCACAAAGCCGGTTTGATTCTTTTGCAGCAATGAAGAAAGAAAAATTATCAGATTTGATTGATCGATTCTTAAAGGTGGCAAATAATCTAAAGAAGCATGTTCCTGATCTCAGTAATCATGAACAGATTCAAAAGCTTCTAAACTCTCTTCCGTCTGCATGGAATCATCAAGTTAAAATACTGAAGCAAGAAAGAGGTTATGTCGACACAAAACTTATGGATATGATCAACAAGCTAAAATCTCTCGAGTTGGATATCCAAAGAAACAAATTTCAGCAAGCCGTGTTCCCACATCAAACACACGCGCTTAATACTGATCTTGTGTCTTCTGTAACAAGCATACTTGATTACAAAACAGAGATGATTGAAAAGTTGAAGTTATTGAGAACTGATTCAGATTTAAACTCTAAATTCAGAGAAACTGTTGAAGAGAATCGTGAAGCTTTAAGAGTCGACAATGACAGTAAACCAGAGTCTATGAGAACCGATGATGATAAGGCTGGAAAACTGATAAAAGAGAGAAAGAGTCTGAGGTTGACAAGATGCTGAAGGTCAAAGAAGAGGAACAACAAGAAATCACATGGGCTTGCAACTGTGAAAAGAGCTTAGCTGCAGCAGAACGAACTATCATGGGTCTTCCTTATGAGACTGTTCAGGATATGTGTTTTTCGTCATGCAAAATCCGGTTATTTGGGATTTATAAGGCAAACAGATTGTTATTGGAAAATGAAAAAGAATTAAAAACAATCAATCAGGAATTAAAGAAAAATGAAATTGCTTTTTCAAGAAAACTTAATGAAGCATTGGCTGAAAATGATCTTTTAAGAAGAAACATTTTGGAGCGTAACGTTGAAATTAATATTTTGAAAGAAAGGGCTGTTTTAGCTCAATTTGAAACAACTCAGCTTCAAACAAAGCTTGATAAATGGACCCTTTCACACATGAAAAAGGATGAGCTTATTGCTAAACAACAAGGGGTGCGGGTAAAACATGGGATTGGATATAAATCTGATGGTGAAACTGTATTTAATTCAGTTCCACCTCCTTCTACTTTATGTTATTCACCAATTCCCAGACCTCATTCAACAAATGATTTGATTGAAGCTGCAGAAACTAATCGTTTAAATGCAGGTCTAAGCAGTGTTAATCTTAAAGAGGTTAGAGATGTGCAGGATTCTCCTGTAGGTTTGGGATTCCACAAGCAAGGGTCTGATAAGAAGATTAATGACGATTCCACTTCTGATGCTCAAACACCAATATCAGTTTCTTCTCCAACTTTCTTCAACAATTCAAATCAGGTAACATTCCTTCGTTTGTTCCCGTCAGGTTTGTCAAAGAAGGAACAGTTGTTGAATCATCAGGCAATGAGAATCCTACAAGCGAAGCCAACACGATAGGAGATGTCAATCAAGATCCGTTGGAGAATGATCTGTGTATACGAGACTGGACAAGCTCAGATGATGAATCAATCACAGAGGTGCGTGTTGGTTCCTCACAGATCAAGATGTCTCCTAACATTGTCAAGTCACAAAAGCTTCCAAAAGCTGAATCAAGACCAATACGGATCTCTTATCCAATTGCAAAGCAATCCAGTCAATCAGTGAAGATCTCATTCCCTGTTCAGCATAATAAATGCCAAAACAAGCAAGAATCTGCTACAAGCTCAAAGCAATCCTCATCCCCACCTGCGTCACACGGTTCAGTGAAGCATCAAAAGCCATTCAAGGCTTGTTTTGAGTGTGGAAAAGAAGGGCATGTGGTAAAGAAATGTCCTCAAAGGCTTGCTACGAATGGTAAAGGCAAAACAAATTTCTTCTCTGAATGTAAGTATAAAAAGAATGTTCCAGACGGTAAAGGCAACACGGGTTGCTTCTCTGGATCAAGAGGTAAAAAGCACACATCTTTGAATGGTTGGATGAAAACCCTCCATCCAAACCTTTTCATGTGAAGCCGGTTTCACATGATTCAAAGATGAAAATGACCAAAGGTTTAAAACCAAATTCTTTTCCTTCCGGTCTTAAACAGAAAATGATTTCCAAATTTAATTCATTCAAATCCAAGTTAATTGAACCAAAACAAATTTGGAAATTAAAAAGAAGGATACAACAATCCCCGATTGTTTAAACGGTTGTGTGCAGAAGCTTGTTACTTATCTTGATGAAAAAGGAACTTCCAGGACTACGATGGCCTGGGTTTCCCTTTCTAACTAATTTGTTAATGAGTGCAGGAACAATTCAGGAGGACTGTTAGTAATCCGGTTTACTGACAGGGATTGTTCCTAATTCAAATTTGAGGCGGAACAAACAGGTTAAGGTCATGGTATTATATCCACAATCTGGATTTTTATCTGCATTATCACAGTTCTCACTTCACAGCCACTGCATATTTTTTGAGAATTCATTTCTTATTTTCATATCAGTGTATTGTGGAAGACTTTCTTTGATAAATTTTTATTATTGACAATTTAAAAAAAAATTAAAAAAAAAAAAAAAAAAAATAAAAATAAAAAAAATAAAAAAATAAAAAATAAAAAAATAATAAATAAATAAAAATAAAAAAAAAGAGTTGCAAAAATAAAAATTTAGGGGGAGAGTATAAGTAAATAAAAATGAAAAGTGTACTGAGAACTTGATTCGAGATGACTGAGAAATGATTGTATATCATCTTGAAATGCTTGTTTTTGCATGACTTTCGTTTTAAAATGAGAAATGATAGTAACTGATGTTGTTATCTGATTTACATCTTATTTTTAATTGTAAATAAAAGAAAACAATCACAGATTCTTTAATGATATGCTTGGTAGACTCAGCCTGAAGAATAAAGTAGACAACAGTATGATGATTTAAATTAAAATATATGCTTAAGGATGTCTGGATTTACGCAATCATTTTGGCCTGCACAAAACTGAGTCCCGACAAAAATTGGATTGAGAATTGATCTTTCACCCACCATGATACAAATCATATAAGCATATCTTTGAGCCATGATTGGTGTATTTATGTGTCTTGTGTTTGTGCTAATCTCCTTGCTGTACGGAAGTACTGACCTGGAGTGATGATCTCCTCTGCTGTACGATAGTACTGACCTGGAGCTCTCATCGGCACATGATTAAATGGTCATCTCCTTTGTTATACGTGAGTATAGACCTGGAGCTCTCATCATTTTGGTCTAAGTAGTGTCAAATCATCTAATTCACAGAATGCTATATTCTGTTGATAATCACTTGCACACTAATGCACACGCCTTGCTATATAAAGATCGTAATAAAATTCAAGAAATCCTGAGGTTGGGTGAGGGTTTTTGCCAAATGATTGTGGGGTCCTAGCATTCTAAAGTATTTAATCGAACCTTAACGAATCATCTACTGCTTGTTGAAAAAGATAGGGCATGAGTTTAAGTGGACAAACATATCAACAATCGTTATTGATCTGTTTGAGAATTTCAAAATCATTTAAAGACTGTGATTAGATTCAGTTATCAGTGTGATCTCATTGCTTGTCGATGATTAAATTCATCTTTGTGCTAAAGTATATCTTGAGGATATGATCTCATGATCGATTCAGTTCTCGGTTTAAAAAAAAAAATTATATAATAGATATAAAATATGTTATAATACATGTATATAATAAAAAATAGAAAAATATAATAAAACTTCTTTTCATTTTTTTAGGTCTTCCATATTCTGCTGTTACAATTTTATCATTTTCATGCATTTCACAGAAATTGCGTACAACCGAACACGGGTTCGCTTGTTTTCAAACACAAATAAACACGGGTTTATTTTGTTAAAATGAAATGATCTAATTAGAAATGTCGAGACTGTATTTGTGAATGTGTTTCAGATTTTTGTTTTAAGTGATGGCCGATCATCAGTTGAGCAGTGTACCTGATCTGAGAACCTGTTCCTCAAGTTTGCAAAAGATACCGAGCTAGGAATCCTCCTCCTACATCTTCTAAAGCACTCAAGATTAGAGATTTGGGAAACCTGTTCCAATATCTTTAAAGTTTGCACTCGAAAAGGGGGAGCATATAAATAGGGGGAGCTTATGAGATGAAAAAATCTTTCTCATCAGATTCAGAAAGATTCAAATTGAAGATCTTTCTAGTGTTGATTTCTCGGGGCTGAATTCATATGAAGACGTTGATAATGATAGACTAAGGGGGAGTATTGTTGGAGCTGGAAAAGATAGTCTATATTATCAACACAATGAAAGTCAACAAAAGTCGACGTCATGGTCAAAGTCAACAAAAGTCAAACCCGACACGCTCGAGACGAGGAACCGAGACAAGACGTTGAAGATTTAAATGACTAGGAGTTTTATTGTAATAAATATATTTTGTGTGAACAAAATATATTTTATCTTGTTTTTAGTCATTTTTATGCTTAATATGTAATTTTGTATTAATTAGCCTAAGTCTAGGGAGTTAAGTGCAATTAGTGAATCTTAGTCTAGACTATAAATAGGTTAATTGTCATTAGGTTTTGGTTAATGGTTGAATGACCAAGACCAATTGATTGAGGGTTTTACTTGTAAACAATATTATTAGCAATCAATAGAGATCAAAGGGGTTTTGATTGTGATTATCATATTTTGATCTAATTCTTCATGATTTGATTCAAGTTTGATCATCTTGGAGTTACAGTAGCCTTTGACTCGTTTGAATTCATATCAAGAAGATATGTATCATGTTTCCTTGGAGCACGCATGAGAATTAAATCATCTGGAATGGCAATCTCTGATTTAAAAAATAAACATTCATCAGGTTTAAATAGAACAGAATGTCTTTATCGCCAAATTTAGAAATACTCAGAAGATTAAAAGCAATTCAGGAACATGGTTGACTTTTTCCAGAGTAAGAGAACAATTGATAACTTTCCTTGTCCAATCATTTTTCCACCCTTCTTATTTCTAGCAAAAGCCACATATCCTCCATCTATAATCCGATAATTGGTCAACAAATCCTTTAATCCGTCATATGCTTGGAACACCCGCTATCAACATGCCATAAACTGTTTACAATCTTGATGAGGATTCCTGAAATGAATTAAAAATCACTTAGCCAGGAGTAAAGGACCCAAGATTGAACAACTTTGCTTTTTAAAGAAGCAGATTTTTTACAGAAGAAATTATTAACCAATTTTGTCAATTTATTCCCAAACAATTCCTATTAGAGGATCCTTGAATCAAAGGACATTTTTGACAAGATGATCCTCTTGACCACACCTGAAACAATGAGGTTTGAATCTAGGTCTATTATGTGATGAGGTAAAAATAGGATCAATAATAATCTCCTCATCACATTCAGACAATCTAGAATCCAACATCACTGAATGTCTCATACAACTCATGAGGTTTGTTGTTTATTTGAATCAGAATTTTTCTTCACAAAATTAGAACAAGATTCTTCTGACAAATCAGTAAATTATACCATTGGTACTGGTGTCAGATGAAGACGAACTATATTTTTGATGATGTCATATTTAATGGTGTGAAAGATGGAATAGGTTGAGAAAAGAACTTTTCGAAACCATTAATTTTAAGTTGCTTATTTGGTTGTTTTGGAGAAAAATCAGATGCATTACATTCATTACGAGAACAAAAATCATCACTACCATGATTTGAATTACAAGATGGAATAAAACTATCAAGAGAACATGAGACATTTAAGTCTGTTACATTTGAACTGGAAACAAAAACTGAATTTAAACTAGACTTATGATCTAAAACAGACTGCTGATTTTCAGGTGTACTAGAACTAGTGCATCCAAGCCCACTAGTTGGTCCATAGTCGTAGTCTTCACGAATGTACTTAGAGTTATTCCCGACTAAACCTGCAGACATACTGTCAGTATCTGTTTTGATTAAATCATTAGAAGGATGAGGAACATGCATAAGAGAATAACAGTATGTACTAGGTGGAGGATAAACCTGTATATTTTCATAACCCAAACCGGTTTTAATTCTTGCTCCCCGTTGAGATTTACAAAGATCATCATGTTTCATTCCAGAAATAGTCCATTTATCTAACTTTGACTGAAGTTTGCTTGCTTCAAATTCAGCAAGAGCAACCCTTTCAGTCAAAGTATTAATCTCAATATTTCTTTCCAAAACGATTCTTTTTAAATGATCAGTTTCTTTTAAAGCCTCATTTAATTTCACAAAATATTTTGATTCATTCATTTTAAGTTCATCATTAATTCGCTTTATATCCTTTTCATTATCAATTAACAAACGATTAGCCTTATAAATCCCAAATAACCTAATTTTGCAAGCAGATGAGCACATATCCTGTATTACCTCATATGGAAGTCCCATTACCATCCTTTCAGCAGCTAAAGCTTTATCACACATGCATACTGGAGTACTTGATTTCCTTTCCTCAACAGTAGCAGCAACATCATCCTTCTCTTTTCCTATCTCATCTTTTGAATTTCTTTTCTCACTTGCACCTGCAGTTTCCTCTTTCCCATCTCCATCTGCCTTTTCTTCTTTCTCATTTACTAAAGACTCATTTTCTCTTTTGAATTCCTTGAACAGCACAAATCCATCTTCACCAACTTCCACTTCATTACCTTCCACAATCTCAGCAACTAACGCATGATTTATCTCAGTTCTTGTTTCTTCCACCTCTGCACTCCAATCAAAGTTTGAGATCAAGGCCGACTCCTTTTTTAGATTCACTTCTTCCTTTTCTTTCTCTGCTGTCAATCTTGGTACTCCAGTGTTACTAGGATCTATGACAATTGGTAATGGACATTCACGTTTAAAATGTCCCAATTGTTTACAATTAAAGCACCTCAATTTTGACTTATCAAATCCCAGTTTTGAGGTAGATGATTGACCACCAAAGTTCTTTCGTCCTGTTCTTTCCATGAATCTTCGAGCTCTTAAAGTTAACATCGCCATTTGCCATTGAATGTCAGTTTCTTTTAAATCATCAGGATCAACCTGATACATGTCCTCCATAGTCATTCCTTTACCTTTCAGTTCTCCAGCAACAAGAACTTCATAGCTCTGAACAAACATTCCAAAAAGAGCCATTGTTTCAGATGGAATTGAAGTTTCAGCATTGATCTTAGAATTTCCCAATTCTTTTCCAACATGACTATTACCACTCGAGAAATTACTTGTATTGCTCCCTCCTTGAATTGGATTTTGAATATGAGAGTTTGCAGCGGATGACAACAAAGCATCATTTTGAGAAAAACCAGATGTGGGCATCATAGTCTGGTTAAATTCTCTTCTTTTCATATCCAACTCAAAAGATTTCAACTTGTTAATGATATCCATCAGCTTGTAATCTGTAAAACCTCTTTCTTGTTTAAGCATTCTCACTTGAAGACTCCACTGTGGTGGAAGAGAATCGAGAAGCCTATTAACTTGTTCACTGTTGGAGAGCCTTTCATCATACTTCTTTAGAGTGCTTGAGACGGTTAAGAAACGGTTTGTAAGATCTGTCAGACTTTCATTCTTGTATCCCACAAATGAATTGAACTCCTTTTCAGCCTGAATACTCTTGTCTTTTACCAAATCTGCATTCCCATCATAGAATTCAAAGAGAGCATCGTAAAGGGATTTAGCATTTTTATGCTCTGCAAAACGTTGTAGATGTCTGGAGCCAAACAGAGAGTTAGAGCACCAAAAGCCTTTTGATCACATCATCAATTTCAGATCTCTTTCAGTATAGGAAGATGGGTCTTGTTCTGAGAAACAACATCACCAACAGTAACCGTAGGTATGTGAGGACCAGAAATAATCGATTCCCATTGATTATGATCAGTGTAGAAGAAGAAAGCTTTGAGACATCTCTTCCAATCTTCAAATTAATCTCCATTAATGAGTCTTGGAGGTCTATTAGAGCAACACTTTCAAGATCAGCAAGTGTAAGAGTAGTTAATTTCGACATAATAGTTCGGCGGAAATGTTTATAATTTCGCTTACAATTCGCAGAAAAAGGTGACTTGGATAACAATTTCGCTGAAAAGTACTTTCGCTGACAATTTCACAGAAGCTGACACTTTCGCTACAATTTCAGCAGCACTTTCGCCTGAACAGAGACACCACTTGCTTAGTTTCGCTGCTAACTTCGCACGAAACAAGCTTGAACTTTCGTTCAAAAATAAATTCGGCAGCAATTTCGCTTGTTGATTGGTCACAATCACTAATGAACTTTCGTTCAAGGATTAGTTTCGCAGAAACTCTAGAAAACAACTTCTGATCCATATAACTCATATTTCACTGAAAGAGAATGACATTTTTGCTGTAAGAACATTAATTTCGCTGGTCGATCTCAAAACCTTTTTCACCTCAAAATCAATCTGAATCATCCAAACTCATGAATTTTGAGATTTGATGATTGTAGAATCTTCCTCAATCAAAACAAGCATAATTCAATCAATTTCCATGCCAAAACAGCTGATAATCCAATGAAAATTGATTGAAACTAGATATTGACCAAAACCACAAAACTCACAAATCAAGAGCACTAAGGCTCTGATACCATATTGTTGGTCCATGTGATCGAAAAACAGTACAATTGAAGTGATAATTGCTCAATATCAAACATTCATGCTAAACAACAATAATTGAGAAGATAGAAGAGAATTCTAACACATATTTGATACTCAAATGAACAATAGCAATCAATAACATCAAGCACAATAGTATTTCTGTGTGAAAACTGCTTAGAATTGGTAGCTTGCAACAATGATCCACGATTAGGGTTTTGCAAGCTTACCTTACAAAGAGAATTGACAAAAGTATATATAGCAGTCATAGTTTCGCTGACAGTTTCGCTACAGCGAAACTGTCATGCCGAAACTATAGTTTCGCTCGGCAGAACACAAGTTCGCCGGGTAAACCAAAACAGCAAACTGTGAGCGAATGTATAGATTCGCTCACAGTTTCGCTGGACTGCCAAAACTACTAATTACTAAGAACATACAAAAGGAAACTAACAAAAGTCCTATTACAATGTAAAGTAAACAACTATACTAAAGTGAGTCCAACCTAAATATGATCTTCAAAGTGCTTCTTCAAAATAGTAGTAGCACTTAGGTCACCCTCATAACCATGATTAGCAAAGGATAAATCAATGGTGCCTTTGGGGTATTTGGTGACATAGGTGGCATCATTCAGGTCTAGGGTTTGACGAATGATCTCAGAAGTGATGACCACCTGTTTCTGGTTGACAAACGACTGGAGAGTGATGGAGTCATCATTCTCAGCAGTATGAACAGTGATGTTTGTCCAGAATTGGCAAAGGGTATCGGGATAGATGGTAGGATTCAAGAGAAAGGCTGTGCGATATTGGGAATCAACCATCAAATCAATAGCAGCATCAAACTTGTTCCAAAAGGGTGATTTTGTAAGGTAACCGACACAGTTGTGTCGAGGTTTGATTTGCATGGTCGCCATTAATGGAAGATGAACGTTTGGAAAGTGGGTTATGAAAAGTTTGAAGTTAGGGTTAGGTATATATAGGTTATGAAACGGCTGAAAGAAAACAACTGAAAGTTTTGGTGTGAGTCATCAGGTGTTAGAAAACAACTGAACACATGGTTTTAAACTTTCAGATGTTGTAAACAACTGAAGACTTGGTGTTGGTCATCAGTAGTTGTAAACTACTGAAGACTTGGTTTTGGCTTCAGTTGTTTTGAAATGAAACAATAGTTGTTTTCGTCAATTCACAAAGTTCAGCTGTTTCAATGACCATAACATTTACTCATTAGATCATCTGATTTTCAGATGTTTCATTGGTCATCAGTACTTATCTATTATAAAAGACTTCAGTAGTTTGAACTACATCAGTACTTTTCAACAAATGAAGTACTTCAGTACTTTTAAGTAGTTTAGTCTTCAGTAGTTATAAAAACTGCTGAAGATAAAATGACTTATCAACACTTATTTTTGACAGAAGTATACTAATGTTCATCAGTATTTATTGACTAAGAGCATCAGTAGTTGTCAAATTATTCTAGTTGCAGCATACCAAGCCTGAGTACAAGATTATGAAAAGTTGCACTGTCCAAAGGCTTAGTAAATATATCTGCAAGCTCATCAGCACTAGGCACAAACTTTGGATCAATCAGACCTTTTTCATAACAATCCCTGATAAAATGATGTCTGATCTCAATATGTTTGGTCCTAGAATGCTGGACAGGATTCTTAACAATACAAAGAGCTGAAGCACTATCCATTAGTAAAGGAGTCTTAGTCTCTGTAATGTCATAATCCAATAACTGATTTTGAAGCTAGAGTACCTGAGATGTACAGCTTGCAGCCGTAATGTACTCTGCTTCAGCTGTGGATGTAGCAACTGAAGTTTGTTTCTTACTCTGCCAAGAACTAAACAGTTGCCTAGAAATTGGCATCCACCAAAAGTTGATTTTCTGGTTCACTTACAACCCTGCATAGTCACTATCAGAGAAAGCAACAATTCACAAGAGTGCCCAGTGGAATACCAAAGTCCTAGAGATTGAGTTCCTTGCAAATATCTAAAGATCCTCTTGACTGCAATCATATGGGAATCCTTAGGAACAGCCTGAAATCTAGCACAGACACAAGTTGCAAACATAATATCTGGTCTAGAAGCTGTAAGGTACATCAAGGAACCAATCATGCATCTGTAAAGAGTTTCATCATCAACTGCTTTAACCTTTTGATCCGCATCCAGTTTATGTGTTGCTGCACATGGGAGTAGAACAGGGTTTACAGTTTTGTAAATCAAACTTGGTTAACAAATCTTTTGTGTATTTGACTGATGAATGAAAGTTTCCATCAGCCAGTTTTTGATTTGCAACCCCAGAAAAACTGTAATTTTCCCATGGCACTCATTTCAAACTTTTGTTGCATCAATTTAGTAAATGCATCACACAACTGTGGATCAGAGGATGCAAAAATAATGTCATCAACATAAATTGAACAAGGAGCTTATGCATGCCTACTTTCTTAATGAACAAAGTTTTATCGATGGAGCCTCTAGTGAAATTATTTTGAAGAAGAAAGTTAGATAATGTTTCATACCAGGCTCTGGGTGCTTGTTTCAACCCATAAAGAGCCTTATCAAGTTTACACACCAATCAAGATGTTTATGATCTTCAAAACCTGGTGGTTGACACACATAAACCTCTTCTTTTATTTTACCATATAAAAATGCACTTTTGACATCCATTTGAAAAACTTTAAGGTTATGGAAAGCAGCATAAGCTAAAAACAATCTGATTGCCTCCAGTCTGGCTATAGGGGCAAAGGTTTTATCATAATCAATACCTTCTTCTTGTGAAAACCCCTGTACAACCAGTCTGGCCTTGTTCTCGACAATTTGGCTTTTTCATCAGTTTTATTCCTAAACACCCATTTAGTGCCTATTGCACACTTACCTTGGGTAGAGGAACCAGTTCCCACACTTGCTGTTTTTGAAATTGAAGAAGCTCAAGCTGCATGGCTTCAACCCATCCATTGTCCCTTATGCCACATGATAATTCTTTGGCTCTTGCTGACTGATGAAGAGAGCATAGAGACAGAAATTGGACAATTGATTTCTTGTTGAAACACCAGCATTAGTGTCACCAATGATCTGGGACATGGGATGATTCTTCAATTCTTGATACTCAATAATATCTGTGCAAGTGTTTGTAGGAGATTCAGCAGTAACAGATGTTGATTCAGACTCTTGAAACCTAGACTGAGATGACAGTTCAAATAAAGTAGAGGATTCAGAGATTTCATCAGCATTTGTTGTGGATGGAACTGCTGAAGTTACAGGAACATCAAGTGTAGTAGATACAGGCAGATGATCACTACAACTTGCATTTGTACCATCAGATGGAGAGGATGGAACTTCAGAAACAATAACAGGTGGAGACTGATATGGAACATATTGCAGTATGTCCAAATCAAACAACTCAACAGGGTTTTGAGGAATTTTGTCTTTTGGAGATTCATTACACTTGATATGCAAAGTTTCTTCAACAATCTTTGTTCTGCAATTGAAAACTCTGTATGCCTTGCAAGTAGATGAATACCCAACAAAATACCCTGCATCCACCTTGGATTCAAACTTCTAAAGTGGATTCTTTGTGTTAAGAATATAATAGGGACACCCAAATGCTCTAAAGAATGAAATCAAAGGGCCAATGATGTAATAACTCATAAGGAGTCTTCATCAACCTCTGATTCACTAATACCCTATTCTTATATAGCAAGCTGTGTTGACAGCTTCAGCCCAAAAGGTTAGTGGCAAACCTGAGTCAGCCAACATTGTCCTTGCGGCTTCAATAAGGGTCCTGTTCTTTCTCTCCACCACTCTATTTTGCTTAGGAGTTCTTTGAATACTATATTGTCTTTTGATTCCCTTAGACAAATAGAATTCATCAAGAGCGTGATTTCTAAACTCTGTGCCATTATCACTTCTCACACATTTGACTGGTAGTGAATGCTGCTTTTCCACATGCAACACAAAATAAATGATACTTTGAGCAGCCTCATCCTTGGAATGCAAGAAGAAAGTCCATACATATCTGGAATAATCATCCACAATTACCAGACAGTACTTTTTCTTTGCCATACTCATTACTCTAACAGGACCAAAGAGATCCATATGCAATAATTGCAAGCAGGCAGTGGACTTAGGGTTCTTCTATTGGAGGAAATGAAGCTTTGTGTTGCTTCCCTTTTAAGCAAGCTGGACGGTTATCATCACATTTGAACTCCTTCAATGGCAAACCTCTCACTAAACCATGATGAATGAGCTGATTCATGTTCTTAAGATTCACATGACCAAGCCTTCTATGCCATAGTTCAGATTCTTGAGGAGAGGCTTTGGAGAATAGACATGGATGGCCTTTAAGATCGATTTTCTTTGATAAATCTAAGGCATATACTCTTCCAATCCTGTTGGCCTTCAAGAGAGTATATTCATCCAATATCTTGTCAATATTGTGCAAAACTTTGGAAGACAGAATCCGACAGTTTTGACTTGTGAAAAGTGCAACATGCCCTTTATCACACATTTGTCTGACACTCAAAAGATTGTACTTGAGGTTCTCCACATGGTTAACATCATCAAATCTTATCTCCCCATTTGAGACAAATCCATTTCTAATGATGTAACCCTTGGCATCATTTCCAAAAGAAACAAATCCCTTCTTACCTTGAGAATAATCATGAAGAAGAGAGCTGCTCCCTGTCATATGCATGGATCCTCCACTGTCTACATACCAGATGCTTCTTTGGCATGCTGAAGAACCCTGCATGTTTCACAAAAATTAGTTAGCCTTTGAGACCCAAACCTTTTTGGTTTTGGGTCTGTTTTCATCAACAGATGTTAAACTAACTGATTTTGCATGATTAACAGCCTTTGAAGATGTAGATGGTGCTAAAAAGGATTCCTTTGATTTTGGCTTGGGTGTCCTTTTCAGTGGTTTAATCATAGAAACATCTAATTTGTTAACTCTCCCCAATAGATGTTGAACCATCATAACAAGTTGTGTTTGATTGGTTGTCAAAGTTTTCAACTCAGTTAACACATCAGTACTTGTTGGTGATTTGTTCTTGTGATTCACTACATTCTTCTTTTGAAAAGACACAGACTTAGTCTGAGTTTTTAATATTCCATGAGGAATATTTGCAGCTGTTGTGTGACAAACCCCTTCCTTCTTTGTGACTTTTTGAAAAAGCTTTGGTTTATCAGATTGAGATGATTGAGGTACAAACTTGGTTTGAAAATCATCTTTCATTTTATGCATTTGCTTCTTAATGATTTTCTCTTTGTTGAATTTTAAACCCTTGTTATACCAGCATTCATCAGTAAGATGATTAAACAAACCACATATTTCACATGGCTTTCTTTTCATCTTTTGTTGATCAACTGTTGAAGATGATGAAACTACTGAAGATTTGTTCTTCAGTACTTTCTTCCTTTCAGTACTTTTGGGAATTACTGAAGGATTTTCAACATCTGAAGATTTGTTCTTCAAAAGTTTTCTATCAGTACTTTTGAGATTCCTGATAGATTTTTCAGCAGTTGTCAAGCTATGCTTGTTTTCCTCTGATTTGAAATGCTTTTCAGGTGTTGTGTTTTGCCCTTCAGTACTTTGAGTACCTTGTGGAACAACACCTGAATTACTCAGTCTCTTCTTGATCATGTGTTTCGAAGCAGTGGGACCATCAGCAATTTGATTAGCTGAGGTACTCACACTGACTTCACCCTCTGATTTTGAATTATCATTTGAGGATGAGACACATGATGATATGGTTTGGGAATGACAATCATCCTCAGATTTTACTTCTAACTTGGGAGTAAAATCTGTAGGAGGTATGGTATGATTATACCCAATCCCAAACTTCACATTAGAAGCTGTTTGCTTACTGAGAAGCATTTCAAATCCCTTGCATGATGTTACCCAACGTTCACAATTAACTTGGGTAGCTGCAAGTGTTTCTTTGAGATTCTTGTGATTTTCTAAAATGACCTCTACCTTTGCTTTTTCATCAGTGATTTGACACTTAAGTTTATAAATCTCCTCATCCTTCTCTTTTAAAACAGACTCAAACTCAGCTTTTCTTTTGGAAATTGCTTTTTCTAGGTCAAGGTTTTGATTAATTAAAGCTACATTTGCTTCCCTAATTGAAACAAAAGCAGCTATGCATGACTCAGAACATAACTTGGCCTTAGCCTCAGAATATACCTGTGGTACCTGTGATGATGAAGGATTTTCATCAGTAGACTCCAGGGCCATTAGAGCAAGATTTCAAAAAGGGTTTTCACCACCATGTTGACCAGCACCAGCAAATAGTTGTTCAGAATAATCAGAGACATCATCTGGTAAGCTGCTCCAGTCAACAACCTCAGGGGTGAAAAAGCTCTGATGAGATTGAGATTGAGATTGTTGATTTGTTTGAGATGGTTGAGGATCAGGTAGAGCATGTGGTTGTTGAGCCATGGGTACAGGAACCTGACCAGACTGAGGCATGAAAAAACATGGATAAGGATATGGCATTGGACTTTGAGGAACAAAGAATGCAGGAGATGATTGATGTTGTGAATGATGATCAGAACTGGTAGAAAGTTGCCCTTTGGATTGTGAGCTATTGCTTGTAAAAGTCATAAAGGGTGCAGATGAGTTAGATCCAGATGATCTACACTCTCTAGCAAAATGTCCAAGTCTATGGCACTTGTGACATCTCAACTTGCTCTTATCAAAACCAACTTTGGTTTTGCCTGAGAGACCAGGGAATTTTCTACCTGTTCTTTTGTAAAAATTTTGAGATCTGATATTGATCAATGCCATTTGGCTCAAAATATCCATCTCTTCCAGATCATCATCAGCAATTCCTTTCAAATCATCCATCAGAAAACACAAGTTATCAACACTAAAACCTGAGTTACCCTCAACTCCAACAAAAGCATGATTTCCACTGTTTGAAGAGAAATCAATATGCTCATCATATGAACTTTCAGATGAAGCATATTCAGACTCATGACCAACCAGAGCAGTGTTTCCTGGTACAAAGTCATCAGTGAGCTTTCCAGATGAAGATAGTTTCCTTTTCTGTTCTATCTCTCTCTCAAATGTTAAGAGTTTCCCATGAAGTTGGGTGAGAGATAGAGTATCCTGATTTGCACTGGAGCGTAGGACAATGGTATAAGTGTCCCATCTCTCATGCAGTGATCTGAGGAATCTGTTATTCATCTGGCTGTTTGTATATTCATGTTGAACCATTTTTAGCTCAAATATCAAACATGAAAATCGCTCAAACTGTTGAGTCAATGTCTCACCCTTCCTATAAGAGAATGTCTCATATTGCTGGGCAAGGATTTCTCTGTTGTTTGCTAAGACCTCATCAGTTCCTCCAAATTGTTCCTTCAGAGCAACCCAGAGATCATGAACAGTTTCATGATGCATAAGCCTAGAGTAGATTTCATTAGGCAGTGCCATGGCCAGAATTCCATGGGCTTTAGCATCAATTTCAAACAGCTTTAAGTCCTCATCAGAATATTGTTCCTTCTTCTTCGGAACCATCTCATTGGTTTCAGGATTACTCACCATAGGCTTATGTTAGGTCTAGAATCAGTAGATTTAGTCATTATGTATAGGCTTAGTACTTGAATTAATATCTGTAATGAACTTTTGTATTTTATTATTGTGTATGCATTAAATATATAGGTTAACCCATTTATATATGTGTTGGTTTATGTATGGTTGCAGGAACAAAATTATAATTGGTCAATTTGTGAAATTGACCAAGTGTAAGAAACATCTACGGATGAACATTTTGTTCTTCCGTAGATATATTTCTTACAAGTAAATACACATCCAAAGATCTTATGCGGATGAACAAGATACCTTCGGAAGAACAAGATACCTTCGGAAGAACAAGATACCTTCGGAAGAACAAGATACCTTCGGAAGAACAAGATACCTTCGGAAAAACATTATCTACGGAAGAACAAAATTACTACTGAAGACTATATTCCTGCGGAGTCCAAACACTTGTATTATACAAGTGGTACAAGTCAACAAGTCAACAAGTCAACAAGGCGGTTATGCGAATCCCGAGAAATCCGATGATTCCTTAACAGAAACAAATCAAATCCCAAGAGATCCGGTGTTTCCTATAACTGAAACACCTTTGTCTATAAATATGGATCCTAGGTTTCGATTCAAACACGATTGAGTTAGACGATTGATTGATTGAGAACAGCAACAGCAATACAACAATCATCAAAAGTCTTTCGATCAACTTTAACATACACAACATCATAGCATTCTTTGATATCGTACATTCAATTCTTTTGTAATCATCAACACATTATAATAAAATACTGATTAATCATTAATTGTGTTTTGTTTTGTGTGTTCTTGATATTTCATTGATATTTAAAGTTGTTTAAACACAATTAAACCAAATCAACGTTAATTCCGCTAACGTTGACTTGACATCGATTCACACTGATAATTCCTGTTGACGATCCTTGGATTCACAGGTGGTATCAGAGCCAAGTGCTCATTGATTTAGATCAATTGATCTATCAGTGTTAGTTGTGTTTTAATTGTGTTTGATTTCGTTTAACAGCAATCGTTTTAATTAACTTGTTTCTATATTCAAATCAATTGAATAGCAGATCTTGTTAACATCATGAGCAACTTCAGTGGTTCATCTTACCAACCTCCGAAGTTGGAAACAAAAGCAGATTTCAAGTCTTGGAAAATCAAGTTCAGGAATGTAAACTATACTGATTCTGACTTGTGGATTTCCATCACTGAAGGTCCTTATATTCCACCCACTCTTGGCCGGATTATAATGACAAAAATCAACCAATCAGTACGAAAGATCTATCACCTGATGATGTCAAAAAGGTTAAAGTTGATATAAAAGCATACAGTTTGCTTAGTATGGCTTTACCTGAAGAGATATTAATCAGGTGTGAGAACTATAAAACAGCACACTCCTTATGGAAGATACTTCACACTCTCTGCGAAGGGAGTGATGAGATAAGAAGTATAAGGAGAGACACCCTCAGATCACAATATGAAACTTTTCATCATATTGAGGGTGAGTCAATTCCTCAGCAACTTCATAGATTCATGCAGTTAGTCACTGAGATGAATATTCTAGAGTTGAAGTATACTAGTGAGGAATTAAACAAGAAAATGCTCCACACTTTGCCAGAAAGTTGGAAGCATACTGTGTCCATGTTCAAGAACACTATAGATCTGAAAGCAACTGGCTTAGATACTCTGGTTGCAAAAGTGGAAGCTCTTGAAATGGACGAAAAATCAAGAAACAAGAGTGTGAGAACTCATGTCTCACCCTATCACTTCAAAGAAACAAATAATGTAGGAAGTGCATTTATTTCAAACAATGAAAGTGATAACTCTTGTGCTAGGAGTGATGATGAGGAGGAAGTTAGCTTCTATGCTTCAAAACCCTCAAAGAAATCATCTCAAGACAAGCAACAAAAGAATAAAGGAAGAACTGCTGATAGACAAGATACACCTGCAGCAACAGCTAAGTCTTCTTTTTCAGCAAATCAGTCAGAACCAATAACTGTGATATTGGACTCTGAAGAACAAAGAGCAGCCTTTGCAGCTTTTAGCTCAAGTTTTCAAGCATATCTGGGAAGCTCTCTAACATCAGCCAATATCTGCCAACAAGACTTAGAAGAACTACCTCCAGATGTAGTGGAAGAGATGGATCTACAATGGCAGATGGCCATGATTGCTTATAGAGCTAAGCAATATCTCAGGAGAAACAAGAACTTGGCTTCAGCAAGCAAAACATCAAAGATTGGTGTTGACAAATCAAAGGTGAGATGCTACAAATGCAATCTCTATGGACATTTCTCAAGAGAATGCAATCAACAGTCATATCCAGAGATGAGACAACACCAGCAGCATCAACAACATCAGATTCAAGCAAATCAACAATCTTCTCAAAGACCTCTGCACAAGCAATCTCAACTGATCAATGCTTCCCCACCAGCCACCAAAGAATCAGCAGGACCAAGTAACTCAAAGGAGTCAGGGCTGATCATACTTCAAGATGGAACGTGTGACTGGAGTTTGTATGAGAAGGAAGTTTTGGAAGAGAATCAAGCATTGATGGCCCATATGGATCAAACAGTTCCACCAATGGCAAAAGAGGTAAAAGAAAGATTGTGTTCATCAACTTGTGTTGAGGAAGTTGAACGATATAGAGTCCATGCTCAACAGTTGGCTGATAAAGTAAAAGAAACAATGATTTTGAATGAATCTCATGTTAGAGAACATAAATTATATCAAATAAAAATTAATTCCTTGCAAAAGGATTTAGAAAAATTTGTTTCTGAAAATTATAGCCTAAAAGCCCAAGTTGAGCATTTGACCACTTCCTTAACAAAATCCATGGCTGATCATGCATCAACTGAAGTGAAACTTCAGAAGTTTCATTATCATCTCAGCAATATGAGAAATTACTAAATTCTCATATTGAATCAAAGAAAAGGTCTGGGTTGGGTTATAATGCGGTTGCACCACCTATAAATGATAATTACACATCCTTACCTACAACAATGACAAACACTCTGTCAAATCATTTTGTGCCTAGCACTAAGTTTGAAAAAGATTCAACTAAAACTAAAATTAATGATAAAGCTGAGGTGAGTGAAACTGAATCATCTGAATCAGAATCATTAGATCAAAATGATTCAGAATTTGATTATGATAAGTGTGATGACTTGGATGATTCTGATGAACATGATGTTGATCAAACAAGCACTGGTAAAAATGTTCAACTGAAAGCCCATATCCCAAAAGTGCTTGAAGAAACAAAGTTGCCATACCCTCCTAAACAAAGAAACATGCTGAAGACCATCTGCAAGAGGATAGCTCAATTGAATGAAGGTCTTCAAGAACTAAGTATGCAAGACTCCTCCAAGAAATTGACTGATGAATCTGTCAACACTGAGGAAAAAGAAAATTCAAAGGAAAGAAAAAGGCTTCAGTAGATCATCAACTGAACAAGAAAACTTCAGCTGCTGATCTACGGAAGAGAAATTCAGCACCAAACAATCAAAATGTGCACAAAGTTGAAAAAATAAAGCACATTCAAAGCTGAAGAAGAAAGAGCTACAACAAAGATCACAAACAAAAGGAATGATTCTGAGAAAGAATCAGAAGAAAAATATTGCAAATGGTGTGACATGAAAATCACAACACTGAAGACTGTTACTTCAGCAGCTATTGTTCTATTTGCAATATGAACAATCATATGACTACTGATTGCTACTTCAACAAACATTGTTCTATCTGCAACAAAAATAATCATTCCACACAGGAATGTTATTTCAACAAAAAGAACAAGACAAAAAGCTCAAAGAAGAAAGAATCAGACAAATCTGAATCAGATTCTCAATCTACGGATTCTGCAAAGAGCTCAAAACTGAAGAAGTTTGAACAAAAATCAAAAGCAAAACCAAAGGACAAATCAGCATCAAGTGTTGCATATACTGAGGAAAAAACCATCTTTTCAGCAGTCAAAAACACCACACAAAAGAGTAGATTTGTCAGACAAAGAATCAAAGGATGATGATTCATTCTTTGATAAATTTGACAAAGGCATTCATATACCTCTTTCAAAAACAAAAGATAGTGAAACATTTAAAAGTTCATTATCAAAACAAAAGACTCAAACAAATGAAGTTACTCTGAGTAAAGCAGACAATGTGAATCATGAATCTACTTCATCAACATCCAATTCAGCAGAATCATCCTCATCTAAATCAAATCAGAATGAATCAATTAAATCTGAAACTGAAACTTCAAAAATAGTTCATGAAAGAGTAACTGTTTTAGATCCTGTTGATAAACCCAAGATCACTAAGACTTGGGTTGTCACTTCTAACTGATTTACTTTTCTGATTGCAGGAACAATATTGGAGAGCTGACAACATGTGGTATGTTGACAGTGGTTGTTCCAGGCATATGACAGGAAACTGTTCTCTTCTCCATGATTTTAAACATAAAAATGCTTCTTATGTGGCATTTGGTGGGGATAAAAAGGGAGGTAAAATTGTTGGTGAAGGAATGATAACTAATGGTGTACTTAAATTTGATAAAGTAAATTACTGTAAAAACTTACAGTATAATTTACTTAGTGTATCTCAAATCTGTGATCAAAACTACACTACATTGTTTGATGACACTAACTGTTACATTCTTAAGCCAGGATTTAGTGTCCCTGAAGATTGGATTCTCCTCAAAGCAGCAAGAAAAGGAAACACTTATGTTTTGGATATGAACAACACTTCACTCACAAAACATGAAACTTGCCTTATATCTAAACTTTCAGAAGATTTGTCACAATTATGGCATAGAAGGCTTGTTCATTCTAACATGAAGAACATGAATAAATTGGTGAAACATGACCTGGTCATTGGATTACCAAAAAAGAGTTTCATTGCTCAACTCATTGTTCTTCTTGTTACAAAGGAAAACAACACAGAGTGTCACATAAACCAAAAACAATCAATACTAATACTACACCACTCAAATTGCTTCACATGGATCTTTTTGGCCCAACCAATGTAATGAGCATTGGAAAAAGGCAATATTGTTTGGTGATAGTTGATGATTTCACTAGATTTACATGGGTCTTTTTCTTAAAACAAAAGAGTGAAACATCAAAACATTAATGGACTTTGTAATCAAGATTGAGAATCAACTTGATACAAAAGTCAAAATTTTCAGGAGTGATAATGGTACTGAATTTGTGAACTTTGAACTAGATTCTTTTTGCAGGAGCAAAGGTATTGCAAGACAATTCAGTGCACCAAGGACTCCACAACAAAATGGAGTTGCTGAAAGAAGAAACAGAACTCTCATTGAAGCAGCAAGAACAATGCTAGCTGATTCACAACTACCTATTACCTTTTGGGCTGAGGCTGTGAATACTGCATGCAATGTTCAAAATAGAACATTAATTGTCAAAGAACATAACAAAACTCCTTATGAGCTCCTATTTAAAAGAAAACCTTACATAGGATATCTAAGAGTATTTGGATGTCAAGTAACTGTTTTGAACATAAAAGAGTCATTAGGAAAATTTTCAGAAAAAGCATATGATGGTTTCTTTTTTGGATACTCTTCAACATCAAAATCATATAGAGTGTATATTCCACAACATAACATTGTGGAAGAGACCCCTAGTGTATCCTTTGATGAAAATGTGTTTACTAAGTCAGTTCAAGGTTCATCATGGTTATTTGACATAGATGCTTTATCTAAATCTTTTAACTATGATCATTTGACAAATGCAGGATCCGATGAATTATGCTATCCATTTGTTCCACCTATTATGACTGAAGTAACTTTATCTGCTGATCCCCCAAGGATACATCCATCTTCAGGTGAAAATACTTCAGCAGAAGCAGATATTACATGTGGAACTGAACAGCATGCATCCGAAAGTCCTTCGGAAGATCAGCATATATCCGGAGAAATTCCCTCGGAAGACCAGCATGCATCCGGAGAGGTACCTTCGGAAGATCAGCATACATCCGAAGAAGTTCCTTCAGAAGATCAGCATACATCCGGAGAACTTCCTTCGGAAGACCAAAATGCTTCCAGAGAAGTTCCCTCGGAAGATCAGCATACATCCGGAGAACTTCCTTCGGAAGACCAAAATGTATCCGGAGCAGCTCCTGCGGAAGACCAAAATGCTTGCGCAGAAGTTCCTGCGGAAGAACAAAATCCAACTGCAGACACTGTAGCTCAATCAACAGAGACTCAATTTGATTATTTCTTGAATTCTCAATTTGAGATGAATCAGTCAGAGGCAATGGAAATGACTAATCTGGAATCATCCATTCCAGTTGAGTCAACTCCCTTAATGAGAATTCATAAGTCTCATCCACTTGACAATATCATTGGAAATCCTGAAAAGAGAACTACAAGGAGCCAAAGTGGTACAGCCAACCTTTGTCTATTCAACTGTTTTCTTTCTCAAGTGGTGCCTCCAAACATTACAGCTGCTTTAAAAGACAATAGCTTGATTGAAGCTATGCAAGAAGAGCTTCAACAGTTCAGAAAGCAAAAAGTATGGTCTCTTGTTGATTTACCTGAAGGTCAACATCCTATTGGAACTAGATGGCTATACAAAAACAAACTGGATGATAGAGGGATTATTGTCCGAAACAAAGCAAGGTTGATAGCACAAGGATACACTCAAGAGAAGGCATAGATTATGATGAAGTTTTTGCACCAGTTGCAAGAATTGAGGCAATAAGAGTGTTCTTGGCATATGCATCATATAAGAAATTTACTGTGTATCAGATGGATGTCAAGTGTGCATTCTTATATGGGAAAATTGATGAGGAAGTTTATGTGTCTCAACCCCCCGGATTTGAAGATCCTCATTATCCTCACAGGGTATACAAACTAGATAAAGCCTTGTATGGTCTTCATCAAGCACCAAGAAAATGGTATGAAACACTATCATCTTTCTTACTCAAGCATGGCTACAAAAGAGGAACAATTGATCAGACACTCTTTCTCAAACAAGAACATCAAGATCTCTTAGTAGTTCAAGTATATGTTGATGACATTATATTTGGATCAACTAATAAGAGATTGTGTGTGAATTTTGAAGAGCTGATGAAATCTGAATTTCAGATGAGCTCAATGGGTGAATTAACATTCTTCCTTGGCCTTCAAGTTCATCAAAAAGCAGATGGAATATTCATCAATCAAGAAAAATACATACATCAAATACTGAAGAAATACAATCTTGCTGAAGTATCCTCATGCAAAACACCAGCTTCAACAATTGATAAGATTACTCCTGATCCCACTGGAAAATCTATTGATCAAAAATTATTTAGATCTATGATAGGTTCACTTATGTACTTAACTGCCAGTAGACCTGATATTATGTTTGTTGTGTGTGTATGTTCTAGGTACCAATCTGATCCAAAGGAGTCACATCTCAATGTTGTCAAAAGAATTTTCAGATACCTCAAGGGAAAACCAGGACTTGGTCTATGGTATCCCAAGGATGGAGACTTTACACTCTACTCATACTCAGACAGTGACTATGGTGGATGTAACAGCAATAGAAAATCAACAACCGGTGGATGTCAATTCATTGGACCCAGCCTAGTGTCATGGCAGTGCAAGAAACAAACAAATGTTTCTGTATCCACAGCTAAGGCTGAGTACATTGCTGCTTCAGCTGGGTGCTCTCAAGTACTTTGGTTACAAAACCAATTGCTTGACTATGGTTACAACTTTCTTCAAACCTCAATCTATATAGACAATTCTGCTGCTATGTTTATCACTGCTAATCCTGTTGCAACATAGTAAAACAAAACATATTGAGATTAGGTATCATTTTCTGAGAGATTGCTCAGAAAAGGGATTGATTAAGTTAGTCAAAGTGGATACATCAAATCAGCTTGCTGATTTATTCACTAAAGCCTTTGATTCAGTCAGATTTAATTTTCTGATTGAGTCTCTAGGTATGATTAACTTAGATTAAATCAAGACTAAACCAACAACATGCTGTGTGCAATAATGCATCAGTATGACATATGCATGGGAAATGATAGTACACTATAGCTTTGCCTATTTTGCATAAACAAATAACAATATATCTCAGCAAGTTTCTTGATATGTGAGTTGGTTCATCTTGAGTGGAAACAAACCTGAGTGCATGCAAAACATAATACTATAATAATTGTCTGTGGGAAAATTCATTTTGAGAAAACAAAGTGAGTCTTATCCTAATGTGATCAAATCATTCATCTAAACACTATGTAAAACACTTTATACTATCTATCTTTGCAAATCATACTCCCTCTGTTTTATGTGAACAAAGACCTGGGTGTATGCTCACCATACTGAATATCAGTAACAAAGGTGAAAAGATCATGATCCTCATCATCCCTCTATTTTGTGTGAACAAAGACCTGGGTTAAAGGCACCTCTGTTTGACATGAGTAAAGACCTGGTGACTTGATGATGATCATATCTAAAGCTCTCAAAAGAATCCTAAGTGATCAACTGTATATTATTTTGAGCTTTATCAACATTGCATCAATGAGATGCCAAATACATCTCAAGATAGCTATTATAACTTAAAGTACATAGTCTTAAATGATGATTTGACTTGCAAGGGAGGTCAACACCTTTGTGAATCAAATGTGAAGCCCATGACAGTTATTTCTAAAACAATATAAAAACATGATAAACAGCATGCCTAGTTGATACATGAGCTCTTGTATGGATTTATATGGACAATATACTTGCAATCAGAACTTGTTCTAGTATCAAATATACAACATAACTAATCAGGAAGAGGCTTAGCATTATAGTATGATCCCATCTTATGTGTATCTGATCATTATCATATATTTAAAATTCATGTTATTCCTCTTAAAAAAATTTATGATAAATGCTTATGTTCATCATTAATCACAAATTTAGGGGGAGTAGAATTCATGAAAAAGCATCTAAATCAGCAGCAGCAATGTCTATATCATTATCAATTTGAAGAAATTCAAATCTGAGCATCATCTTAGCTGTTGGTTACATGAAATTTTTAGTAAAAATCTCTATTTTAAATTTTCTTGTACTAAATTGTCATGTATACAAAGCCAACGAGGTCCTAAAGCAATAAATGGTTCAACCAATGGAGTTGGGCCATACATACAACTGTGTGTAAATCAATATTAATGTTTTTCCGTAGATTGGTAAACTACGGATGAATAAAGATCAATAAATTAATGATTACAATTTCACATCAGTAGAAGTTGTTGATCCGTAGATGTACTATGGAAGAGTAAATTGTGGATCCCACTTAATTAATGAGAAACTACTTCTACGGAAGAATACAAGTGGGACCCACTTAATAAATCAGAGAAAATTAATATGTCTGAGGGTATAAATAATGAGGTTTGACTTGTCAAATTCATTACTCATTTTTTCAGACCTAGAAAATCTCACTCAACAAAACTTTTCCCACTTCCTCAACATTCAAAATTTATCAAATCAAAACCTTTAAGCAAACATATAGTTGTGTTCTTAATCAGCGTTTATTAAGGTAAAACATGTCGTAATCATCAAGAATGAACCAGTTGATTCTTGTTTTATCTCTCAACTGTTCGTATTCTCATATCAATAACGTGATTCTAACAAAGTCTTTTCTTATGAACAGATGGATCAACGATTTGCAAAAGAACATAATGTGTGTGCTTTCTTGAACCCTGACGATCCTGTGTCAGAAGAATGCTAAGAAATTATGAGATATTTGAGAAGATCGAGGATATTCTATGCCCTATCAGCAGAGCCGACGATTTATCGCACTCATATCAGTGATTTCTGGAATTCTGCACATATAGAAGAAGATGGTGAAGGAATTATTGCAGAAATTAAGAATCGAAGGCTGAGAATTGATGAACAAACAATAAGAAAGGTTCTAGAACTGGGAGATGTTGAAGTTGGACACCCTGATGTATTTGATAATGAATACATAGAAAAGGTTTTTCTCTTAATGGGGTATGATGGAGATTTTGAAAAGGGAGAAATTAAGAAGGGAAGACTCTGTAAGCCATACAGATTTTTGTGTCACACTTATCAGAAGTGTATGTCAAACAGAAAATCTGGGCTTGACATATTTTCAAGACATATATCATCTGGTATCATTGGCATCTTTGAGGGAAGGACTTACAACTATTCAAAGTACATCTTCAATTGTTTGTGTGATCATATTCGAGTACAGAAGGCTGATAAGATGTACATGTTTCCAAGATTCATTCAGTTCATCATTAATGCAGACCTGCCTGGAACATCTGTGGAGGGTGGTGTGTTTATCCAAGCACACCTTGGCAGATCTGTGCTGAACAAAATCTCAGGAAAATATGAAGGAGGTGACTAGACATGTTTGCTCATGTGATTGATGCTAATGCAGACATACCTCAAGAGCTTGTTTGGGAAATTGGTGAAGAGAGCTTTGCTACCAGCTTTGCTCAAGACACTCCATCACCAGAAACATCACCTCAGCAACAACAAACACAATCACCAGCCAGTCAAAATACTGAACCAATATCTCCCATTCAACCCCAATCACCAAATCAGCTTCAGATGCAACTTTACCAACAACCTACAAATTCAGATACTGAGAGCATCTTCACTGGGGAGACAGAATTAGTCTTAGAAGCAAGTATAGTTAAACTGTCATTATCCAAGACTGAATCCCCTGTGCATTCAAATGAAACTGAACAAGTTTCTCCAGTGACTGATCAGCAACAACAACAAACTCTTCAAGAGCATGAAGATCAAGCCACTGAACCAAAGTCAAGCTCAGCAAGTGTTGATCATGAGGAAGTTAAAGAAGATGAGATTGAGTCTCAGCATCAGGAAGTATATGCAGAAGCAGATCATGTTGATGTGATTGCTTATAATAAAGATGATCTAAATGAAGATGACATTCCTGTGAGCAAGAGCTATCTGGTGGCTGAGTACAACAAGCTGGTACTCAAATCAAACAAAAGAAAGGAAAGAATACAAGAGCTGAAGGGAATGATAAAAGAAAAGGATGAAGAATTGATAAGACAACAAGCAAGAATAAAAAGACTGAGAGAGGATGCTCAAAGTGATAAAGAAGTCATTGATGCTTTGATAGACAATGGAGCTGAGCTTAAAGAGTCAGCAGAGTCTGAGAAGAAAGAAAAAGAAAAGATCATGAAGAGACTTGAACAAGCATCTGGCACTATGACTGCTCAGTCAAACATTATAAAGAGAAAAGAAGAAGAAATTGAGCAACTTAAATTGAAGATCAGTTCATTGGAATCTCATGCTAAGGCTTCAACTGCTCAAACAAAACAAGGTCATGATGCATCAAAAGAAATGATCTTGTACTCAAGGAAAAGAAAGTACCTTGGTACTGCTGAGAAGAAGCCAACTACTTATGAAAGTGTTTCAAAGAAACAAAAGCTGACTTCTCCTGAACACACCCCCTCAATAGATTTATCTACTGAGAAGCCCACATCTCAAAAGGAAGATGAAAGTGATAAAGAGTGGGAAGAATTAATCAAAGAAGACTCTCCACCAAAACAAGAAGTCTCAAAGGCTGATGATCTTCTGACTACAAGTGACATATTTGAAGAGAGGCCTGAATCAACCATGTTCATGACACTTATAAACCATGGTTTCCCTTATGACATGGTTGAAAGACTAAACATGACAGAGATGAAGAACTTGTTAAAAGAGTTTGAGCTTGCATGCTTTATGATTCCAGATTGTGATTATGAAGCCTTCAGCACCTTTCAATCAATTCAAAAAACAAAGAAGGAGTTGGGACATTGTGACACAGCCAAGCTAAGCAAATACAACATGACTTGCTGGTTACAAGGACATAATTACAAACCTCATGAGCTTAAAGGAAGATCAGTAGGGGAACTCAGAAGGATGATGGAGCATGTGATGAAAGTTGAGCTAGATACTGGAGTAAAGTTCAGAACTGAAGCTCCACATCCATCTTATGAACTACAAAGCAAACTTCCTGCTGAACCTGTAACAGTTGAACCTAATGATCAGCACAAAGGAAAGGAGAAATTGATCAGAGAGCCAAGAGAAGTTATACCCGGCAAAGTATGGCCACTTGGGACTGAAGTTAGAGAGATAACAGAGCAAAAGTCCACTCTAATTCAACTGATAGATCATCTCACAACTCCCAGCTCTGTGGAAGAAAACAGGATCATGGCCTGGAAATATGATCCAGACTGGGATTGTGCTGTTATTAAAAGAACATCTGGAAGAGTTGAATACTTCCATGATGTACTCTCAGTGGTGAGTCTGCCAGAGAATGACATCAAAGATCTTCAAAGTTTAATCATCAGCAACTATCCATTTCACCCTAGAGGAAGAGATTTCTCAACCCTAGTGGGAAAGTTGAAGACAAAGTTTAAAGATGATGTGTTTATAGAAGCCAAAAGAGAAGATGTAGAACATCAAAAGAGAATCAAAGGGCTCAAAAGATTCAAGACCAATGCCTCAGAACATGTAGATGATGAATTCTTGAAGAGGGTTGGGTACAACAACAGAAACAAAGCAGCACTTAAATGCATTGAAGGGACTCAATTCACATACCCAATCACTGAATGGGGATATGTTGAGAAGACAAAAGAATTGGTCCTGTTGAGAAATGCTGAGAACAAGAAAGCTGAAAAGATCAGGATCTTTGATCCTGTAGAAATCAAACTGCTCCATCCCAGCTACACCTCATACCTTAATGACAAATTCTTTCCAAAGCTGACTGATGAAAAAGCACAAAATGATCTGTTCCTGCATGTCCATGTGATTCAAGTAATTGACAAATTACATGCCAAAGCATATAAAAGAAGAAGATTTAATGCTGGACTGCTGAAGGGAACAACCTTTGATGAAGTAACAGAACTCAGAATCACAGAACAAGATGAGCTAGAAGTGGTGAATAACAACAAGGTGTTAGACACACTCACTACAGAGGAAGATGTTCTGGGAATCAGTTATGAGACTCTGAAGAAGATCAGCAAGATGAAGATCAACTATAAGTATGATGATCAGAAGACTACTGTTTCTTACTTCTACAACAAGATGATTGCAAGAATCAAGGATCTTGTAGTTTTGAAGAACTAATTGCAAGTAGCTAAGCCTAAGGGGGAGTATTGTTAGGTCTAGAATCAGTAGATTTAGTCATTATGTATAGGCTTAGTACTTGAATTAATATTTGTAATGAACTTTTGTATTTCATTATTGTGTATGCATTAATTATATAGGTTAACCCATTTATATATGTGTTGGTTTATGTATGGTTGTAGGAACAAAATTATAATTGGTCAATTTGTGAAATTGACCAAGTGTAAAAAACATCTACGGATGAACATTTTGTTCTTCCGTAGATATATTTCTTACAAGTAAATAAACATCCAAAGATCTTATGCGGATGAACAACAAGACCTTCGGAAGAACAAGATACCTTCGGAAGAACAAGATACCTTCGGAAGAACAAGATACCTTCGGAAGAACATTATCTACGGAAGAACAAAATTGCTACTGAAGACTATATTCCTGCAGAGTCCAAACACTTGTATTATACAAGTGGTACAAGTCAACAAGTCAACAAGTCAACAAGGCGGTTATGCGAATCCCGAGAAATCCGATGATTCCTTAATAGAAACAAATCAAATCCCAAGAGATCCGGTGTTTCCTATAACTGAAACACCTTTGTCTATAAATATGGATCCTAGGTTTCGATTCAAACACGATTGAGTTAGACGATTGATTGATTGAGAACAGCAACAGCAATACAACAATCATCAAAAGTCTTTCGATCAACTTTAACATACACAACATCATAGCATTCTTTGATATCGTACATTCAATTCTTTTGTAATCATCAACACATTATAATAAAATACTGATTAATCATTAATTGTGTTTTGTTTCGTGTGTTCTTGATATTTCATTGATATTTAATGTTATTTAAACACAATTAAACCAAATCAACGTTAATTCCGCTAACGTTGACTTGACATCGATTCACACTGATAATTCCTGTTGACGATCCTTGGATTCACAGCTTATATGGTCCATGAACCACTGACTTCCAACAACCTGAACTGTTAACAGACAGGTGATGGAGCATTCGGCGTTGCCATATGTTATACTCACTCCTAACAAGCATCGGAGGCTTAGTTGAGGAGCCAGTATTGTGAGGATCATTTATTGAAGTAGTCATTTTTACCAATTCAACCAAATTCAATGAGATTAAAATCAGTCTAGTTTAAAAACTCAACAACACAATTTGAATCTCAATTAATTGACCAGAAGCGACAAAAAATCAAACTCTATAATCAATTCTTGCAAATTTGCTAATTCGATCAAACTTAGCTATCAAAAGAGCAGTTTCAATGATCAATTGTTAAATCGATCAATGATTAACCAGCTCTGATACCATTTGATAGGATCGGATCTAGTTTGATCAATTAGATTTGAATTTAGCAGCGAAATATAACAGAAATAAGATCGAATTCAAGCAAGAAAAGTATGAATATGCAATCACACAATGACGATTATAGAGAGAGAGAACTTTTCTATTTAAAGGAATATTTTCATTCACGCGTAATGCTTCGGTTGCAAAACAACTAGGTCAACATTCCTTTTATAAAGGAATGTGACGTCTGCTGATGTCACTTGATAGTGACATCTAACAGAATTATACAAACAACTGAAACTATGCAAACTACTGAAATGTTCTCAATAACTGATCACATCTCAGAGAATGCTAAGTACAGAACATAAAACTACTTACCTAAAACAATTGAAACAATAAACTACTGAAAGGAAAATTACAAGTACTGAAAAGGAGAAACCATCACAACTACTGAAGTTAATAACTTCAGCTGTTGTGACAACTACTGATCACTCTGGTCTTCAGTCTTTGTCTTCAGTACTTCACTTTCAGACTTTGTCTTCAGTTCTTTACTTTCAGACTTTGTCTTCAGACCTTGTAATCAGCTGATGTCTTCAGCTGTTGTGATCTTCTTTAGTAGTTGTAATGTCTGTGGGACTTAGAGGTTTTTCTGATCAGGCTCATTGGTTCTTTTGGTCCAACAGTATCATATGATTAGAGATAACTCTGAAAAGGGATTAATCAAACTAGTCAAAGTTAACACAAATGAACAGTATGCTGATCTGTTCACCAAAACTTTTGATGAACAAAGATTTAAATATCTTGTATCAGCTATTGGGATGATTAACTTTGAATAACTTTTCATAAAACTTAATCATATTATTTCTAAAACATGTATGTCCTAAATTGTCTATTTAATCACCTTCATAAGCCCTTGTTTTCATTGGAAGAAAATATTTTTAAAAGACATTCCTTATATTTTTGAAAATTTTGATCTCTTTACTTTTCGAAAGATTTAAAATTACCTTCGGAAGAAACTTATGTCTTAGTAAACAAATAACTACTTCAGTAATTTTACCTTCAGAAGAAATATCTGAAATATCTTTCGAAGCTTAAAAATCAACTTAAGTACTTTTATGTTTTATAAGAACAACTTTCTTCCGAAAGCAATTTACCTTCGGAAGTTTTCATTCCTTTTAGAATAAAAACTCTGAGTATTAAATCTCTTCCAAAGCAAAATTCTCAAAAACCTTTGAAATATCTTCCGAAGCCAGTTAGCCTTCGGAAAATTTTTCTTCAGAACTTCCAAAGCTAAATAATCTTCGGAAGATTTCTCGACTTTCAAGAAAACTACTTTCGGGCAAAAGTAAACTACTTTTTCAGAGGTGGGACCGACATCCAGATTTCAAAGTTTATCCTCTTTCATTAACTTTGTCTCAAATCCTTTTCACATAAATACCCAACGGTTCTCCCCTTATTCACTATCTTCTTCAAATACACTATTCTTTAAACCTAAATTCTCCCACACCGCCTTTGTTCTTCACCTTCCTTCACCTATAAGCTTCTTAAAAATGGCCAATCTAAACCTCAAAAACAACCTTGACTTCTCCATGCAACTTCACAGGCAACAAACCGGGTTGCTCTGTTGAACTCTAAGAAAGATGCTAATTTCTCAGAGGTTTGCCGTCTTCTGGCTCTATCCAACTATTTCACCTCCCTAACCATTGATCCTACTCTCTATGAGGATCATCTGCTTGAATTTTGGAAGATCTGCCAAGAGGTCATTATGGATGGGGAAAAGGCACTGTTTGACACAGTGTTAAGGAAGGACAATCTTCATCACTCCGGCCATCAACAACACTCATTTACAACTGGATGATGAAGAAGGTGAGTTGTCTTTCCTAAAGGAAGCTGTTAATCATTCTTTTGTGCAGATGGGCTATGAGGGAGATTTCTGTGTAAAGACCTTCAGGAAAGGGAAGGTCTCATCCCAGTGGAAATACCTGCTCCATGTGGTATCCATAGCTTGTTAAACAAGCATGGAGGGTGGGACCAGATTCTTAAGGATCTCTCCTTCATAGTGCATGAAATGGTTCAAGGGGTCAAGTTCAGGTACTCTCAGTTTGTTTACACAAATTTGCTTGCTAACTTGGACTCCTTAGAGTATTACATGTTTCCTAGATATGTTCAATACATTCTCAACTGTGATTTGGGCTCACAGTTGAAGGAAACAGGTAATATTCTTAAATCCGGATAGATGAAGCCCGACATCTTTAAAATCATGAAGAAGCCAACTGTAGGCTTCTCAGGGGTAGAAACAGCCCTTGTCCCAAAAAGTTAGAGCTCATTGCTCAAAGTTACAACCTAGCAACACAAGCTAGGGTTAAACCCACACCTTTAACCTCCCAACCACCACAAAGACCACAAATCACCCTCACCTACCAAAGAAAATCCAAACAATCCCCTGCTCAAGCTATTGAGCTTGTGCCGGCCCCCATACACTCACCCATACAGGAGGAAGTGGATACAAGAGCTCCCACTTCCCCTAAGGAGCAAACCACTCCTATCTCTTTAAGAATCAGTGCTGTGGTTCCTCATGCTTAGCCTGATGAGCTCACAAGCCCAACTGCCTTAAGCCTTCACTCTGAGTCTCAACACTCAAGTGAACAACCTTCAGGGGACCGTTACCATCCCCAGCCTTTAGACTTAAATCAACCCATTCCCAACCTCTCAATTTATACTGATGAAGACTTAGGTTTCAATGAGTACCATGAGTCTCTCTACTGAGGTGGATCAACCTGAACCTGTTCAGGAGATCATATGGAAGAGGCTCTCACTTTTGCAAGTGATTACATCATTAAGACCTCAACGATGGCAACTCAGCCCATTGACACTTCAATTGAGGCTGTCAATGTGTAGAGGAAATCCAACAGCCAAGAACCTAAAGCTGATGGTGAGAGAGAGGACTTTGGTCTAATTATCTCATCCCCCAATGATTCTTCTGATGAAGATGAGGGGAAGTTGAGACTAAAAGTGCAAAAACTATCAAAAACATGCACCTATTTAGTCTCTAAGGTTAGTCACCTTGAATCTCAGATGACTACCCTGCACAACAGGATCAATGATCAGCAACTTGAGATATCTTATCTCAAGGAAAAACTAGCCGGGAGACCTTTAAGGAGAGCTCAACCAGGAACACACCAAAAACTACTTCAGAAATTCATTCCCTCAGTAAACACCTACTGGTGAAGGTGTATCACAACCTCTCTCTGGCCAGAGCTTGGATGCTACACCAAGTAATGAAGGCCAAAGCTCTCTCCACCCTGTGTCACAAAGGTCTGTGGGTGAGAAAGGGAAAAGGATTCTAACTCCTGAGGAGATTGAGGAGGAGAGGGAGAGAGAGAGGAAGAGGAAGCTAAGGGAGAAAGTTCCTTTGGGTCTTCAGGCTTCATGCAAGCTGCAATCAGGGCTGCCCCCAAACCAAACACTCAAGATGATGAGTTGAGGGCAGTCAGGATTACTTATCTGCAGACCATGAACAATGAAATTGATGAGATTATATCTCTCCCCTTAGAGGAACTTAATGAACTAGCTGACATGGAAGTGTCAAGAGAGATGAAGGAAGCAGAGGATGCAAAGCTACTTCTCCAAATCAAAGAGGAGAAGAGACAGAAAATATTATACAAGCATGTCCCTACTCTTTCCCCAGTTTAAGAAAGCCCTATGCAAGAGACTGTGGCAGCTATACAAGAACCTCAGGTAGACAAGGAAACAGATAGGCAAAATATGATCAACTACCTGAGTGCCATAGGTCTCTACCAGGCATCTGCACTTCATCCCTTGTCCTTTGAGTACATTGAGTTTGAGTATCTCAAACAACTTGAAGTTCAAGTATTCAAAGAACAAAAGCCAACAAAAAGAAAGATGAGGGAAGAGGCTGCAAAGTCAAGAGCCATTATCCAAAAGAGCATGAAGAAGTCTGCTGACAAAAGAAAGATGATGAGCTTCTTGAAGCTGTATGGATTCTTCGGAAGGAGGCTTGGCCCTTTGTCTCTATCTACAATGGATGAGCACATTAGGGTAATCAAGCAGAAGATCAAAAGTGGAGAACTAATTGACTTACACTCCCCTCCAAGTCAAGCTCCTCCTGAAGTGGAGGTTAAGGTTGAACAACCTAAGACAACACAACCTGGACCTCCTGTTGAGCCTCAGCAAGCTTCATCTTCTGATCCATAGTAAGGTCAAACTTCCTCTTCTTCTAGAACCTGTAAGGGAGGAACACCCAACTGAGCAAGACAAGACTGATCAACAAGGTGCTGTAGACCAATCTTCTTAGTTAAAGTCCTCAAAGAGGAGGAAGAGGATGGCTTCTAAACCAAAGTCAAAGAAGAAGAAGAAGTCTGAATCATCCACCTCTATACCTCAAGCTAAGTCAGATCAACCCGAAGAAGTGCATGAAGAGGCAGCCCAATCAACTCCAATCCAAGTGGCTCATCTTGCATCTGAGAGACCCATCTTATCCTGGACCTTCACAACTAATCTAGAGAGATGGCATGTGATTAGAGATCAAGGTGGTGAAGATGTCTACACATGGCAAGACTTATTCAACCTACCTTTGCATGATCTCTTTGAGATGAGGAGATACTATGAGAGTCTGAGTGATCCTGGCCATCTAATGAAGAAGGGTATGGTCATCATCATTATAAGGACTGTCAAAAGCTGAAGATCTTCAAATGTTTTGGTAGCATCAGCCTAGGGGGAGTTTGTAAGGATTCCTATAAGTCTGATGTAAATCCAGGATGATCAAACTTGAATCAAATCATGAAGAATTAGATCAAAATATGATAATCACAATCAAAACCCCTTTGATCTTCACATTAGATTGCAAAATATGTTTACAAGTAAATCCCTCAATCAATTGGTCATTCAACCATTAACCAAAACCTAATGACAATTAACCTATTTATAGTCTAGACTAACATTCACTAATTGCACTTAACCTCCTAGACTTAGGCTAATTAATACAAAATTACATATTAAGCATAAAAATGACTAAAAACAAGATAAAATATATTTTGTTCACACAAAATATATTTATTACAATAAAACTCCTAGTCATTTAAATCTTCAACGTCTTGTCTCGGTCCCTCGTCTCGAGGGTGTCGGGTTTGACTTTTGTTGACTTTGACCGTGACGTTGACTTTTGTTGACTTTCATTGTGTTGATAATATAGACTATCTTTTCCAGCTCCAACAATACTCCCCCTTAGTCTATCATTATCAACGTCTTCATACGAATTCAGCCCCGAGAAATCAACTGTAGAAAGATCTTCAAATTAAAGCTTTTTGAATTTGATGAGAAAAGTTATTCATCTCATAACCTCCCCCTATTTATATGCTCCCCCTTTTTGAGTGCATCATTTGTGAGGATATTGGAACAATTTTCCCAAATCTCTAATCTCGAGTGCTTCAGAAGATGTAGGAGGAGGATTCCTAGCTCGGTATCTTCTGCAAACTTGAGGAACAGGTTCTCTGATCAGGTACACTGCTCAACTGATGATCGGCCATCACTTACAGCAAAAATCTGAAACACATTCTCAAACACAATCTCGACATTTCTAATTAGATCATTTCATTTTAACAAAATAAACCCGTGTTTATCTGTGTTTGAAAAACAAGCGAATCCGTGTTCGTTTGTACGCAATTTCTGTGAAATGCTTGAAAAATGATAAAATTGTATCAGTATAATATGGAACCTAAAAGAAATTTTGAACTAAAAATTTATTATATTTTTTATTTTTATTATATACATTTATTATAACATTTTTTTATCTATATTTTTTTATAACCGAGAATTGAATTGATCATGAGATCACATCCTCAAGATATACTTTAGCACAAAGATGAATTTAATCATCGACAAGCAATGAGATCACACTGATAACTGAATCTAATAACAGTCTTTGAATGATTTTTGAAATTGTCAAACAGATCAATAACGATTGCTGGTATGTTTGTCCACTTAAACTCATGCCCTATCTTTTTCAACAAGCAGAAGATGATTCGTTAAGGTTCGATTAAATGCTTTAGAATGCTAGGACCCCACAATTATTTGGCAAAAACCCTCACCCAACCTCAGGATTTCTTGAATTTTGTAACGATCTTTACAGAGCAAGGCTTGTACATTAGTGTGCAAGTGATTATCGACAGAATATTGCATTCTGTGATGAATTCATCATTTAGATAATTTGACACTACTTAGACCAAAATGGTGAGAGCTCCAGGTCTATACTCACGTATAACAAAGGAGATGACCATTTCATCATGTGCCGATAAGAGCTCCAGGTCAGTACTATCGTACAGCAGAGGAGATCATCACTCCAGGTCAGTACTTCCGTACAGCAGAGGAGATTAGCACAAATACAAGACACATAAATACACAAGACATGACTCAAAGCTATGACATATATGATTTGTATCATGGTGGGTGAAAGATCAATTCTCAATCCAATTTTTGTCGGGACTCAGTTTTTGTGCAGGCCAAAATGATTGCGTAAATCCAAACATCCTTAAGCATGATGTTTTAATTTAAATCATTATGCTGCTGTCTACTTTATTCTTCAGGCTGAGTCTACCAAGCATATCATTAAAGAATCTGTTTGTTTTTCTATTATTTGAAATTATAGTTTCGCTTGTCGAAACTGTTTGTTTTCTTTGTCGAAATTGTCTTTGATTCAGCGAAACTATCATGTCTTAGTGAGCGAAACTACCGAAACTGATTGTTTCTTATGTTTTTGTCTTATTTTCTTATTTTCAGTATTTCTCATTCAAATTTAATTGTTTTTCTTTTCAGGTTATCATGGCGAATCTCAAATTTGATGAGAGGAATAACATCACTGCCATTTTAGACGATACTCATCCGAAGGCGGCCAGATTTCGTGACTGTATTAGATGGCTTCAGAGATCACCTATTGCATATGCTATCTCTCACTCACCTACTATTTATGATCTTCATATTCGAGATTTTTGGAGATCAGCAGAATACAACACTGGAGGAGATGTACAGAGAATCACAGCTAAAGTGATTGATCATGATATAACTATTACTGCTGAGAGCGTGTCTAGGATTCTTAGACTAGAAGATGATTCTGGTGATGAAGTGGATATGACGGAGTCTGAAGTGTTCCAAGCTTTCAGACGAATGGGGTATGAGGGACCAGCTTTTGGTTCAAGGAAGGAGATTAAAAAGTCTTTTTTATCTAAGGAATGGAGATATATAGCTCATGTTTTTATTATGTGCTTAGATCACCGTAAGGGTGGATCCGATGGACCTAATCTCGACTGGGCCAAAGCTATGGTGATATGTTGTAAAGGGGAGAAAGCAAACATTGCTAGACTGATCTTTGCGTGTATGGCAGAGAATGTGATGGCTGTGAAGAAAGATAAATGGTTGTTATACCCTCGCTTTCTTGAGATGATTATTGATGATCTTATTCCTGATGTTCCTAAACATGGTGAAGTCAAGAGACTAGTGCAGATGAACCCTCGGATATTTGCTGATTGTTGTGCTATCCGTCATGATTTCAGTGGTAAAATCACCCATCTTTGGGGAAATATGTATCCTCCAGAACGCTGGAATTATATCAGACGTGTCGATGAATCTGAAAACAAGAGGGCTGAAGAAACAAAGGTGCAGCAAGCTGATGCAACTAAGAAGAGGAAGAGATATGCAAAAGAAAAAGATTATGATTTTGAAGAAGATATTGATGCACAAGCAGAGGAGATCAGGGTAGAGAAAGAAAGGAGATCTAAAAAGAAAACTGACTTTGTTGAGCCTGAACGGAGAACAAAACATCGACACGAGGGATTTACAGCCAGGCGAGAGGCTAGTGCGGGTCTTGATGAGGATGTGATTCGTAATCTAAATACTTCAGTGGCAAATGAGTTGAGTATGATAAAGACTTAACTGACGAATCAGGAGATTAGGGAAAAACAGAAGGATGAGGTAATTGAAGGAATGCAAAGGATGTTGGTTGACCAGAATAAACTGATTAAGAGATTGTTTGAGGAAATTTCTCAGATGAAAGCTGCAGCTGGCCTACCTAGTCAACTAACCCAATCTGAGTTAGATGATTTGACTGATATATCTAAGTACTCATTCTTGAATGTGGGTACTTCATCTAAGGTAGGAGAGGGCACTTTTGGAGCAGCTAATACTGAAGAAGGGGAACAGGAGATCCCAAGAGAGGATGTTAGAAGGAATGAGGCTGATGATATTATTGAGGCTGGGTTTGTTAACTTACAGTTTGATTTTGATAAGGATATTATTGGTGAAGAAGTGGTTGTTACAGCTACCACTGAGGGAATGTCTGATAAAGGAAAAGGTTTGGTTGATGAAGATGAGGAGGATGAACAATTGGTAGATTATGATTCTGAACCAGAATTTTATGAAGTAGATGAGCGACCACTGGTGTATGTTGCTAAGAAGGGAGAAGATGAAGCTGATGTGTTTGAGATGGACAAGAATGATTGGTTGGTGAATGAAAAGGAAGCTGAAGAACTTACTCCTTTATTTCAAAATATAGAAGGTTTAAGCAGGAAAGAAGCAGATAAGAAGATAATAAGTTGATGCTACAATCTTAGCTTAAAGATGTTTATGATCAAAAGAAGAGGAGGAAATATCAGCTACATGCTTAAGAGGAAGGCTTTTAAGACCTTGCCCAAATGGGATCTGAGACGGTTGGCAACTTTGCCTTTGATTAATGCTCATTTAAGTGAAAGGGCATTATTTCTTGAGAAGGAAATCAAAAATGGACTTAATGATAATTTTGAGTCATTTGGATACATGAAGGCTGAAAGAAAAACATCAAAGAAAGATAAAGATTGGGAGACAGGCAAAGGAAAAAATTGTATTGAGAGTCAAACCACCAAAGACTGTAAATAGGGTAAGATTGGTTGATCCTCTTCCCCAACGTCTACAGGACTTTGAAAAGTGGTTTTATGATAATAATACTGGAGAGGCAGTGATTAGAGCTAAACACGGAAAAGAGTTTAGGGTGTTTGACCCGATGGAGTTATTTAGCTTCAGTGGTGAAGATCTCTTGACTCTTTGTGAAAATCATATTAAGGCTGGGGCTGGAGAGGAAACACGAAAAGAGGCCAGTCTGTTTATGAATGTGGCAAACAAAATAAGAGGAGTACGGGCGGAGGTAAAGAGTTTAGCTGAAAAGATTAGAGCACAAGATGATTTTGCCATGGATGTTCAAGATATGACCAGGCAGTTTGCAAAGGCTAGTGGTCATTCTGAGGAAGCTAGTGATGCAGGTACGAACCTTGGAGGATCAGTGGCTGAAGCTTCTGAAGATGTTGCTGCGGGAGGTGATGAAGATAGATCAACAGCAGCAGAGGCAACCGGAGCCGACGAGTCAAATCAAGAGAAGTGAAGATAGTGAGGTCCAACCTAGGGGGAGTATTGAAGATCATGTTAGGTTGGACTCACTTTAGTATAGTTGTTTACTTTACATTGTAATAGGACTTTTATTAGTTTCATTTTGTATTTTCTTAGTAATTAGCAGTTTTGGCAGTCCAGCGAAACTGTGAGCGAATCTATAGATTCGCTCACAGTTTGCTGTTTTGGTTTACCCGGCGAACTTGTGTTCTGCCGGGCGAAACTATAGTTTCGGCATGACAGTTTCGCTGATAGCGAAACTATGACTGCTATATATACAATTGTCATTTAACTTTGTATGGTAAGCTTGCAAAACCCTAATCGTGGATTTCTGTTGCAAGCTACCAATTCTAAGTAGTTTCTTCATTGAAATACTATTGTGCTTGTTGTTATTGAGTTATATTGTTCATTTGAGTATCAAATATGTCTTGATTCATCTTATACATTCTTAATTGTTGTTGTTTGGCTTGTGTGTTTGATATTGATCAAATTATCATATCAATTGTACTGTTCATCGATCACATGGACCAACAATATGGTATCAGACGAATTAGATCAAACTTGACAATTAACCAGGATCAAACTTGAATCAAATCATGAAGAATTAGATCAAAATATGATAATCACAATCAAAACCCCTTTGATCTTCAAATTAGATTGCAAAATATGTTTACAAGTAAATCCCTCAATCAATTGGTCATTCAACCATTAACCAAAACCTAATGACAATTAACCTATTTATAGTCTAGACTAAGATTCACTAATTGCACTTAACCCCCTAGACTTAGGCTAATTAATACAAAATTACATATTAAGCATAAAAATGACTAAAAACAAGATAAAATATATTTTGTTCACACAAAATATATTTATTACAATAAAAACGCAAGTCATGCAAAAACAAGCATTGCAAGAAGATATACAATCATTTCTCAATCGTCTCAAATCAAGTTCCCAGTTCTCTTTTTATTTTTATTTACATATACTCTCCCCCTAAATTTTTATTTTTGCAAACTTTTTTATTTTATATTTATATTTATTTTTTATTTTTTTTATTTTTTTATTATTTTTTATTATTTTTTTATTTTTTTATTTTTTAATTTTTTTTAAACTGTACAAAAATAAAAATTTATCAAAGAAGGTCTTCCAAACTACACTGATATGAAGATAAGAAATGAATTCTCAAGAAATATGCAGTGATTGTGAAGTGAGAACGGTGATTGTGCATATAAATATCCAGATTGTGGATAAAATACCATGACCTTAACCTGTTTGTTCCGCCTCAAATTTGAATCAAGAACAATCTCTGTCAGTAAACCGGATTACTAACAGTCCTCCTGAATTGTTCCTGCACTCATTAACAAATTAGTTAGAAAGGGAAACCCAGGCCATCGTAGTCCTGGAAGTTCCTTTTTCATCAAGATAAGTAACAAGCTTCTGCACACAACCGTTTAAATAATCGGGGATTGTTGTATCCTTCTTTTTAATTTGCCAAATTTGCTTCGGTTCAATTAACTTGGATTTGAATGAATTAAATTTGGAAATCATTTTCTGTTTAAGACCGGAAGGAAAAGAATTTGGTTTGAAACCTTTGGTCATTTTAATCTTTGAATCATGTGAAACCGGCTTCACATGAAAAGGTTTGGATGGAGGGTTTTTCATCCAACCATTCAAAGATGTGTGCTTTTTACCTCTTGATCCAGAGAAGCAACCCGTGTTGCCTTTACCGTTTGGAACATTCTTTTTATACTTACATTCGGAGAAGCAACTTGTTTTGCCTTTACCATTCGTAGCAAGCCTTTGAGGACATTTCTTTACCACATGCCCTTCTTTTCCACACTCAAAACAAGCCTTGAAAAGCTTTTGATTCTTTGTAGTCCCGTGTTGTGGAGGTGGTGATGAGGATTGCTTGGAGCTTGTAGCAGATTCTTGCTTGTTCTGTAGTTTCTCGTGCTGAGCAGTGAATGAGATCTTTTCTGATTTACTGGGATGCTTTGCAATTGGAGAAGAGATCCGTATTGGTCTTGATTCAGCTTTTGGAAGCTTTTGTGACTTGACAATGTCAGGAGATATCTTGATCTGTGAGGAACCAACACGCTCCTCTGTGATTGATTCATCATCTGAGCTTATCCAGTCTCGTATACACAGATCATTCTCCAACGGATCTTGATTGACATCTCCTATCGTGTTGGCTTCGCTTGTAGGATTCTCATTGCCTGATGATTCAACAACTGTTCCTTCTTTGACAAACCTGACGGGAACAAACGAAGGAATGTTACCTGATTTGAATTTGTTGAAGAAAGTTGGAGAAGAAACTGATATTGGTGTTTGAGCATCAGAAGTGGAATCGTCATTAATCTTCTTATCAGACCCTTGCTTGAGGAATCCCAAACCTACAGGAGAATCCTGCACATCTCTAACCTCTTTAAGATTAACACTGCTTAGACCTGCATTTAAACGATTAGTTTCTGCAGCTTCAATCAAATCATTTGTTGAATGAAGTCTGGGAATTGGTGAATAACATAAAGTAGAAGGAGGTGGAACTGAATTAAATACAGTTTCACCATCAGATTTATATCCAATCCCATGTTTTACCCGCACCCCTTGTTGTTTAGCAATAAGCTCATCCTTTTTCATGTGTGAAAGGGTCCATTTATCAAGCTTTGTTTGAAGCTGAGTTGTTTCAAATTGAGCTAAAACAGCCCTTTCTTTCAAAATATTAATTTCAACGTTACGCTCCAAAATGGTTCTTCTTAAAAGATCATTTTCAGCCAATGCTTCATTAAGTTTTCTTGAAAAAGCAATTTCATTTTTCTTTAATTCCTGATTGATTGTTTTTAATTCTTTTTCATTTTCCAGTAACAATCTGTTTGCCTTATAAATCCCAAATAACCGGATTTTGCATGACGAAGAACACATATCCTGAACAGTCTCATAAGGAAGACCCATGATAGTTCGTTCTGCAGCTAAGCTCTTTTCACAGTTGCAAGCCCATGTGATTTCTTGTTGTTCCTCTTCTTTGACCTTCAGCATCTTTTCAACCTCAGACTCTTTCTCTCTTTTATCAGCTTTTCCAGCCTTATCATCATCGGTTCTCATAGACTCTGGTTTACTGTCATTGTCGACTCTTAAAGCTTCACGATTCTCTTCAACAGTTCTCTGAATTTAGAGTTTAAATCTGAATCAGTTCTCAATAACTTCAACTTTTCAATCATCTATGTTTTGTAATCAAGTATGCTTGTTACAGAAGACACAAGATCAGTATTAAGCGCATGGGTTTGATGTGGGAACACGGCTTGCTGAAATTTGTTTCTTTGGATATCCAACTCAAGAGATTTAGCTTGTTGATCATATCCATAAGTTTTGTGTCGACATAACCTCTTTCTTGCTTCAGCATTTTAACTTGATGATTCCATGCAGACGGAAGAGAGTCTAGAAGCTTTTGAATCTGTTCATGATTACTGAGATCAGGAACATGCTTCTTTAGATTATTTGCCACCTTTAAGAATCGATCAATGAAACTAGTTTCGCTTGTAATATACACGCAAGCACTGTTGAACTTTCAATGAAACTAGTTTCGCAGGACAGCAGAAAACAACTTCAATGAGGATAACCGATGTAGTTTCGCTGGAAGAACTTGTAGTTTCGCTGGATGAACTGGTAATTTCGCTGAACGAAGCTGAAAAACTTTTTCAACACGAAATCAATCTGAAATTGCCCAAATCTCAATGGATTTGAAATCTGATGATTAACAGAGCTTTCCCAACCAATAACAAGCAAACTTCAATCAATTTCCATATCAATAACACTCAAATCTGATCCGAATTTGATGAAAACTTGATATTGAACAAAAACAACCAAAACCTCAACTTCTCTCTCTAAAAATCTTCAAATCTTCAGTGAATTTGATCCAAAATGGCTCTGATACCAAATTGTAAATCCAGGATGATCAAACTTGAATCAAATCATAAAGAATTAGATCAAAATATGATAATCACAATCAAAACCCCTTTGATCTTCAAATTAGATTGCAAAATATGTTTACAAGTAAATCCCTCAATCAATTGGTCATTCAACCATTAACCAAAACCTAATGACAATTAACCTATTTATGGTCTAGACTAAGATTCACTAATTGCACTTAACCTCCTAGACTTAGGCTAATTAATACAAAATTACATATTAAGCATAAAAATGACTAAAAACAAGATAAAATATATTTTGTTCACACAAAATATATTTATTACAATAAAACTCCTAGTCATTTAAATCTTCAACGTCTTGTCTCGGTTCCTCGTCTCGAGCGTGTCGGGTTTGACTTTTGTTGACTTTGACCGTGACGTTGACTTTTGTTGACTTTCATTGTGTTGATAATATAGACTATCTTTTCCAACTCCAACATCTGATGCAGCCAAAACATCCAAAGTCTTTCTGCATGCATCCACTGAAGAACAGAAGTAGAAATGCTTCGGAAGTTTCACACCCTGCATTAGAAATATTTTAAGTGTAAAATCTTCCGAAGCCAAGACCAACATCTTCCGAAGCCAAAAGCGAAGTCTTCCGAAGCTTCAAAGACAAAGTCTTCCGAAGCCAAAGAGTGAAGACAGATTTCTTCCGAAGACTTTTAGATACATGCTTTTATCTGATGTACTTTACCATAAAGCTGGACCACCTTTCCACTGCAACTCTGTTTAGTCACCAACTTACATGAGTTGGTGAAAAGGTCCATGCTTTTGGTAACTGTATATTGAGGTCTTGAGTCTGTGTTTTCTACTTTATGTATGATGTGCTCCAAATTATGCATAAAAATCCTATCAAAACCACATCAATTATTCCTTAATATCTCCCTTAAAATGATGAATATGTACTTAAAAATGTTAAATTGTGTTTTTAGGTGTTTAAAAGGGCAAGATGGACAAAAAAAGCATATTTAACAAGAAATTGAAGTAATCCGAGCTTTGGAGTCCAAGCATGGGGCCGTGCCTCATTAAGCACGCCCCCATGCCTTGCCAGAAACACACCCCCGTGCTAAATTAACACACCCCTGTGCTTGGACATCTGACAGGACAAAAATATTGTCCCCTAAAAGCAAGCACGGGGACGTGCCCCATGAGGCACGGGGCCGTGCTCCACCTCCAACACGGGACCGTGCCCCATTTAGCACGGGGTCGTGCCCGACACAACCTGCACGTACGAGCCGACCAACTTTCGTAAGCATTGTACTAGCACGGGGTCGTGCCTTTTAGGCACGAGGCCGTGCTTAAACACTCCAGAAAGCCTATAAATAGAAGCCTAAGTTCATCATTTTTGCCAAGCTTTGGTGGGAGAGTTACTCTATAGAATTCTCTCGGGAATCAAGACTTCAAGATCATTTGGAGACTCGGGAGGTGCATACAACACTCGGAAGAAGCTAGGGATCGTCTAAACATCATCCATTGTGAATTATCGGTTTGATTGTTCCATTTCACCGATGATTTCATATCTATACTCTTTGTTATTTGTTGTTATGTTCAAGCTCATTATGAGCTAAACTCTTTTTATCATCCTAATCGGATGAAACTTATGTAATTTGTGATGAAGTAATGGTGTGATAAATATTATGTTAATGTTATGGTGGTCTTGGGAAAACTATTGATGGGTAGCATCTACATTTGAACGGGAAGTTATAAATTTATGGTTTGTGATTGTAATTGTCATACAAGGTTAAAAAACGTATGATCAACTTTCATTCTCGAAACCGGTCTTCATAATAAATCCATGGCTAATGAACTAGAAATGGTTATTAGAAATCATATCACTTTAACTTTCTGATCATTTGCGGGTTCCCTTTTATTAGTTTGAGAAATCTTCAGTAATTGTTATGGTTTTCTAAAATTAATGGTATGTTAGGAAGGAACTTGATCAACTCTCTTTTTAACATTAAGTTATGTTTTCAGAAATTGTATGTCAAATAGGTCACAAAAGATTCACCTACATTACTAGGGCTTTGATCTAAGCAGTAAAATCAGCCTGACGTGATCCTAGTCACTACGGAGCATGATAGACGAGAAATCGCACCAGCTCATCTTTATAAACATTACATAATTACATTAATCAATATCTTTAAATTCATCATAGTTACGTAAGTGGAGTCTAATTAGGATGATAACCTTTATTCCCTGGTTATAAATCCAAATGCTTCAATCATAGTTTAATTTTATTATTGTTTTTAAACCCTAAAAATCTTTCCAATGCAACTTATCATTTTCTTTAACAAAAATCAAATCTGAAACAAGTTTGTTGCGTAGGCTAGGTGTGTCCACGGATTGATACTCGATTCTTACCAACACTACATTACCACACGACAGGTACACTTGCTTTTTGTGTGTGTGGTTTAGTATTAGTAATAACCATTTAAAACTTAATATGTGCAAAGAATCCATATCAAAATATATATACTATCCGCACCCATCAAGTTTTTGGCGCCGTTGCTGGGGACACACGGCAGTTTGAAAGACAAACTAAAATTTTGACTATCTTGTATGTAACTTGTTAATATATTTTTGTTCAAACTTTATTTTATTTTTGTTAGATAGTTTGCCTTAGTTAGTTTAGCTACATTTTCTTGATTCATTTTAAGCCTTAGTTTTATGCTTCCTTAAGTTAGTGTATGTCCGTTTCGTCTAGTCCTGAACTTGTTTCGCTTCTTTCGGAACCCGAACGATTTTTCCGTCAAAGATTGCGTGAAAGACCACAACAAGCAGCACCAATCATTGAAGAAGACATTTTGGAAGGTACACCATCCGAAGAAGACATGGCTAACCAAGACAAGGAAATGAAGATAACACACTATGCCACACCGTCAATCGATGGTTACGAGTCTAGTGTTGTCCAACCAGCAATTGCGGCCAACAATTTCGAGATTAAGTCTAGTATTATCCAACTCGTAGAAAAATCTGTTCAGTTCCATGGATTGCAAGATGAAGATCCTAATGCTCACATCTCACGATTCCTTCGTATCTGTGCAACCTTCAAAATCAATAACTGTTCAGACGACGCCATTCGACTAAGACTTTTTCAATTTTCACTTCGAGGTCGAGCCATCAACTGGCTTGATTCGCTTCCGCCTAGGTCCATCACCACATGGGCGGAAATGGCTGAACAATTCCTTTTGAAATACTCTCCACCCGATCGCACTGCCAAACTGAGATGCAGCATCACAAGCTTTCGCCAAGACGACGATGAATCATTACACGCAGCATGGGAGAGATATAAAAGTCTCCTTTGGAGATGCCCACATCACGGACTTGATCTGTGGCTGTAATATCAAACCTTTTACGATGCAATCAGCGGAGCCTAGAAGCAAGCTGTAGACCAAAGTGCGGGAGGAGATTTCGGAAGTGTCACGCCAACAGAAGCATACCAAGCCTTAGAAAGAGTAGCTAAGAAGAGCTTTGCTTATAATCCCTTAGGAACCAAACCCAGTTCTAAAGGTATTCATCAAGTAGACTCTGAAACCCTAATTGCAGCCCAATTAGAAGCTCTAACCAAACGATTTGAACAATTGCAAGCCGAACTAAAGAAAACTCCAACACGATGCAACACATGTGGAAATTCACACAAGACCAACGAAGGCCCACAAGGCATTATGATGGTTGAAGATGTTGACTACGTAGAAGGCCCAAACAACTCGTATAACAACTCAAATTGGAGAAGCAACTCGAATTAGAGAGATGCTGGTAATAACCAACCATCATCTGGATTCAATTGAAGGCCACCTTACCAACAACAGAAACCACCATACAAAGGTCCAAGCAGTAGTAACCAAGACCGTGGAGCATCATCAATGGAAGACTTATTGCAGCGGTTGTTGTTAACCACACAAGCCACAAATGAGTACATCCAGAAATCTGATCGAAGAAATGAGGAGAGGTTCCAAAGAAACGAAGCTGAGATCAAAAGCAACAAAGCATCATTGCAAACCATAGAGTACCAAGTAGGTCAAATAGCACAACAACTATCTGAAAGACCTCAAGGAGCTTTGCCCAGCAACACTGTGACAAACCCTAATGCTCAAGTCAAAGCCATCACCACCAGGAGTGGCAAACCACTCAAGGTGATGCACCCGCATTACAACCCATCCTTGAAGAAGTAGAAGCTGAAACTCCAAGTAATGCGAGTGATAAGCGGAAGCAACCTGTTGTTATTGAAGAACCACCCAAGAAATACATTCCACCACCACCCTATGTTCCACCACCTCCATATCCAGGTCGTTTGAGACATCAAAGAATGGAGGCATAATATGGCAAATTCCTTGGGTTGTTCAAGCAACTCCACATCAATCTGCCCTTGGTGGAAGCCTTAGCCCAAATGCCAAACTACGCTAAGTTTCTAAAAGGTGTCTTGTTGAACAAAAAGAAACTGGAAGAGTTATCACACGTAGTTTTGAATGAGGAATGCTCTACAGTTCTTCAAAACAAACTACCTCAAAAGATGACTGATCCTGGAAGTTTCACCATACCTTGCCTAGTAGGAAATCTTTCTGTCAGTAACGCGTTAGTTGATTTAGGTGCAAGCATTAACCTTATGCCTTATGTGGTTTTTGAATAATTAAACTTAGGTGAACCTAGACCTACCCGTATGAGCATCCAGTTAGCTAACCGTTCTGTCAAATATCCGAGGGGCATCGTTGAAAATCTCTTAGTTAAAATCGACAAATTCGTATTTCCCGTTGATTTTGTGATCCTTGACATGGATGATGACAAAAATGTTCCTCTTATCCTAGGTCGACCTTTCTTAGCGACTGCTCGAGCCCTTATTGATGTTTGTACATGCAAACTCACGCTTCGAGTAAACGAGGAGCAAGTAACTTTCGATATAGGCCAATCCATAAAACAACCTCAACATCATGATGACTCACTCTATTACGTTGATCCTTGTGATTCGATCATAAGCTGTCATTTGAAGAAAACTCTTCAAAATGAAGTTTGCAACACTCAAATAATAGATGTCCAAATCATCGAACCCATCTATGAGAACCAAATCATTCCAGAACTAGAAGTTGATGAAACATCATCTCATCAAGAAGCATTTGAGATCATTGAACAAGATCTAGAACCTAAAGCCAAACCTTCTATCGAAGACCCTCCAGTTTTAGAGCTCAAAGAACTTCCATCTCATCTCGAATACGCTTTTCTTGAAAACACATCTCAACTTCTTGTCATAATCTCATCCACCTTATCAATTGATGAGAAGAACAAGTTGCTCAATGTGATTAAGGCACATAAACGAGCAATTGCATGGAAAATCATGGACATCAAGGTAATCAATCCATCCTTTTGCACTCACAAAATATTGATGGAGGAGAACTTCAAATCCGTCATTCAACCTCAAAGACGTTTAAACCCGAGCATGCAAGAGGTGGTGAAGAAAGAAGTAATCAAACTGCTAGATGCCGGTTTGATTTACCCTATTTCTGATTCGCCTTGGGTTAGTCCCGTCCAAGTTGTTCCAAAGAAAGGAGGAATGACTGTTGTAACTAACAAGAAGAATGAGCTTATTCCCACTCGTACGGTTATAGGATGGAGAGTTTGCATAGACTATCGCAAACTCAATGACGCCACAAGGAAAGATCACTTCCCTCTTCCTTTCATCGACCAAATGCTTGAGAAATTATCTGGAAAAATGTTCTATTGTTTCCTGGATGGTTTCTCAGGTTATTTTCAAATTCCTATTGCTCCCGAAGATCAAGAGAAGACGGCATTCACCTGTCCATATGGCACATTTGCTTATCGGCGAATGCCCTTTGGATTATGTAATGCTCCTTCTACATTTCAAAGATGCATGGTAGCAATCTTTCATGACATGATTGAACACTCAATGGAAGTTTTCATGGATGACTTCTCCTCTATGGGAACTCATTCGAGCAGTGTCTTGAAAATCTGGAAAAGCTGCCGGTTAGATGTAAAGATTCTAACCTTGTTTTAAATTGGGAAAAGTGCCACTTCATGGTTACAAAGGGAATAGTGTTAGGACACAAAATCTCTCGAGCAGGGCTTGAAGTCGATCAAGCCAAAGTCGACACTATTTCTAAACTTCCGCATCCCACAACCGTGAAAGATATCAGAAGTTTCCTAGGCCATGCAGGATTTTACTGTCGTTTCATCAAAGATTTCTCAAAAATCGCTCGACCAATGACTTAACTTCTTAAGAAAGACGCTCAATTCGTATTTTCTAATGGATGCATTAGTGCATTCATATTGCTTAAGGAGAGACTGGTAACCGCCCCAATCATGGTTTCCCCAGATTGGACGCTACCATTTGAACTCATGTGCGACGCAAGCGATTTCAAGGTAGGAGCCATATTAGGACAAAGGAAAGACAAGCAATTTCACCCAATTCATTATGCGAGCAAAACCCTAAACGACGCACAAGAAAACTACACCACCACCGAGAAAGAACTTCTTGCGGTAGTTTTCGCATTTGACAAATTCCGCTCGTATCTAATCCTTTCAAAAACAATCGTTTACACCGATCATGCAGCCCTTCGTTATTTGTTCAACAAACAAGATGCAAAGCCGGGATCGATTCATTGGATACTTTTGCTTCAAGAATTTGACATCGAAATTCGTGATAAGAAAGGAGCGGAAAATCTAGCGGCCGATCATCTCTCGCGTCTTGAGGATTCAAGTCCTTCACAAACTAAGGAAGCCATAATAAACGATAATTTTCCTCATGAATTCCTTTTGCACATTCAATCCTCAATCGATGAACACCTTGGTTCGTCGATTTTGCAAATTACTTAGCAAGCGGAATCCTTCTCAAGGGAATGACTTATCATCAAAAGAAGAAATTCTTTACTGATATCAAACATTACTATTAGGAGGACTCGTATCTGTTCAGAATCGGTGCAGACCAACTTATTCAAAGATGCGTATACGGAAGTGAAGCATAACAGATCCTAAGGCACTGTCATGAAGGACCCATAGGAGGACACCATGGAGCAACCTTAACAGCCAAGAAAGTATTTGACTCTGGATTTTACTGGCCCACGATCTTCAAAGATGCTCATAACGTGGTACGCACCTGTGATGCATGTCAAAGAGCAACCAATATCTCAACACCAGATGAGATGCCTCAGAAACCAGTTCAAGTATGCGAGGTATTTGATATATGGGGTATTGATTTCATGGGGCCATTCCCGCTGTCATTTGGAAATCGTTACATCTTGGTAGAAGTTGATTACGTTTCAAAATGGGCTGAAGCTCAAGCCCTACCTACCAATGATGCTAGAAACGTTGTCAGGTTCCTTAAGAAACTATTCTCTCATTTTGGTGCCCCCAAAGCTCTAATTAGTGACCGAGGAACTCATTTCTGTAACAACCAGCTCTAACGAGCAATGGCACGTTATGGAGTGCACCATCGCTTTACAACTGCTTACCATCCAAAAGTGAATAGGCAAACTGAAGTCACTAACCGAGGCATCAAACGAATCCTTGAGAAAACTGTAGGTCAAAACCACAAGGACTGGTCTACCAAGTTAGATGATGCACTATGGGCTTTTCGAACAGCCTATAAGACTCCATTGGCACAACACCGTTCAAACTAGTCTATTGGAAGTCGTGTAATCTACCTGTGGAACTAGAGCACAAGGCCTTTTGGGCACTTAAAGCAGCAAACCTGGACCAAGACCTTGCAGGAAAGAATCAATTCCCATAAATTCACGAATTGGAGGAATTGAGAGAACAAGAATACGAAAACGCTAGGGTTTACAAATAAAAGACAAGGAAATTCCACGTCGCTCGATTAAAGAACACAAAACGATTTCATGTGGGAGAACGTGTCTTACTGTATAACTCTCGTTTACATTTGTTTCCTGGAAAACTGAAATCACGTTGGTCTGGACCTTATACGATCAAAAACGTGTTTCTTAATGGTGCCATTGAAATTAATAACCATGAAGGTTTAAGTTTCAAAGTGAATGGTCATCGTTTGAAACCGTATAACGATGGACCAACCAAGATTCCCTCGGTGGAATTACACCTCCGCCCCGACGAAAACTAAGTGTGGGGAAGGGTCGTGCCGAAGACCTGAAACTTAAACGTGACACCTGTACATAAATTTTCCTTGATTTTTTTAAACAATTTTAAGACCTCACAAGCACAAGCACGCGGCCATGCCTAATGAAGCACGCCCCCGTGTCTCTGACGAATTTTTTCCACGATCTCCGCTGACGACTCTGGAACGTTGTAGGTCGAATTTAAGACGGACTCTGACAAGCACGGGGCCGTGCTTGGCCAAGCACGCCCCCGTGTTCACCTTTCACGACCTGTATATAAATACCACACTTTTTCCATTCTTTCATCACACCCATTCCTGCTTAAAAACGTCTGAAAAATGAAAAAATCAAGTAACGGAAGTTCAAACTGGAATCTTGCGAAGAAACAGCGTTTTGAAACGCGAGAGCCAACGACTCAAGAATACTTCTTCAAGCAAATGACTGAAATGAAACTCGTTGCGTCCCAACGCTTAGATGAGCTTATCCAAAAAAGTTCAAGAGATGGGCGAGGAACTCGTTTCCATTAACCGTCAGCTTGCGGAACTAAGCAACCGCACACAACATTCAATCCTCCAACGAAATTTGCGTAGGCTTCTTTAAGAAGTACATGGTGTTAGTGTAGCTGATGCGCATTAAAGAGTCTGGTTTTGTTGTTAGATGCTCGGCAACGTAGTGTAACCGAGGACTATTTTTCACACGAAATGTGCGTAGGCTTCTTTTAGATTTCCATGTGTGTTAAGTGTGCTGATGCGCATTAAAGAGTCTGGTTTTGTTGTTTCAGATGCTCGGCTTTTAACGTATCGTGTAACCGTAGGACCCTAGGACTATTTTCGTATCTTTTCGGATGATTTGGAAGTGGTAAAACTTAACTGGGTAAATTACGTAACGCGCGAAACTGAAAAACGGAACAACAAAAGACTGAAACCGAACAACACAACGTGAGCACGCCCCCGTGCCTAAGGAGGCACGCCCCCGTGCTCAACAATGAATGACAGAACCTGACTTTTTTCAGCCTTTTGTCTTGTTTCCTTTCAATTTTGCATGTTAAAAACCGAGCTTATTGCCTGTAATGTTCGTATCCACTTCCATTTTCACCTTATTTTCCATTTTTCTTTCACCTTTTCAAGAGTTCTTTCAAAGTATTTGATCAAAAGGTTAGTATACTAATTCCCATGATTATGATAGTCATTTACATGTAGTTAGGTGATTAGGTCTCTAAACAACCTAAATCCTAGCAATTATATGTAAAGACTTGTACTTAAACGTATTATGGAATGATGAATGCTTTAAACCTACTAGTTCATGTTTCTTCTTGTAGTAGATTAGTGTTAATTAGTATGTTTAGTTAGTTATTAGTATGTTTAGTTAAGTAATTAGTTTGTTTTCTTTTATTGTTAACAAGACTATCTTCATAATTTGTGGTGAAATCTTTGTTAATCATGTTCAAGTTACAAGAATTCACAAGTGGTGTTAAACACTATATGTATTTTTGAGTATCTTGAATTATTAACAAGTTATTAAAATGTTAAACGTATAATCTTTGATTTTTAAAGCAAGAGAATGTTAAACTCATGCTTAATCAAAGGTTTACAAACAAAACCACGTGTGCTCGAGTCAAGATGTCATGCCTAAACATGTTAACCGCACCCCCACGTTTCACAAGACGCATCCCCATGTTCAACAATTTTTCCTTGGATTACAAATTTTCAACTATTTTTGAACATGAGTTGAATCATGGAGCTGCGAGAGATGGTGTCGTGATAGACTTCGAAGACTACTACAAAGGGTCGAAAGATCCCACTTACAAGCAGATGAAGAAACACTGGCGGCTGTCGGACAGCTAGAAAGATATAATAATTTATTGAGTATTCAGTGGAATCGTTTATTCTCATAAAATAGACCTTCCGTTTATGAACTAACTCTTGAATTTTTAGCATCTTTCAGATTTAGCATGAAAGACTCTCACCCTTGGGATGATAGTGCAGTTTCATTCAGACTTGCTGGACGTTGGCATAAAACATCCATTGCCTTGTTCGGTGTCTATCTTGGTATCTACACGGAACTAGAAATGGAGGAGGAAGCAATATCTGGAATGCCGGCGTTCCATACCTTCCCAGACGAGGAAAGTAAAGACGCGGAAAGTGGTGCAATGCGGAAAGCATTTTGGGAGCGGATTGGAACCGGAGGGTTCAACTTGAGTAAAACAAAAAGCAGCCAGATACGAGACCCGCTGCCGCGATACATTCATCGGTTACTTAGTCATTCCATAACAGCTCGTGGTCAAAGCGAGGGAGTTGTTAATTTGAGGGACTTGTTCATTTTATATTGTATGGTTAATCAGTTGCCATGTAATATTGGGTATTTGTTTTGTAATCTTTTTGCCAGGAATACGATTGCAGTTGCTCCAACACCCATGTTTGGAGGAAGCTGGATTCTGAACCTATACGAGAGCTATGGTTGTAACACTAAGAGAACTGAAGGAGTGATGCCGGGACTATTAGACTTGAGCATTTGCACAAGTATGTACATGGTGACGAGCTTACCAAATGGGTAGCCGGGGTTTATGGATAAGAAAGGACAAATCTGGGATCCGGCGGATCCCGAATAAATAATCATGGACCTCGACATGCCGATACAGCCGGAAGGAGCCGGAGCCGAATCTTGAAGTTCATGTACAAGGGAATTCCCAACCATGTTAGACCTTTATGAGTCAATCCAAACCACCAGCGACCATGCAAGGCGATCATTTGAATATGCCCAACGAGCCTTCAACCGAGTCGAAAATCAGCATTCCCGAGTCGATGACCTGAGCAACAATGTAACGTACATCAGGAACTGAATGTACCATGAGTGGGGGGATATCCCACCACAAAGCCCTTGAAAACTGTATCACTTTCGGGGTCCGGACACAGTTGTTTCGTGCCAATCTATCTTTTAATTTATGTCATTTTATTTTTATTTTGTGTGTTTAGGATTTTAATGCTTTCAATAAATTGGTGACATTTCAGGTGATCCCGAGGATTCTCTCAACTCGATGGCAACCAAACGCAAGTGACAAATTCATCATTTTTAGGGGAGTTATTTCAATACCCTTTTTCAGTCTTAATATGTTAATCACATTGAGGACAATGTGAATTTTAAGTGTGGGGATGAGAGTAATGCATTTGACTTTGCTAAAAAGGTCCAAATTTAAAAATTTTTAAGAAAAAATCACTTAACAATTAATTTTTGTGAAAAGAAACAAAAAATTTAATAAAACTTTTGATAAACCAAATTATAAATATACGTTTTCGGGAAATAAATAAGTAAATTAATGAATTCTAAATAAAATTGAAAATGTTTTTTTGTGATATCCTTAAAAGCAATAATCTAGTAAAAATATTTAATCATGTAAAATGAAACACTATTACCTAATTCCATCCATATGTGAGTTTATTTTTGAGCCTTAAACAACTTTTGCATATTGTAATTCTACTTTCATTCTGGATTTAATTGAGGGTGTCATATGATACGTGTAAGAACTTGCTTTGGGTATACATTTCAAGACCTTAATTAGTATTTGTTTCATAAAAATGAGTTAGGCACTAGGAAACCTTAACCATTCAAGCCCCGACCATTTTCTGTAATTTTCCTTACCCGAACATCAACCCTAGTTAGCCCCGTTGAGCTTAAACGTTTTTATCATTCAATCACCCGAACCACCAAGTCACTTAACCAAAAAGCCTTCAACAAAACCCGTTTTCGTTAAAGACACGTTTTTGGCTTATAAAAAAAGATATTTTGGTCTTTTACCGGCAGACCTTAAAGAACTTGAATGCATTCTTTTAATTTTAATTTGGTTTGTTGCCTTCACCACACAAAACCGGGACTTCCCCCGGAAAGCCACGAATAAATTTTCAATCTCACGCTCGACGCGCGAAAGAAATTGCGAAAAAAGGAACAAGTTCCGCCATTTTGTGGGATTTCAAAAAGTTCTATAAAGAGACGGGCCAAAAGATATGAAAGATGCCCGAACTGTGGAAATTGGTCACATAATGGAAAATGCAAAAAGAACCAACTGAATCTCAATACAAATACACAGAACTGATCCGATTGGGTGCTATTAGGCTTCAAGCCAAATGATCCTTGAGAAAGGAAAGTTTTGTGTATCTTCGGGTAAAAGATGAAGTACGGTTCTTGAAAGCAAAATACGGTCTTGACAATTTGACCTTAAACGAGTCCTCAAGTTAGCATATCCCTTCTAGCTTGAAGTATTATATAGGGAGCCTTTTATTGCTTTCCTTATAGTTTATGTTAGAAAAATAAGCCAAGATCGTCATCTTTAGCAATTACCCACTTTTTCCAAATATTCCATACCCGAGCCCGAGCCAAGTTATAACCCATCAAAGACCTAACGATTTATGCAAGCAAATATCTAAGTAGGTGGAGATTTGATCCCTTAACAAGCATATGATTTCACACGTATTCATACTAGGCAATTGAGTGTATTAGTCATACTTAATCTTGATTATGACTCCATATATTTAGCCGAGTGTGAGTGCATCTTGTGAGAAGTGTGGATTTTTACATGATAATAATCTATACTAACCAATCTATTGCTTGCTAGGATATCATTTTAAATATGCTTAGAATATTTATATTTGGATGAAATAATGATTACTTGTGTATTTCCCGAAAGACATGTTTGTTATTTGATTTATTTGGTTTTTGGTGGAATTGTCATTTTAAGTGATTTTTGCTTGAGGACAAGCAAAGTTCAAGTGTGGGGATGTTTGATGTGGTCCAAATTATACATAAAAATCCTATCAAAAGCCCATCAATTATTCCTTAATATCTCCCTTAAAATGATGAATATGTACTTAAAAATGTTAAATTGTGTTTTCAGGTGTTTAAAAGGTCAAGATGGACAAAAGAAGCATATTTAACAAGAAATTGAAGTAATTCGAGCTTTGGAGTCCAAGCATGGGGTCATGCCTCATTAAGCACCCCCCCATGCCTTGCCAAAACACACCCCCATGCTAAATTAACACACCCCCGTGCTTGGACATCTGACAGGACAAAAAGTACTGTCCCCTAAAAGCAAGCACGAGGTCGTGCCCCACCTCCAACACGGGGTCGTGCCCCATTTAGCACGGGGTCGTGCCCGACACAACCTGCACGTACGAGTCGACCAACTTTCGTAAGCATTGTACTAGCACAGGGCCTTGCCTTTTAGGCACGGGATCGTGCTTAAACACTCCAGAAAGTCTATAAATAGAAGCCTAAGTTCACCATTTTTGGTAAGCTTTGGTGGGAGAGTTACTCTGCAGAATTCTCTCGGGAATCAAGACTTCAAGATCATTTGGAGGCTCGGGAGGTGCATACAACACTTGGAAGAAGCTCGGGATCGTCTAAACGTAATCCATTGTGAATTATCGGTTTGATTGTTCCATTTCACCGATGATTTCATAGCTATCTTCTTTGTTATCTGTTGTTATGTTCAAGCTCATTATGAGCTAAACTCTTTTTATCATCCTAATCGGATGAAAGTTATGTAATTTGTGATGAGCTAATGGTGTGATAAATATTATGTTAATGTTATGGTGGTCTTGGGAAAACTATTGATGGGTAGCATTTACATTTGAACGGGAAGTTATAAATTTATGGTTTGTGATTGTGATTGTCATACAAGGTTAAAAAACGTATTATCAACTTTCATTCGCGAAACCGGTCTTCATAATAAATCCATGGATAATGAACTAGAAAAGGTTGTTAGAAATCATATCACTTTAACTTTCGGATCATTTGCGGGTTCCCTTTTATTAGTTTGAGAAATCTTCAGTAATTGTTATGGTTTTCTAAAATTAATGGTATGTTAGGAAGGAACTTGATCAACTCTCTTTTTAACATTAAGTTATGTTTTCAAAAATCATATTTCAAATAGGTCACAAAAGACTCACCTACATTACTAGGGCTTTGATCTAAGCAGTAAAATCAGCCTGACGTGATCCTAGTCACTACGGAGCATGATAGACGAGAAATCGCGCCAGCTCATCTTTATAAACATTACATAATTACATTAATCAATATCTTTAAATCACACCACCAATTCATCACAGTTACATAAGTGGAGTCTAATAAGGATGATAACCTTTATTCCCTGGTTATAAATCCAAACGCTTCAATCTTAGTTTACTTTATTTTTATTATTGTTTTTAAACCCTAAAAATCTTTCCAATGCAACTTATCATTTTCTTTAACAAAAATCAAATCTGATAGTCAAACATTAAGTTTGTTGAGTAGGCTAGGTGTGTCCACGGATTGATACTCGGTTCTTACCAACACTATATTACCACACGACAGGTACACTTGCCTTTTGTGTGTGTGGTTTAGTATTAGTAATAACCATTTAAAACTTAATATGTGCAAAGAATCCATATCAAAATATATATACTATCCGCACCCATCAATGCACTTTTTTCTTTTTGTAATATATTAGGATTTGAGCTATGGCATGTCATAGTCACTAGTCAAAAGGCAATCTGCCTTTTGACTCTACATTTGATTTTGTAGTTGTGTAGTCTTATGTATCTAGCTGGCCTTCAAAGTATGGCCGGCTGTAGTATGTAGTATAGAATATCTCAAGTACTTGTAACTTTCTATTGTATGCTTTGTAACATTTGTAAAAGAACTTGAGAAGCAATATACAACATTTTTGAAAACCAACTACTTGTGTTATTAGCTATCTTGTTCTGTCTCATTTTTTACTTGTGTTCTTAGTATCTCTCACATAAGTTAACCAGTTACCTATTTGATTTGTTAAATGTTCTAAGAAAACTCTCCTCATTGTGTTGGTGTGTTGTAATTGCATACCCTTCACCGGTCCTGCACTTTTTATATTATCATCCATCATCTGGGTGCCTTTTATGTAGACATCATCTTGTTTGAGGACTCATCTTCCAAAGGAGTCTCTTGTATGGTACTTTTAGAAGCTGCATTAGTACCTAATTTGTTCAATGCTTTAGCAGCTTCTAAAAGCACTTTCAGTAGTGGTGCTTCTTCTTCAAAAGATAGCTTGGGAGAGGCTTCGAGTCCTAGCACTATCTCTCTCTTTGATGATTTCTCATCATTTCTCTTTCTTTTTAGAGAGAGTAAGGAACAAGTGTTGGATTTCTTTATCATGTCCATCTTTCTCTTCCCAAGTAGAACCTTTTGGTTCATCCTTCTCATTACCCTCCTAGCCTTAATTTCTTTTTTCTTCTTCACTTTCATAGCCATACCTATCAAGAAGCTTATTCAAGTTGAATTCAGCTTCTGATAAAGGCTCATACTGGTTAGTCTATTATGAAGAAAAGGAGATTGGTTGGGTTGCTTGAATGACTTGAGTAGCCAATCTCTGAATAAGGTCTTAGATTCTTTAGTCTCATCTTCCCCCTTTTTGGTAGCACCATCTAAGATTATAGATGACACCAAGTTGATTGAGGGAGGCACATGCAAAGGTTCTTGTGGTGCTGAGAGTCGAAGGCTTAGGATGATGGATTTTTGAAGGTCAAAGGTCTCTTGAAGGTGTTCAACTTTGTTCTCAAGATCCATTGCCTTTGCAGCAGCTTGCTGAAGAGTTGTGAGTTGTTCTTCAAGGGTGACAACTCTTGCATCTTGTTGCTATAGAGTTCTGAGTTGAGTGTCCAACACAGATACTCTATCTGCAAAAGCTTTCAACAGACAATTCTTAAATTCGAGAACTTTTGCTTTTTCAGCATAACCTTAAAGTATTGCATTTTCTTCTTGTAACCCTATTAGTCTTTGTGAAAGCTAAAGGTTTTGGGATAACAATTCATCTATCTATTTCATTCTTCCTTGATCTACAGGTGTATGGAATCCTTAGGATGTGAGATACTAGGCTTAGCCACTACACCCTCACCACCAGATATGGTTTCTTGGCGCCCTTGATTCCTCTACTCAAGGAATGACTCCAAGGAGACATTCTCAAGGTGAGTTGTCGTGGTTGAGTTCTTAGTTATGTTGTCTATGTCCTGCTGATCAACTGATGGATTAGCAGCAGAGATAGGCTCTTCCACATTGGTCCTTTCCTCCATAGGAACAATCTCTTAGGATAAAGGATGGGGGTCAGATGTTGTTGTAAACACATCAGTATCCACTATCTGTGTTATATGGGAAGGGGGAGACAGTGGTTCATGCTGATACGAAATAGGAGCATCATCATCTTGGGTGGTAGATATGTGTGTTGGAGAGATTTGAGCCATGTCTAATGGCCCGCGATGCAAACTAGATCCTAGTGAGACTTCTTACTCATAATTCGTCTTAGTTATGTCGGTATCCCTTTTGGTTTTCTCAATTTTTCTCAATGGAGTGTTGGGACTCCAATTGAGGGCTTGTAGATTGGATATGGGTCTGCTCAGAAGAAGGAAGCGAAACCTTCTTTTTTTAGCCTTATTTAGGTATGGCTGACACCTTTAACTTGACCGGGACCCTGGTTTCTAGTCTTGCCTTTTTAAGTGAGGGTGATTTAGGTGCCTGCATCTTCTCAGTAGAAGGTGCAGGGGTTCGCTTGTGTTTTTGAGATTTTGGCTTTGATGTGAAGGGTGTGGGATCAATAATGGTGGGTGTGTCCATTCTGTCACCCTAAGGCTTAGTGACCTCAAGCATATGCCCAAATAAGGGAGCTACCTTCCCTAAAAAGGACTTTGGAGTTGCTCCGAACTTTGAATATATTGCTTTGTTTAAAATCCATAAAGCATGAACAACTCCACTAGGTTTTAGTTTATCCCCTAATTCTTCTTGTAAAATAACTTTTAAGAATCAAGGGTACATTAAAAACTTAAATTTTGTAGCAGTAACATTTTTACACATGTGTTGAAAAATGAGGTTTGAGAGATCGTTACTCAGCTGTTTCACTAGACCATGGATAGCCCCTGCTAGATCCAATGGTTCTTGGTCCCATCCTCCCGACTTATTGGACAAACAATATAGGAAGATATGAAGGATAATTCTCCAGTTGTGATATACCATTGATTTGGAGAAGGTGAACGTTGGGAGGGGTCATTCATATCCTATTTTCTTGAAAGTGGCACTGGCCACTTCCTTGGAGAAAGAAGATTCACCATCTGTGTCGTTCAACTTCAAATGTTGATGAATTTTGGCGCATAATATGGTGATCTTCATCCATTTAACTATCATTGTAAGGACCTTTACTTTGTGTTCTCTTTGTATGGAGCAGGTGGTCCTGAATACCCTGATGTGAGATTCACAAATCACTGGTCTATGGTGATGACAAAGGAGTAATTGCTATTCCTTAGGATATTAAGAATAGGATCATAGACCTCATCACCTATGCGCTCAAGTATGTCAATGGTTTCATATGTTATATAAGTTGGTACTTACCGTATGAAGTCCCATGTTATCGGATCGTTAGTTTATTTCCCAAAGCGAGGTAATCATGGATAGTACCCCACCCGGGTTATTTACCCTAACTTTGACTGATGGTTTAAACTGGTGCATTATTAGCCTGTTCACCCCTGTGCTTACGGTAGGCATGTGTAGGGGTAATCTATTACAGTTATAGTGTAGCTTCGGTTGCAATGCTTATATAATATTGTGGAATTGTTTGTACAACAATCAAATCATAGAAAGTCTTGCGGTTGAATACTGATTCCAATTAAACTGATTATTGTTACCTTACCCCGATTATGTTTTCCATTACATTTGTAAATGTTCTAAAATTATTGTTTGACCCATCTTTTTCATGTGTTTTCTTAATGCAATTAAACCTGTGAACTCACCAACTTTATGTTGACATTTTTAAGCATGTTTTTCAGGATGTGGAAACTAAGGATAGCTTGAGTAGATATACCTTTGGAAGAGATTTTGTATCTTCTAGGTTGATCCCAATTCATCACGACGTACTCATCATGCTTCTTGTGAATCTCTTCCAAAGACACTTATTAAGACTATCAAATACCACATACCAAATTCTAGAAGTTGTAGTATGCATACATCAGAATGGTGTTCAATCGAGCTACTGAGAAGTGCATTATAGATTCATTAATGGTTACATGTGTACTCCCAATCTTCACTTCCTTTTATTCGGATACGGATCCCTTATCCCTGACAAACTTTTCTAATAGACATTTTCTTGTCATTAGATGCTCAAATTAGTTGAAACACTTTTGATGAAAATTCTAGCTTAGGTGTGAATGAAAGGCACATGTGATGATGTTAAAGGTAGCCAACTCTATGGATCTAGAATTGATCTCAATGAATTCGGTTCCAAATTATAATAACAATAGTAATAACAATAGTAATAACAATAATAATAACAATAAGAATAACAATAATAATAATAATAATAATAATAATAATAATAATAATAATAATAATAATAATAATAATAATAATAATAATAATAATAATAATAATAATAATAATAATAATAATAATAATAATAACACTTTCCATAACAAGTTTATTAAATTGCCAAGCAAGTAAATATTGTCAACTTATATCAAACGATCATTATAAAAGTGCAAGAAGTCATATGCCATGATGCTAAATCTTAAATCTTAGTCAACCTAACAAAATTTATGAAACTACAACATAGATGAAATCATCTCTCTTCACTTAAAAGAACTTAATGAACTGGTTAACATTGAAGTGTCTAAAGAGAGGAAGGAAGCTGAGGCTGCAGAATTGCTCCTTAGAATTAAGGAAGAAAGAAGAATAAAGAAGAAAAAAAGCTTTACAAAGCTCCTACCCTTTCTCTAGCTCAAGAAAACCTTGAAGTAGAAGCTGTGGTAGCTGAACAAGTAACTCAGGTAGGAAGGGAACAATAAAGGCAAAACATGATAACATACCTGAGTGTCATAGGTATCTATTAGGCAGCCGACCTACTTTCCATGTCATATGAGTATATAGAATTAGAGTACCTCAAGCAGCTTGAGCAAGAAGTGCTAAAAGTACACAAAAGTTTGCTAAGAGGAAGATGAGGGAAGAGGTTGCTAAGTCAAGAGCCACCATCCGAGCCAATTAGAATAAGTTTGCTGACAGATTAAAGATGGTGAACTTTTTGAAGCTCTATGGGTTCTCCAAAAGGAGACTTGGTCCAATGTCTCTACCCATTATGGATGAGCATATTAGAGTAATCAAGCAGAAGGTAAAGAATGGTGAGTTGGTTGACTTGCATTCTTCACCAAGTTAGGCTGCACCTGAAGCTGAGGTCAAGGTTAAACCACAAGAGACAACTCAACCGGGACCTAGTGCTTCATTTTGGCAAGCTTCATCTTCTGACCCACAGCAGGGTACTAATTCTTCTTCTTTTGAACCTATAAAGGAAAAGGACCTAACTAAGAAGGACAAAGAAGGAATAAATGGTACTCAAGATCAGCCTTCTCAATTAAAGTATGGAAAAAGGAAGAGGATGGCCATAGAAGGAATAAGAAGAAGTCCAAGGCATCCACCTATGCACCTCAGGATGAGTCAAAACATCCTAAGGGTGATCAAGAAGAGGATGCTCAACGAACTCCACTTAATGTAGAGCCTCTTACCGCTGAGAGACCCATCCTGTCTTAGGCATTTGCTACTAACCTAGACAAATGGTATGTCACTAGAGATCAAGGGGGACAAGATGTGTACTTCCAAAAAAACATACTTGACCTTCCTCTGCATGATCTCCATGACATGAGAAGAAACTTTGAAAATCTGAGGAATCCTGATCCAATTGATGATGAAGGGAATGGTCTTGATTCTGATGAGGACTGTCAACAGATGAAGATCAAGATTCAAAGTTATCTTCAGTTTTTGTAGCATCAGCCTAGAGGAAGTTTGTAAGAGTTACACTTAGAGGCTAATACAACCAAAGATCTCTTAGCATGCACATGTGAAGTACAAGAAAAGTTACTTTTGAAGATTTGTTACAACTCAATGAAATTCACTAATTATCAAATCTTCCAAAGCCAAAAGACCAATTCTTCTAAAGCCAAAGATGAAGTCTTCCGAAGCTTGAAGACAAAATCTTCCGAAGCCAAGAGACTAATTTATTCTGAAGACAGAGAAGACATGCCTTCTCTGACATGCTTTTGACAAAAGCTGAACCACTTCTCGCTACCATCTCTGAAGACTCAACAACTTATACAAGTTGTGAAAAGTCCATACTTTTATCAACTGTAGATTAAGGTCTTAGAGTCAGTAACTTTTTACCTTTGTAATTTTATCCTTTTTGTAATAGATAAGGATGTGAGCTATGGCATGTTATAGTCACTAGTCAAAAGGTAATCTGTTATTTGACTTTACATTGATCTTGTTGTCTAGATTAGTGTTCCAGCTGGCCTTCAAAGTATGGCCGGTTGTAGGATGTAGTATAAAGTATTTCAAGTACTAGTCATTAGAACCAAGCTTCGTAACACTTTGTAAAAAAACTTGAGAGCAATATACATCATTCTTGAAAATCAAATACTTGTGTTCTTGTTATGTTCTTTACTTGTGTTCTTTGTTTCACTTTAAGTTGGTTCCCTATTTAATATGTTAAGTGTTCTAAGTCTCTCTAACCTTGTGAAATTTTGCATTGACTCCCTTTATCGGTCCTGCAGGTCGGTGTGTTGATTATTATGTTTTTAAATGTGTATCGGATCGCGTTTCGGGCATGTTCATAAGTTATGATTAAATCCATTGTTTTTATTAAATTTCATTTGTGCTTTAGGTTTATGAGTAATATTCTACTAGAAAAACATCAACTACTTTATTTCAGTGGTTTTATACATTTTTATGATTTTTTCTAGTTATTAGGCTGATAACTATTTTATGTTAATGGTAAAGTTTGTAAAATTTTCTGGAAAACTCTATAACAACAAATATTTAGTTTTTAACTTACTTTAATCATTATTAAAACATTGGTTACTGGAAATTTTGGGTCTTAAGTTATTTTTGTTGGTTTTGGAGTTTTAACGCTAACGGTTCAGGTTTTTGGGTTTGAGTTGCCTTTGATTAACTTTTAGTCATATATCTCTTTAATATACTTATTATCATTCTTAAGTTCTGTAGTTTTCATCAATATTGCTCCTAAACTTGTTTTTACTAATTTTCACTATTTTTAAGTGTATAATTTTTATATATTTTTTACTAATCAAATAAATTCTTAAAATTATGAATCTTAATATATATATACATTTTTTAATATTATAAATCTAATAGAATTTTTCTATATTCAAAATTTTATTATGACATTTTCGTCATATAGCTTGTTTGAGTTGGTTATTCCTTTTGCTTAGGTCGACTCTTGACTCCTCAATGAGCTAAAAGTTTGATTATTATTGAGTATGAGAGTACGAGAGATATGTTGGGGAGAGAATGGAGGGTGTTTAGTGAATTTGTGAATTGATACAGTGGAAATGGGGGTGTATGTGGGGGTTTCGAGGGGAGGGGGTGTGTGCCTTACTTTTCTTGGTTATTACAAGATTACGGATGGGTTTTGTGAAAATTTTGGTCAAGATTACAAGTTCTTAGGATGTGATAGGATTGTAGGTTCACCCATGCCATGAAGATCTTAGGTGATATCTTTAGGATATGCAAGGATCAAGGGAGGTGGATTACATGTATGAGAATGGGGTGTATGCATGTGTTGTACATATGTATGTATATATACATAGGTGTGTGTCTTGTGATGTATATATGATATATATGTGTGATTGTGCGTCGTGTACATATGTATGTGTGTCATATGTATTATATGCATGTGTGCGTGTTGGATTTTTATTTATGTGTGGATGTATTAAGTGTCATGGATGGTAGTGTCCATACATATTAATAAGTTTATATTAGTTTTATATTTAGTTTTGTCTTATTAAAAGATTTATTAGGATAAAGTAGGATAGTATAAGATTATTTATCTAGATTTGATTTGACATATTATAGAATCCTATTCAACTAATTTTGTGTATAAAACTTATCTATTATTATTGTTATTATTATTTAAGTTAGTTGGTGGAAGAGAGTGTGTTATATTTCTATAAAAATTTGTGTCTTTTAAGCTTTTTGTAAGGATTCCTATAAGTCTGATGCAGCCAAAACATCCAAAGTCTCTCTGCATGCATGCACTGAAGAACAGAAGTAGAAATGCTTCAGAAGTTATATACCATGCACTAGAAATATTCTAAGTGTAAAATCTTCCGAAGCCAAGACCAACATCTTCCGAAGCAAAAAGTGAAGTCTTCCGAAACTTCAAAGACAAAGTCTTCCGAAGCCAAAGAGTGAAGATAGATTTCTTTCGAAGACTTTTAGAGACATGCTTTTATCTGATGTACTTTACCATAAAGCTGGACCATCTTTCCGTTGCAACTCTGTAAAGTCACCAACTTACATGAGTTGGTGAAAGGTCCGCTTTTGGTAACTGTACATTGAGGTCTTGAGTCCATGCTTTCTACTTTATGCACTTTTATCCTTTTTGTAATATATTAGGATGTGAGCTATGGCATGTCATAGTCACTAGTCAAAATGCAAATCTGTCTTTTGACTCTACATTTGATTTTGTAGTTGTCTAGTCAATTGTATCTCGCTGGCTTTCAAGTATGGCCGGCTGTAGGATGTAGTATATGTATCTCAAGTACTTGTAACTTTCCTTTATGCTTTGTAACATTTGTAATAGAACTTGAGAAGCAATATACAGCATTCTTGTAAACCAATTACTTGTGTTGTTTGCCATCTTGTTCTGTCTCATTCTTACTTGTGTTCTTAGCATCTTTCACTAAAGTTAACCAGTTCCCTATTTGATCTGTTAAGTAAGCAACTCTCCTCATTGTGTTTTTGTGTTGTAAGTGCATAACCTTCACCGGTCCTGCATTTGGTATCAGAGCATTTCAGGCTCTTGATATAAGATCTCACCATCTTAAGATCCCTCACACACACAAAATACTTAACAACTCAAATGGCAGCTATTACCAAAGCTGATATGGAAACTGGAACTATGATAAAGTCTCAACTGATCACTCCTGAAGACTTTGATACTTGGTGTCAAAGAATGGAAGGCTTCATCAAGTCTCAAGACTCCAGGATGTGGGACTCTGTTGTTGAAGGACCTTACATACCAAGCACCACTTCTACTACTGGTGGTGGTATGATTCCTAAGGCTGTTCCTGATTACTCTGAAGAAGACAGGAAGAGAATAGAGATTGATCAGAAAGCCATGATAGCCCTTCAAACTGCTCTTCCAAGCTCCATCTACATAGGCTTCAAGAAGTGCAAAACTGCCAAGCAACTATGAGAAGCACTGAAGCTGATGTATGAGGGGTCTACTGAAGAAAAGGAGAACAAGAAGGATCTCATGAAGCAGCAATTTGAAAACTTCACCTTTAAGGTAGGTGAAACCATGACTCAACAATACTTCAGGTATGGTGAGATTGTGGATACTCTAATGGATGTTGGAGTAACTCTTGAGAACAGGGACATTGTACGGAAGTTTATGTCCTCTCTTCCCAGACAATGGACACATTACTGTGTTGTTATCAAGAGGACTGAGAACCTTAAGACTCTTACTCTCATAGAGTTATATGGTATTCTTAGTGGCTACCAGATGGAGATGAACATGCAAAACTCATCTGGTAACTCCAGCAATCAACTGAGTTCAGCCCTCCATGTGGTTGAAAGAGAAAGCATTGAGCCACAACATCATCTTATATGCTACCCTGACAACTCACAAAAGGGCCCTTTCATCACCTTCCTAGAGACTCCAAGGGAAAGCTACACTCAAGGAAGTCCTTTCCAAGAGACAAGTTCTTCTCATGCCTTTGTTTCTGCTGATGAAACCTCAAGCAACTTTCTCTTCACCCTTGAAGATTTGGACTGTATCCATCTAGATGATCTGGAGTATATGGAGATAGTCCAGCAGTTGGCTCTTCTCACTCACAGAGCCAAGAAGTTCTACAAAAGGACAGGGAGAAAGTTTCCAAGCAATGCAGCTAGTGGAAAGTTTGACTATAGGATCAATTATTGTTGCATTGTCTTCAACTTCTTTTGATGAGCCCAAGACCAATAAGGCTTAGGTTTCCAAATGTAACTAATCATCTCTTTTATGCAGGAACAGCTCAAGACAAACAGAAATGTATGAATCATTAATAGTAGTTGTTCCAGGCACATGATAGGCAATAGGTCACTACTCTAAAAGTTTGAAAGAATTGATGGAGGACCAGTTGCTTTTGGAGGAGATGCAAGAGGTTACATTACAGGAAGGGGCAAGGTCACAAATGTTAAGCTCAGCATTGAAAAGGTAAACTTTGTCAAGGAGCTTGGGTACAATCTTCTGAGTGTATCCCAATTTTGTGATCAGAGTCATAACATGCTCTTCACTGAGCATGAGTGTATTGTTCTCAGGCCCGGGGTGGTCATTCCTCATGAGCACATCCTGCTTAGAGTCCCCAGAAAAGGGAACATGTACAAGATAGACTTGCAAGAAACATCTCCCTTAGGAGAAGTTTCATGCTTTCTGTCTAAAGCAAATAATGATGACTCTTTCCCCTGGCATAAAAGAATGTGCCATGTAAACTTTAAAAACATGAATTAATTAATTAAAAATGATTTAGTAACTGGAATACCAAAGAAAGAGTTTACAAGTGATGACCACTGTGTTGCATGCCTGAACGGGAAGCAACACAAGGTATCTCACAAGCCAAAGGAAAGAAATTCCATCATTAATCCCCTACACTTATTACATATGGATCTCTTTGGCCCCACCAGTGTAATGAGTCTAGGAAGGACCTCTTAGTGTTTGGTGATCACAAATTACTTTACAAGATTCACTTGAGTCTTCATTCTTAGAACTAAGGATGGGACTCCTGAGATTCTGAAGAATTTCATCTTAAAGATTGAGAATCAATATGATCACAAGGTCAAAACCATAAGATGTGATCAAGGAACTGAATTCAAGAATCAAATCCTTGATATATTTATTGATGAAAAGGGTATTAGAAGACAATATAGTGCTCCTAGGACTCCTCAGCAAAATGGTGTTGCTAAGAGGAGAAACAGGACACTTGTTAGGACCTGGTATTTGAACGAAATACCTAGTGATTGCGTGTTAAACCAACTCAAATAGTGCGGAATCCTATTTGATTGGCGATCCAATCAGTGAGAACACACGATGAATCAATCAAGAATTGAAATCAACGTCAGAAATCGATTAGAAACCGATCTGATGTGTTCTGTGAACTTGGAGAACAATTTGGGAGGCTTCTGGACGGCTAGGGTACGTCTGGAATCGTAATGGGATCAATACTTACGTTTTCCCACGAATTGGGTCTATTTATAGGTTAGTATTGTTCAATGGTGCGACTGGGCCATAAGTATGGTTCAGTCGTGCGATTGAACCATGCGGTTGATTCATCCGCACGACTGAGTGTTCAGTCGTGCGATTGAGTCAATCTTATGTGTCAATCATACGACTGATCCAGTCTCCTGTTTCACTCGTGCGATTGAGTCAATCGTATGAAGTTATTCATGCGTGTGGTCCATTCGCATGGGCCATCCGCATGAGAACTTCATTAAGTTAAGTTTGAATGTTTTAATTAATATAACATAATGTGCAATCATTCAAACATTCATAAACCCAATCAATTCAATCACAACTTATTAATGAAATATTAAACATCACAAGTAACAACCAATTCATATCATTTCATTAATGAATACAATTACATCATAATCAGACAAACAAGATTTATTACATTACAGCTCATGATCTAGGGACATACATGCATCAACAAACTCCCCCTTGGACCTAGATCTATCTAATCTCTTGTCTTCTGCATCACCTCCTTATATTTCTTGTACTTCTCCTCTTTAGTGACTCCTGCGTGTATCTCGAACGCAAAGCAAAGTCGTATAACATTTTGGAACTGGAGGGCTTGTACAATGTCTTGTGTGTCATAGAACAGTGGCCACTTGTATAACGTGTAGACATCATTAGCAGACAAGTTGGTTAGCCACATTGGGTCGAATACCCTGATAGAATCCATTTGGCCCTCTTTATTCAACACTATGACAGCTTCAGCGGTTCTCCAATCATAGTACCACCATTGTGACAATGTGGAGTGAACTGTCCACATGAGCCATCGTACCATTTCCTGAGAGGGATTCTCGACATAGTTCTTGAGGGGGACCCAGAGTCCACTTCAGCACTATCTTTGGCTTACCAGTAATGGCATCACCTCAGACCTTCTGATATACCTCGTAGGTTGTTGAGGTTTGAAGTTAACCCACCTGGTGTGGTACTCCTTCTTCAGGGCAGCCTCAAACCAGCCTGACATCTTTCTTGGGTCAGCATACAGCAGCTTTAGCTTAGCCAGCTGGTTTGAGCTCAAAACCAGGTAGAGTCTTCAGATCATGTGGGAACCTGAAGTACTCTATGCCCTGCTCCCTCTTAACTGCATAAGCGTTAAGGTCTTCAAAATAAGCCCATGAGATAATCCTGCCTGACACCTTATGGTGTTTCTTGACTCTGTAGAGCTTGGTGTAGGCATCTCTCTTTGGTGCAGCACGCTGGGCTCTTACTTCTTCAAAACAGGCAGCCCACTCAGCCTTGCGAATATCTACGTCTGCATTGGAGGCTTGGGCTGTTCCTTCAGTCTTTTCCGTTTCCTGCTCCATCTTGTCTAGTACCTCAACAAAGTATCACTGACTAGGGATTCACCCAGATTGGGGACCACATTTCCCTCGGCGTCAGCATACTGAGGTACTCTTCTGCAGTAATGTCTTCAACCTCAACTTCATCAATATCATTAAGTTCCTCATCACTGGTTGAATCAACTGTTGGAGCGTCCTTGACTATTTCATCGGGATTGAGTCTGAACATCTCTGCCAGTTGCTCATCAGACAGGTCATGAATTATTTCCCCTTCTTCAGGGGTATAACTCACAGACCGTCTCACTCATCCTCCCTTGTAGGTCAAGAATCATGGTTAATTGAGTCTTGACCATTTGAAGGGGAGCAAAGTCAAACTCATCCCTTTGAAAGTTTGGATCTGTTTGATATAAACATTCAACACATAAACCATTAGTAATTAATCAAACAGACTTATAAACTTAATATATATAAACATTTAATACACTTGTTTTTCATTACATGATTCAAGTACAAAATAAATAAATACATAAGACATCTAATCAGTACTTTTGTCTTGAATCTGGGGCGTGTCGTCGGGGAGGAAGTAGAAGATGATGACTGGTCCTGTCTGTCGATGCTTAGATCTCCGCTCTTGACCTGAAGCAGAGGCCGATGCAGCCGCATCCCCTCCTTCTGCTTCGTCATCATCATCACGTCCTTCTGTCCTGTCTTCCTCAGTCTCCTCATCATCATCATCTTCCTCATCATCATCATCATCTTCATCATCACCATCTCCATCATCCCCGTCACCTTCCTTTAGCTTCAGGGGCTCATCCTTCGACCCCTTTAGCCTCAGCATAATAGTCTTGTTGGTCGTCTCCAACTCCTCTATACGTTTGACGGACTGAGCCTGCATGTCCTGGAGTTGGGACACCTCGACTCTCTGCTGGTCGATCACCCGAGCCTGCTCTGCCAGTTGCTGAGACTGGGCAGCAGTCAGGTCGGTCAGCTGGCGGATCTGCGCCGCCTTCTCCTCATCCGCAGCAAGCAGACGCATCACACCATACGGTTTAGGCGCTGAGAGCTGCTCTCTACTATGTAGTACCGATAGGTAGAGTAGATCCATAAGCATGTGAAGGCTGGGCTGAAGGTCCAGCATGATGTGTGGTGGTGGTGGCAGTGGCAGTGGTGAATATGGGTCGGTGGGCTGATGCTGGTGAAGTAGGTGTGAATGCTGGTGGTGGATGGGAAGGATACGGTGGTGGTAGGTAAGGTGGTGGATGTGGTAGTGGAGTAGTGGTTGTGGTGGCTGTGGTGATGGGTGGTGTCAGTAGTGGTGGTAGTGGTAGCTGTGGTGGTGGAAGTAGTAGTAACGAAGGTCAAGCGACGCTTCTTCTTCTTCTCAATCCATGAGCCATCCGCTTCCTCCTAGTCCCGGTGGAAGTGGATGCTCCCCTGCAGCTCTGCTTACTGACCCCGGAACATAGTTCGGGTCAGTGTCTCTCTCTCTGAGGAGTCCCGAGGGTGTTCACCAACCACCCTAAGCCCGTGGTCTGTGGGAACAACTTTACTTCCCACAGTCCTGGTGAGGGGCTCCTCATCTGACTCCTCCTCCTCTATATCACCAGTCACAAACTCTTGATGGAAACCGGCCATCTCAGCGACCTCTCCGGCAGTGGCTGACCCCGGGGGAATAACGTCTGAATCAGTGCCTCTAGATGGGGCAGGCATATCATCCCCGGCGTCGCCGCTATCATCATCATCAGAGTCGGTATCTGGTATGGCAATATGCTCAACATCCGAATCACTGTCCTCGTGGCGCCACTTTCTCTTGGCTGGCGCCACATAATCAGCACGGGCCAGATGCCCAAACAACCTCCTGACAGGGGGCTTCACCTGCTTCCCCTGTATGTACCTTCATCCGGCCGAGTGTAGTGTCGTCCATGACCTCAAGAACACAGCATCCTCCTTCTCCTTCGGCAGGGAGGGAAGCTTCTGGTCAATGATCATCTGTAGAAATCTGGGGTACATACAGAAGCCTTCCTTCCCTTTCCCCTCGATGTTCTCCACCAGGTAGGTGAATATCATCTTGGAGAAGCTGAACGGGTGGTTCAGCACCAACGCAGCATACGCGTTCTGGATCTGGTCGGAAAGCTCGTCAAAACCTCCCTTCCTGGATGCTATACACTTCAGCAGCACGTGCGCAAGGTACTTAAACTGGGGACAGAGGTTACTCTTGTTGAGTACCCCAGCATTGATGTCCCCAGAGTACTTGGCTCTCATGAAACATCCTCTGACAGTGAGGGGGTGTAGACGAGTGGGACAATCAGCATCGTCCCCAACTGTAGAACAATCCTCAGATCCTCCTCAGATACAGTGATAGCCTCACCAAAATCGAACTTCTGATGCAATGAGGCTCAGTGGATCTATCACCGACGCGCCTTCCCAGAAGGCCTGCTGCACTGATCTTTATGGTGTGCATGGAGTAGATATAGCATGAGCGATCCTGGATCTCAGCAGAAATGTAATAATGCCTGTGAAGTCAGCTGCGTTCCTGGATGTCAAATCCAGGTGAGCACATATGTTGTGCTTGGTGCTCATGTTCCATCGACTCGCCATCTGTAACACATAACAATATAAACGTTAGTTCCGTTGGCTAAGAGTATAATGCAACACTTAGACTTTGAATGAAAACTATCTGTCATGCGATTGAGGTTGTACGACTGAAGACAGTCGTGCGACTGAACCGTGCGATTGAACTTCAGACGTGCGAATGACCTCATGCGCACGACTGAGTGTGCGACTGGACTCATGCGCATGTACTCTTATGCGGTTACACCAGTCGTGCGACTGAGTCTCATTCGCATGGTTCAGTCGTGCGGTTAGTGAATCGCTCCCTTCAGTCGTGCGACTGAAGTTCATCCGGACGACCAGTCGTCTGTCTCAGGTGTTCAGTCGTCAATCGTTCGAATCTACACAAACTAAGTCTTATAACTCAATTAACCGGTTCTTTAGTGTCGCATTCTCTTTACTAAAACCTATTTTACTTAATTTTAACATTTTGCTTGGTTTTAATAGGTTTTTAGGGTTTGCTTGTCTCGGTCCACTTTTCACAGTCGAACATCCCAATTAGGGTTCCAATCTTTCTGTTTTTGATGGAAGAAGACTTCAAATACCTGTATGATGATTAGCGAACGTCAGTAACACACAATCAACGAAAAACTAAGGCAAATCAAATTTTGGCAGAGTAACGGTAGGGTGTGCGATTTAGGGGCGATTTGAGGGTGATGAGTCTCTGCGACCGACTCCACCTCTATTTATATCAACCCTAGATCCAATCGTGCGACTGAGTTCATACGCACCTTTCAGTCGTGCGAGTGGGACTCAGTCGTGCGATTGGGTCAGTCGCCCTTCTCCAGTCGTCCGACTGAAGTTCAGTCGTGCGACTGACTCACTCGTTCGCACTTAATCCTCCGACTGGACTAATCGTATGGTCCATTCGGTTGGATGGTCCATACTCATAGTTCATTCGTGCGAATGGACTTCATTCGTATGGTTAGCCCATACGTATGGTCCATTCGTGCGAATGGGTCATACTTAGTTAATTTTCTGCCATTTTTAACCAATTAACATTTAAACTCTTTTTGATTAATTAAATTAAAATTATGAGCCTTTGATCATCGTAGGACATGATCCTTTTATCTTGAATACACTTTCTACATCACCTCAGACGTGATCTTTTTAACACTTTGGTCACCTCAGACGTGACCCCTTTTAAAAACTTTGTCACCTCAGACGTGACTAATTTAACCTTTCAAAGCACATATGGTCATCTCAGACATGACCCTTTAGTGAGTTGAATTCCTTCTGATTTTCCTGATGTAGCCCGACACTTGACTCAAATTAAAACTTAAAACAACTAACTAATTTAAGACTTTAAACTAATTACATAAACAGACATAATTTTTGGCTTTTTGTGAGAGATAAATCCAGAGATTGATATCTACGGGATTTGGTTCGGGAATAGATAGCTTCCAACTTATTTGATCATATCTGGACCAATTCAATTTTTGGAATCATACAGGCAATTCAATCATTTGGGACTAGTTATTAAACCTTTTGATGCTCAAGTTCTCGGTGTTCATCCAGAGTCGTTAGCAACATAAGGAAATCATACTGAAACTCTTAGATTTTCACATTGATTTGAACCTTTGAGAATGTAGCCACAATGATTGTCAGTATGTTTGTCCACTTAAATCCATACACAGACTTTTGACACAGACTGGTGACTTATTTAGGTTTAATTATTTCAACTAACATTTGTGGATCCCACACTTATATGGTAATCAACATTCCTCAGGAGCTTTTGAGCGGTCTACGGGTATTATTACAAGAAGAGACTATTCTTAGAGCTTTCAAAGAGAAGCCTGTCCTTAGGTCAGTGCCATCGCACAGCAGAGAGGCGGCAAACAACAATGAATTCTAGAATATCTAGGTTATGCTTATCCTCAGGTCAGTGCCATCCGCACAGCAGAGAGGCACACAACCTATCTCCTTGTTAGAGCAGCTTATTTTATTTTGCACAAAATGCACCAACAACATAAGTCATTAGCTTTATTGCATTTGTCTTTCAATTTTTTTCTTGCTTTGCTCTAATTATGGGTCCCCACACATTTGTGGCGTTTAATTGCTCATTACTCCTTATTGGAATATTGTTGATTGTGTTAACCAGTGATAAGATGGAAGCCCACAGTCAGTTGAACAACTTAGTTTGATCTTGAGATCACCAATCAGGTCTATTTGTCTATTGTGTTGAATCTACCAACATATCATATATGGTCTAGCAGCCTCTAAGTCTACTTTCTTTGTGTCACCTTAGGAGTTGCCAGTTTTCTATCATCTTTCCTTTTTGTATTGCTTAGACTACACAGATTTATACTTTGAACTTTTGCATCTTTCTAAACTTAAATTGTAAAGTCCCTCTTGATTTGTTCCTGTGTACTATCATTTTCCAAAGGTATCGAATCAGTATCACAGATACAATCGACCTTATTTCAGCTAGCTACTCCTTCTCCCTCATTTTTTTTTTTTTAATGTTAATTGCTGACATATTCTCTCCTCTCCCCTAAAATACTAAATCATTTCTGGTTTAATTATTCTAGGATTTTAATAAACAGCAAGAGAACATGAGTTTAAATAAAAATAAATCAACTAGACAAATCAAATTAAATAAAATAAATTTAACTAAACTACATCGGACTACACATTGTCATCATCAGGAATTACCTCACTTTTCTTTTAACGCCGTTGTCCTCTAATAAATATTGAAAACGTGGTTTATCAAATGCTTTGGTATAGAGGTCAGCGCGTTGAAAATCAGTATTAATTTTAACCACATCAATTAAGTTCTTTTCAAAGCAATCTCTTATGAAATGGTATTTAATACCGATGTGTTTGGTCTTAAGATGTTGGACCGGATTTTTAGTTACTGCAATTGCAGCAGAGTTATCAACAAAAATAGGAGTAGATGAGAATTTTAAACCGTAATCCCGCATTTGCTGTTGAATCCAGATGATTTGTGACAGCACTTGCAGCAGCAACATATTCGGCTTCACAGGTTGACAATGCAACCGATGTCTGCTTCTTACACTGCCAGGTAACTAATCTTCTCCCAAGAATTGACACCATACAACTTGATGTCAACTTGTATACTGCAGTAATCTTATGCCCCCTACTGCGAGTCACTATGCAGCCCGGTAATCCGTCACTCACGCGGTAAGCTCTCATCATCAGGATACCACAATCCAAGTGTGGTGTGTACCCTTCAGATAACGAAAAATCCTCTTGACCCCGATCAGATGGTTGACCTTTGGTTTAGCCTGATATCTTGAACATAGCATGTAGCATACATAATATCAGGTCTTGAGGCAGTGAGATACATGAGGGATCCGATCATTCCTCGGTACATAGTGGCATCTACTAGATCTCCATTCTCATCAGGTGCTATATCATGATTCGTAGCAAGTGGAGTCCCAGCAGCAGAAGCATTCTCCATGTCAAAGCGACTGAGAATGTCTCCTACATACTTGGTGTCTGATGTAGAAAGATTCCATTAGGTGTTTGATCCACCTGTAACCCGAGAAGAACTTCATCTCCCCCATAGCACTCATCTCAAACTCTTTTCTTCATTACTGCTCTCAAACTCTTTACATAACTCTTCGTTCTTTTTGACCCGATTATGTCATCAACATATATCTGTACAAGCAGTAGGTCGTCATCCTTTTCTTTAATAAACAGTGTACAGTCAATTACTCCCCTGCGAAAGCCGTGTTTCACAAGATGAGTTGAGAGTTTCTCATACCAAGCTCGAGGAGCTTGATGAAGCCCATATAAAGCTTTGTCGAGCTTGTAAACTCTATCCCGATGGTAAGGATTTTCAAAACCCTCGGGTTGACTTACATAGACTGTTTCCCTGATTTCCCCATGAAGGAATGCACTCTTTTACATCTAATTGGTAGACTTTGATCTTCATGTACGATGCATAGGCAAGGAAGATACGAATAGCTTCCATCCTTGCCACGGGTGCAAACACCTCATTATAGTCAATTCCCTCGACTTGGCGAAAACCTTGAACCACCAGTCGAGCTTTGTTCCTGATAATGACCCCTTGGTCATCCTTCTTGCATTTTAGTACCCATTTAGTGCCAATAACTTTAGCACCTTTAGGTCTATCAACCAGAGTCCATACACCTAACTTTTTAAACTGCAGAAGTTCTTCTTGCATGGCACTCACCCACGCCTCATCATTTAGTGCCTCACTGACATATTTTGGCTCAACCTGCGAGACAAAACATCGATAAGCACCATCATGAATGTATCCTTTCTCCATAACCGAGGCGTAATCAGCTGAGTATAACTGATTTCGGGTTTGTACTCCTGATCTGACATCCCCATAACATTGTCAAGGGGATGATAGACGTTTAATCGTGATCCTGGAGTAGTAGGAACAGCCACCTCACCAGACCGAGATTATGAACATTTTGTTCTGCATCTGAGGTAGTTGGAGTTTGAGATTCTGAAGTCGATGGAGCATCACACGTAGATGCTTGGGGACTTTCAGGAACTGGAACCTGTTCCTCCTGACTGTTCTGGTCATCTGCTTCAGTTTCATCTTCAGAGGAGGAGTCACTGTCGTCGACTACTCCCCCTGACTGAGTGGATGATTCTCCCTGTGTGCTAGATGGTGTATTCAGAATATCATACATCATCCTAGTAGCTAACTCATCATCTGAGGGAGAGAGAGGTATGTTGAAGGATTTGAAGAATCCATCATAATCGAAGAAGTTGGCAGGTCCTTTGCCTGTAGGTGGCGTGGTATATCTCTGAACGTCGACATTACACCACACTTCTACAAGACCCGTTGAGTTATTGTACACTCGCTTATTCGGTATGTTGTATCCTAGAAAGATTCCTTCATCTGCCTTCTCGCTGAATTTTCCTTCTTGTGTCTTCTTCAGAAGTGTACACGGCGCGCCAAAAGGTTCAAGATAATCCAAATTCGGTTTACGTCTTTGTAGTAGCTCATAACATGTCTTTCCGTGGCGCTTGACTATTAGGACTCGATTCAGTGTATAACATGCATTTGCTACTGCCTCATTCCAGAATTGGATAGGCAATTTCGAGTCAGCCAGCATAGTCCGTGCAGTCTCTATCAAGCTTCTATTTTTCCTCTCAGCAACACCATTCATCTGAGGCGTGTAGGCTGAAGTGAATTGATGAACAATTCCCTTTTCCTTGCAGTATGCCTCCATCCATTGATTCTTGAATTCTGTCCCGTTGTTTGAGCGTACTTGTCTAACTTTCAGCTTGTAGAGAGACTCCAGAGTGGTGACTAATTCCTTGAATGACTCAAATGTTTCTGATTTGGATTTCAGAAACATTACCCAAGTGAACCTTGAGTAGTCATCAGTGACCACAAAACAGTACAAGTCGCCTGCAATGCTCCTTGTACTGACTGGACCAAACAGATCCATGTGAAGAAGTTCAAGAGGAAGTTCTATTGAGTGAACTTTCTTTTCCTTATGAGACTTCTTTGTCTGTTTGCCTTTCTTGCAAGCTACACAAAAGTCAGGAAGTTGGAAGTTCTTGACATTTACTCCTCTCACTAAATCCTTCTGAATCAAGTGATTCATCTTCCTTTGACTAATGTGTCCCATTCTCCTATGCCAGGAGATTGAGTCCTTCTCAGTAGCTTTAGATAGAAAGCACTGCACCTCATGATCCGTTGGAGCAGCTGTTGACAGATCCAAGACATAAAGGTCCTTATATCTTGAAGCAGTCATCAAAACTTGGTCCTCTGGGATCATATAGTCTTTCTTCAGCACGTAACACTTCTTGTTGTCGAAGATGACTTTAAATCCTTTATCGCAGATTTGGGAAACAGAAAGTAAGTTATTCTGAAGTTGTTGAATGTAGTTCACCTTATCAAACTTAACTTTCTGATTTCCCACTTCTCCCTGTGCTGTGATGTATCCTCCCTTGTTTCCTGCAAAGGAAACATGCCCTCCTTTTATTTGTTTGACGTTTGATAAAAGGGCTCTATTTCCTGTCATGTGCCTGGATGCTCCGCTGTCTATAATCCACGTGTTAGTCTCAGCGCTATACCGAACACCCTGCACATATCAAGTAAATGTATTAGTTTAGGTTAGGAACCCAAGCCTTTACTGTCTTGGGTTTCCCAGAGGCATCACACATCATAAATTCTACCCATTGACCCTTAGAGGGTGAGGGTAGCTCAGATTCCTTCTTGTCATCAGTATCAGACACACAGGATAACTTCTCTTTCCATAAGCCAGATTTGTGCAATGCCTGATTATGATAAACAGTCGTCTGGCTTACAGGTTGGACTCTAGGTTCACTAGATCTTCTAGGTGGAGTTAGAGAACTCCTCTTAGAAGACCTAGGTCTAGAGTCCTGAAGATCAATCTTCTTCCTAGGTGTCTGATAGAAAGGACAATAGGAAGCAATGTGTCCACATTCTCCACAGTTGTAGCATAATCTGCTATCAACTTTATGAGTAGACTTTCTTTGTGGAGAAATGCGTGACACTTTAGGAACATCAATCACTTTAGGTTTTGACTCTTGCATGTTTGATGTTTTCTCTGGTTTAACAAATTTAACTGTTTTAACCTGTTTAACTTGTTCCACTTTTTGGTTAACTGGTTTTTGACTTGTAGCATGTGAAAAATTAACGTTTGAAGTCTTTTTGGGTTCTGATTTGACTCTGTTTGACCCTGACTTTAAGTTAACTTTTTCAAATTCATTTTCCAGATTAACACAAGGCAATTTACCCTTTGCCTTTGAAGTGGCCTCCTTTTGTTTCTGTCCAGATTCAGTAGATGAACATGATGTGTCTGGATCAGTAACAAGAGGAGTGGTCACCACATGATCCTTGATAGGGTTGTTGTTTACTGGTTTAGACTTGGTGTTCATCAAGGTCTCAGGTGGTGGTGGAACCACTTTGTAGCCTAATCCCTCCCCGTTATTCCTTTCTCTCACTAAGTGTTGAACTATGTGTGAAGAACTAGTCCAACTATGCAGTTTCTGTTTTAAGGAATTAACTTCTACTTCTAGAACTGCCTTTTGCTTCTTAGTGTCCTCTAGGGAGTTTAGATAGTACCTAATGTCATTTGATTGGTTAAAGGCAACTACTTCGGTTTCCCTAAGCTGTTTTGTCAATAGGTCTATCTTTTCTTTATAACTATGCTCATTTTGTTTTAATACTCTATTGGCCTCAGTGCATAGTTGTAAATCTTTTACTAAGTTATCATTGTGATCTAATAACCTAGCAAATTTTTCATCAATGCTATTCCTAAACATATCACAGTTAGAACAAGCATGATTATTAAACAATTGGTCAGTTGTACTTACCTGTGTTGTTTCAGAAGAGTTAGCCATCAACGCAGCATCAGACGTCTCTGGTTCTTGTGGTTCTGACTTTTCTGTTTCTGACGTGGAAGTCTCCTCCTTTGGCTTGTAACTGACCTCAGCTGCAGTTGTTTCTTCACTGTGTGACATCGCTATTTCAACTGCTAGATCACCTTCACTCGCAGAATCATCATCAATATCTTCAACACTGGCAATGTTAGATTCTGGTGAGACAAATCTAAAACTCCAATCCTGTCCTTCATCATCATGAGCAGTCAAGGCTTTTGGGTCCTTGTTTGATGAAGTAGAACTGGAAGCTTGCTTGTCTTGGCGAGTAAAGGATGAGAACGGGTTCCCATTACCCGTGTTCTTTGGCTTGACACATTCCCTCTTGAAGTGCCCTTTCTCTCCACAGTTGAAGCAGGTCACTTTGCTCTTGTCAAAGCCAAATGTGGTGTCCTTAGTAGCTATCAAATTCTGTCCTGTCTTCTTAACAAACTTCTTCGCCCTTCGGACAGCGCTAGCTAAGGCCCACATTATATCCATTCTTTCAAGCTCCATTTCATCTACCTGCTCGTAGTCCTCATCTGCCAGATGGCAGTTTCCAATCTTCCCAGCAACTAGTCCATCATATGAATGAACTACTGCAGCTAGAAGATCCATATGCTCTCGTGCTACTTCTATGGTCACATTACCGAGGTTCTCGGTCTTCAATTTGGTAGCACTTGCTTCTGATCCAATATAGTGGGTACATGACGACCCTGACGTGTCTGATCCAGAAGGAGAAGCATGTGAAGGACCTGACGAGCTAGACACAAATGCTGTCTGGAGAGGTGCTCCAGATGTCTTAGCTTGAGGCGTGGCGTTGTATAAAGCTGGGTTTTGTGTATACGAAGACTTCTGTGCTCTATACTTCATCCTTAGTGCTTCTTCACGCAGCTTGAGAATGAAGTCATTTATATCCAGCTTTACAAGCATTCCATTCTGTCTAAGATTAGACACGAATGAAGCCCACTTATCAGGCAATCCGTCTGCGAAGTTGCTTACTTTCTCTTCCATAGTCGTTTCCACTCCATGTGTATGCAACTCGCTCATCAAGTGGTAGAATCTGTCTATGACTTCATCTAAACTCTCGTTACCAATCGATGAGAAGTTATCGAATTCCTTCTTTAACTCCTTTGCCTTGATTGCCTTCAATGATGCATTCCCATCATATCTCTTCTCTAGCTCATCCCACAGTTTCTTGGACTGCTTGTTCTCTGAGTACTGGTGGAATATGTCTTTGGGAATAGACTGAGTGATCAATGCATAAACCCTTTTCTCTGCATTGTACTTTACTTTTTGTGCGTCGGTCATCCCACTTAACGTTAACTTAACTCCATCTGCTCCCACCGGTGTACTATAACCAACCTCTATAGCTTCCCACAGATTAGGATCTACTCCATTGAGGTAGATCTCAAAACGTTGTTTCCAGTGGGGAAACTCATCTAAAGTCAAGAGCTTTGGTGGTTTATTGTGATTACCCACCTCACTCTCAAGCAACAGCAGGTTCTGAATCCTTGAGTCCTTCCCAGCAGTAAAGGCTGACATCTGATCTTCCATGGCTAATAGACTTAGTATCTAAACAAATAAACTTTAACTGATGCGACTGAAGGATGCGAATGGTCTTATCGTGCGTATGAACTCTGCGATTGGTTCAACCATGCGACTGAACAGGGCGAATGAGTCAGTCGTGCGAATGAATCTGGTGCGTATGAGCTGTGCGAACGAACGGTTCAGTCGGCCGAATGAAGGTGCGACTAGGTCCAATCGTGCGAATGAGCAATGCGAATGGAGTCCAGTCGTGCGAATGGGTCACTCGTGCGACTGAAGCTGCTGTTTTGCGAAAATTTCTAGGTTTGACGGGTTTCAGCCGTAAAAATTCGAAATTTCACAAGTCCAAATCGCCTAAGTCCGTAGAAACTGAACTTCGATGAGCAGGGAACGTCCAAGATCACTCTTTATGCTAAAGATTGCGTTTTTCGTGCAAAAACACAAACTTTTATGCAATCTTGATTGAATCAACACGAAATCAAGAGCCAAAGCTCTGATACCACTTGTTAGGACCTGGTATTTGAACGAAATACCTAGTGATTGCGTGTTAAACCAACTCAAATAGTGCGGAATCCTATTTGATTGGCGATCCAGTCAGTGAGAACACACGATGAATCAATCAAGAATTGAAATCAACGTCAGAAATCGATTAGAAACCGATCTGATGTGTTCTGTGAACTTGGAGAACGATTTGGGAGGCTTCTGGACGGCTAGGGTACGTCTGGAATCGTAATGGGATCAATACTTACGTTTTCCCACGAATTGGGTCTATTTATAGGTTAGTATTGTTCAATCGTGCGACTGGGCCATAAGTATGGTTCAGTCGTGCGATTGAACCATGCGGTTGATTCATCCGCACGACTGAGTGTTCAGTCGTGCGATTGAGTCAATCTTATATGTCAATCATACGACTGATCCAGTCTCCTGTTTCACTCGTGCGATTGAGTCAATCGTATGAAGTTATTCATGCGTGTGGTCCATTCGCATGGGCCATCCGCATGAGAACTTCATTAAGTTAAGTTTGAATGTTTTAATTAATATAACATAATGTGCAATCATTCAAACATTCATAAACCTAATCAATTCAATCACAACTTATTAATGAAATATTAAACATCACAAGTAACAACCAATTCATATCATTTCATTAATGAATACAATTACATCATAATCAGACAAACAAGATTTATTACATTACAGCTCATGATCTAGGGACATACATGCATCAACAACACTAATTAAAGATGCAAGAACTATGTTGTCTGACTCTAAACTGCCCATCACCTTCTGGGCAGAGGCAGTGAACACTGCTTGCTATGTGCAAAACAGAGTTTTAGTGATTAAGACACATAGTAAGACTCCTTATGAACTTTGGCACAAGAGAAAACCTTTCATTGGTTTTCTCAGGTCATTTGGATGTCCTTGCACCATCTTGAATACCAAAGATCAAATTGCCAAGTTTGCTGAGAAATCAGATGATGGACACTTTATTGGATACTCTTCTCAAGCTAAAGCTTATAGAGTATACAATCTCAGAACTAAAGTAGTTGAGGAGTTAGCCAATGTGACTTTCAATGAGCACACTCCCAGTGTGAAAGGTTCTAGTCCGGATTCACTATTTGAACTTGATTTAGTTACCAACTGTTTTAATAAATCTTGTGAGAATGTTTCAGGATCTACAGATATACTACCTATAGGTGATCCTGACCCAAGATTTGAGCTAAGAAGACCTTCAAGTTACACATCTTCAGCTCCAGTGGTAACTAATCCTACAAATGAAGCTTCTACCAGCACATCAATAACAAATCCTGCTGATAATTCTGAGGTGCCTTCAAATTCCAGCTTAGAGGCACAAAACTCAGGAGAAGAAGCTTCAAATGTTGGAGAAAATGGTGGTGGTGAAAGTGATCAGGAATTTCTTGATGCTGATAACCACTCCATTGAAGACAACATCAATGATGTCACACACTCATTTGATCAAGTCAATCTTGATAAGTGTGCTGATATAGGGGGTAAATCCTCCTTGCCAGATCAAAATTTCTTAAATCTAGATCTGTCTAAGCAACTTTCTATGATCCTTTAGCTAAGGATCCACAAGTCGCATCCTACCACAAACATCATTGGAGATGTTGATTCAGGAGTTAGAACAAGATGACAAACCCATGATGCAAATGTTTGTCTTCACTCTTGTTTCTTGTCCCAGATAGAGCCAAAGAAAATTGATGAGGCTCTAAAGTATGGAAGTTGGGTTGAAGCTATGCAAGATGAGCTGCTTAAATTCAAAAGGCAAAAGGTTTGGAACCTATGTCCTCTTCCTCAAGGGAAGACTACCATAGGAACCAAATGGGTGCTCAGGAATAAGAAGGATGATAGAGGACTTGTCATCAAGAACAAGGCAAGACTAGTTGTTCAAAGGTATACTCAAAAAGAAAGAATTGACTACACAAATGTTTTTGCTCCTTTAGCAAGACTTGAAGCTGTCAGGATATTCCTAGCTTTTGCTGCATCCAAGAACTTCAAGGTCTACCAACTTGATGTCAAGTGTGCTTTTCTCTATGGGGTGATTGATGAAGATGTGTATGTCATACAACCACCTGGGTTTGCAGATCCTGATCATCCTGATTATGTCTGCAAGCTTGATAAAGCTCTTTATGGGCTGCACCAAGCACCAAGGAAGTGGTATGAGACTTTATCTTAGTATCTCTGTCAGCATTGATACAAAATGGGTACTATTGATGGAACTCTCTTCATCAAAGGAACAGGAAATGACATAATACTAGTTCAAGTATATGTAGATGACATTATCTTTGGGTCAACTAATCCAAAGCTCTGCAAAGACTTTGAGAAACTGATGAAGGACAGGTTTGAACTGAGTGCCATGGGGGAACTCAATTTCTTTTTAGGAATTCAAGTGAAGCAAGTTGACAATGGCATCTTCATAAGTCAGTCAAAGTATGTACAAGACATACTTAAATGGTTCAACATGACTGATTGTAAGGTTGCTAAGACACCCATAGCCAGGAACCACTCCCTTGGACCTGATCTTGAGGGGGAGTGTGCTGATGAGCATCTCTACAGGGAAATGATTGGGTCTCTTATGTACCTTACAGCTAGTTGGCCTGATATCATGTTTGCTGCATGCATTTGTGCAAGATATCAAGCCAACCCCAAGATGTCACACCTGATCACTGTCAAAAGAATTTTAAGATATCTCAAAGATGCTCCATCACTTAGCCTTTGGTATCCAAAGAATTCTCACTTTAATCTGTATTCTTATACAGATAGTGACTATGGTGGTTGCAACATGACTACAAAGTCTACATCAGGGGGATGTCAATTTCTTGGTGGAAGGATTGTCTCTTGGCAATGTAAGAAACAATCCTGTGTGTCTGCATCAACTGTTGAGGCTGAATACATCACTGCTGCAAGATGCTGTGCTCAAGTGCTTTGGATTCAAAATCAGATGGTGGACTATGGATTCAACTTCAAAGAGACTTCCATCCACTTAGACAACAACAATGCTATCGCAATCACATATAATCATGTGCAGCACTCAAGGACAAAGCATATCAATATCAGGTATCATTTGATTCGAGATAACTTTGAAAAGGGATTAATCAAACTAGTCAAAGCTAACAACAAATGAACAATGTGCTGATCTGTTCACCAAAGCTTTTGATGAGCAGAGATTTAAATATCTTGTATCACCTATTGGTATGATTAACTTTGAATAGATTTTCTTAAAACTTAACCATATTTATTTTTAAAACCTGTGTGTCCTAAGTTGTCTATTTTATCACCTTCATAAGCTCTTGTTTTATTTGGAAGAAAATCTTTTCAAAAAACGTTTCTTAGATTTTTAAAATTTTGATCTCTTTTCTTTTCGGAAGATTTAAAATTACCTTTGGAAGAAATTTATGTCTTAGTAAACAAATAATTGCTTAAGTAATTTTACCTTCGGAAGAAATTTCTTAAATATCTTCCAAAGCTTAAATCAACTTAAGTACTTTGTATGTTTTCAAAGAACAAGTTTCTTCCGAAAGCAATTTACCTTCGGAAGTTTTTATTCTCCTTAGAATAAAAATATCTGAGTGTTAATTCTCTTCCGAAGCAAAATTCTCAAAAACCTTTGAAATTTCTTCCGAAGCCAATTTGCCTTTGAAAGCTTTTTCTTCAGAACTTCCGAAGCAAATAACCTTTGGAAGATTTCTCGACTTCCAAGAAAACTACTTTTTGGGAAAAAGTAAACTACTTTTCAGAGGTGGGACCGACATCCGTATTTCAAAGTTTATCCTCTTTCATTAACTTTGTCTCAAATCCTTTCCATATAAATACCCAACGGTTCCCTCCTCTTTCACTATCTTCTTCAATTACACTATTCCTTAAACCTAAATTTTCCCAAACCGCCTTTGATCTTCATCTTTCTTCATCCTTAAGCTTTTCAAATGGACAACCTAAACCGCAGAAACAACCCAGGTTTCTCCATGCAACTTCACAGGCAACACAACCAGGTTGCTCTGTTAAGCTCTGAGAAAGATGAAAGTTTTTCAGAGATTTGTCGTTTCTTAGCTCTATCAAACTACTTCACCTCCCTTACCATTGATCCTACTCTCTATGAGGATCATCTGCTTGAATTCTGGAAGACCTGCCAAGAGGTCATTATGGATGGGGAGAAGGCACTGTCTGCCACAGTGCAAGGGAGGACAATCTTTATCACTCCAGCCATCATCAACACTCACTTGCAGCTGGATGATGAAGAAGGTGAGTTGTCCTTCTCAAAGGAATCTGTAAATCATTCCCTTGAGCAGATGGGCTATGAGGGAGATTTCTCTGTAAAGGCCTTCAGGAAAGGGAAGGTCTCATCCCAGTGGAAATACCTACTTCATGTGGTTATCCACAGCTTGTCTAACAAGCATGGAGGGTGGGACTAGATTCCTGAGTATCTCTCCTTCATAGTACATGGAATGGTTCAAGGGGTCAAGTTCAGGTACTCTCAGTTTGTTTATACAAATTTTCTTGCTAACTTGGACTCCTTAGAGTATTATATGTTTCCTAGATATGTTCAACACATTCATAATTATGAACGGGGCTCATAGTTGAGGAAACAGATAATATTCTTAAATTGGGACAGATGAAGCCCGACATCTTTAAAATTATAAAGAAGCCAACTGTAGGCTTCTCAGGGGTAGAAACAGCCCTTGTCCTAAAAATGTCAGAGCTCATTGCTCAAGGTGACAACCTAGCAACACAAGCTAGTGTTGAACCCACACCTTCTACCTCCCAACCACCAAAAAGACCACAAATCACCCTCACCTACCAAAGAAAATCCAAACGAACCCCTGCTCAAGCTATTGAGTCTGTGCAGGCCCCCATATACTCACCCATACATGAGGAAGCGGACACTAGAGCTCCCACTTCCCTTGAGGAGCAAACCACTCCTATCTCATCAAGAATCAGGGATGAGGTTCCTCATGCTTACCCTGATGAGCGCATAAGCCAAACTGCCTTAAGCCCTCACTTTGAGTCTCAACACTCAAGTGAACAACCTTCAGGGGACAGTTACCATCCCCAGCCTTTATACTTAAATCAACCCATTCCCAACCTCTCATTCTATATTGATGAAGACTTAGGTTTCAGTGGGTACCATGAGTCTTTCTACTTTTCCCCTACTCAAAAAGAGATGAGTACTCCTGAGTCTCCTTTGTCTAGCCCACATCAGTCACCCAACACTACGGTGGATACTTCTGAACCTGTTTAGGATATCCATATGGAAGAGGCTCTCACTTCTGCAAGTGATTACATCATTAACACCTCAACCATGGCAACTCAGCCCTTGACACTTCAACTGAGGCTGTTAATGTACAGAGGAAATCCAGCAGCCAAGAACCTGAAGCTGGTGGTGAGAGAGATGACCTTAGTCCAATCATCTCATCCCCAATGATTCTTCTGATGAAGATGAGGGGAATCTGAGACTAAAGGTGCAAAAACTGTCAAAAACATGCTCCTATTTAGTCTCTAAGGTTAGTCACCTTGAATCTCAGGTGACTACCCTGCAAAATAGGGTCAATGATCAGCAACTTGAGATATCTTATCTCAGGGAAAACTAGCTGGGAGACCTTTAAGAGGAGCTTAACCAGGAACACAAGAACCTGTGAATGTGATTGACCTAACTCCTAACTCACCTATGCAAGAGGGTGATGCTACCAAAAAGGGGAAGAAAGTCATTACAGTCACAGAATCTGGGAGTTCTTCAGGGAGTATGGACATTGAGGACTCACCATCCTCACTTGCAATTGTGCATACTCAGCAAATTCCTCAAGTTCACATTAATGTGGACATTATAGACTCTATCATTAGGAGTCTCTTTGAGGAAGGCATTCTAAGGGCTATGTCATCCCCATCTCAAGAAACTTCAAACTACATTATTGGGTGGAGGTATGATGCTGATAGAAGGTAGGATGCTGATAGAAGGTCTTCACCACTCTTCACAGAGTTCAAGGACAGCAAGAAGTATTTAATTTTCAGACCTTGAACTACTATGAAGGTCTTGACCTGATCAACATGCCACTTGTCAACCCAAGTCAATCAAGACAAGCTGACAGGTTAGCACTCAGGATTCAAGACAGAATTACTGAAGAGTTCAGCCTTAGAAGGAGACAAAGGCAATCAGGTAATGTCATTGGTCAACTGGATGTTGAGGCAGACCCTGAGATCAGCTTCAAAGGGAAAGCCTTGGCTGAAGGCCCAGTGATAGAGCCTGAGAGCCCTGTCACACCAACAACTGCTTCAGTTGTTCATTCCCTCAATGAAACACCTGCTGGTGAAGGTGTCACACAACCTCTCTCTGGCCAGAGCTTGGATGCTACACCATGCAATGAAGGCCAAAGCTCTCCACCCTGTGTCACAAAGGTCTGTGAGTGACAAAGAGAAAAGGATTCTAACTTCTGAGGAGATTGAGGAGGAGGAGAGAGAGAGGAAGAGGAAGCTAAGGGAAAAAAGTTCCTCTGGGTCTTCAGGCTTTATGCAAGCTACAATCAGGGCTGCCCCCAGACTAAACACTCAAGAAGATGAGTTCAGGGCAGTCAAGATTACTTACCTGCAGACCAGGAACTATGACATAGATGAGATTATATCTCTCCCCTTAGAGTAATTAAATGAACTGACTGACATGAAAGTGTCAAGAGAGATTAAGGAAGCAGAGGATGCAAGGCTACTTCTCCAATTTAAAAAGGAGAAGAGACAAAAAAGGTTATACAAGCATGTTCCAACTCTCTCCCCAGTTCAAAAAAGCCATGTGCAAGAGGATGTGGCAGCTACACAAGAACCTCAGGTAGACAAGGAAACATATAGGCAAAACATGATCAACTACCTGAGTGCCACAGGTCTCTACCAGGCATCTAAACTTCTTCCATTGTCATTTGAGTACATTGAGTTTGAGTATCTCAAACATCTTGAACTTCAAGTGCTCAAAGAACAAAAGGCAACAAAGAAAAAGATGAGGGAAGATGCTGCAAAGTCAAGAGCCATCATCCAAAAGAGTATGAAGAAGTCTGCTGACAGACAAAGGATGATGAGCTTCTTGAAGCTGTATGGATTCTCCGGAAGGAGACTTGGCCCTATGTCTCTATCCAAAATGGATGAGCATATCAGGGTAATCAAGCAGAAGATCAAGAGTGGAGAGCTAATTGACTTACACTCCCCTCCAAGTCAAGTCCCACCTCAAGTGGAGGTTAAGGTTGAACAACCTGAGACAACACAACCTGGACCTCCTGCTGAGCCTCAGCAAGCTTCATCTTCTGATTCACAGTAGGGTCAAACTCCCTCTCTTTTTGAACCTGTGAGGGACGAACACCCAACTGAGAAAGACAAGACTGATCAACAAGGTGTTGCAGACTAGTCTTCTCAGTTGAAGTCTTCTAAGAGGAAGAAGAGGATGGCTTCCAAACCAAAGTCAAAGAAGAAGCCTGAATCATCCACCTCTACACCTCAGGCTGAGTCAGATCAACCTGAGGAAGTGCATGAAGAGGCAGCCCAATCAACTCCAATTCAAGTGGCTCCTCTTGCAGCTGAGAGACCCATTTTATCCTGGACCTTCACAACTAATCCAGAAAGATGGCATGTGATCAGAGATCAAGGTGTTGAGAATGTCTACACATGGCAAGACTTAATCAACTTACCTCTGCATGATCTCTTTGAGATGAGAAGATATTATGAGAGTCTGAGTGATCCTGATCATCTGATGAAGAAGAGTATGATCATCATCATCCTGAAGACTACCAACATCTGAAGATCTTCTAAATGTTTTGGTAGCATCAGCCTAGGGGGAGTTTGTAAGGATTCTTATAAGTCTGATGCAGCCAAAATATCCAAAATCTCTCTGCATGCATGCATTGAAGAACAGAAGTAGAAATGCTTCGGAAGTTTTACACCATGCACTAGAAATATTCTAAGTATAAAATCTTCCGAAGCCAAGACCAACATCTTCCGAAGCCAAAAGTGAAGTCTTCCGAAGCCAAAGAGTGAAGACAGATTTCTTCCGAAGACTTTTAGAGACATGCTTTTATCTGATGTACTTTACCATAAAGCTGGACCACCTTTCCGCTGCAACTCTGTAAAGTCACCAACTTACATGAGTTGGTAAAAGGTCCATGCTTTTGGTAACTGTACATTGAGGTCTTGAGTCAATGCTTTCTACTTTATGTACTTTTATCCTTTTGTAGTATATTAGGATGTGAGCTATGGCATGTCATAGTCACTAGTCAAAAGGCAAATCTATCTTTTGACTCTACATTTGATTTTCTAGTTGTCTAGTCAATTGTATCCAGCTGCCTTTTAAAGTATGGTCAGCTGTAAGATGTAGTATATGTATCTCAAGTACTTGTAACTTTCCTTTATGCTTTGTAACATTTGTAATAGAACTTGAGAAGCAATATACAACATTCTTGAAAACCAATTACTTGTGTTGTTTGTCATCTTGTTCTGTCTCATTCTTACTTGTGTTCTTAGCATCTTTCACTAAAGTTAACCAGTTCCCTATTTGATCTGTTAAGTGTTCTAAGCAACTCTCCTCATTGTGTTGTTGTGTTGTAAGTGCATACCCTTCACCGGTCCTGCACTTTTATACTTTTTATTTGCTTTTAACTTATGATTCTACTATTTATCATTTAATTTAAGTGTCTTATACTTTATAATTTACATTGTTACGTTTGTTATATTTTTTTTGATGATCTTAAGTTATATTAACATTATGGGTTTGATCGGTTGCTTTTGTTTAAACGAGCCAATGTTAATGGGTTTAAAAATTTTAATATTCATTAGAGTTTCACGTGTTTAATTTATTAACCAATGTTCATTTAAGGGTTGTTTGATAGCATCTGAATCAGCCTCTTAATGGTCCAGATGTCTGAATGGTTCAACACTTAATGGTTCAGACTGTTTGTTTCGCGAGCAAATGTGTGAATGGATTAGACATTTGCCTCTGAATGATTAAGCATTATACTAATGCTGAATGGTTAAGAGGTCTAATGCTGAATGGTTAAGACCTCTTATCTGAATCGAAAGACATTTGCCTTTGAATAGTTAAGCAATATACTAGCTCTTAATTATTCAGATCTTTTAATGGTTCAGCACTTAATGGTTCAGACCTCTTATTAGTTCAACACTAAATCATTCAGAAATTATCAAACAGCCTCTTAGTAAACTTTCTCCTTCTAAGGTATCAGGCCCTAGACCCATTTGGTCAGTTCATCAAACTTCATAATCATATGATGGCCTATTGGCCCATATTTTTTCTGTGGGCCGAAGCCCATTAAGTTCCGTGGCTCAATGTCCCAATTAGGGTTTGATGGGCCAAAGCCTATTGTGTGTATATAGGTGGGCCTAAGCCCAATGTTATTGGGCCCATATCATGTGCTCCCCAGACAAGGTTTGGTGTCATTGTGTCGTCCAATTGGGTTTCTAAAAAAATTTTCCTACACCCAAAAACCTAAGTTGTCACAATAATAAAAGTAATTTGAAACTTTATTATTTACGAAATAATGTTTGAGTATGTTAAAAACTTTACCATTTACGGTTATATTTGCTTAAAGTTCAAATAAAATATGTTTATTCTTTTTAAGATTACAATTTACAAAGATCAAAAACACAATTTTTAGTGTACCTTACGAACGTGGTTGGGTTAGTTACATAGACCTCGTTTGTACACAAGTTTACTAAAACGTTACAGTTAAATGTGACTTTTTTGTTCAAACACACAAGTTTAGCATCCGCTTCAGACGTGATGGGATTCGTTCAAGCTCACAAAGTAGAACATACACGAGTTTGCTAAAAATATTATTAAAATGCTTTTATTGAAACATAACATCTAGAGTTAAGTTCGATTTTATCCCTTAAGTTTTGTTAATAATAACCAATCTCCTCCAAAAGATTAAAAATATCAATTTATCTCCAAAAGTTTCATAAGTTGTTTCAGTTTTGATCCAAAAGTTTCATTAGTTATTTTAAGTTTATCTAAAATAAAAAAATTTGGAGTAAAATTGAAACAACATATGAAACTTTTCAAGTTAAATTGATGTTCGAGTAAAATCAAAAAAGTCAAAGGCTATTCGAGTAAAATCTTATAATCAAATGACTATTTCTGTGATCTTATAAAAAAATTAACCCCTTTCATTTCAAAAGATCTTGTCATGTACACCCCCAAAGACCTCACTTGTAGTTAATTCTATTTATTTTTATATACGAGAAGGATAAATTGTTGTAATTTATAAAGTTTTAAAAAACCAAACCTATAATTTGATGTAAAATAAACGAAAAAAAACTGAAATTACCAAACCACTTTATTATATAAAAGATTCTAAGTGAAAATGTAAACATTTTGTAAAATTATGATCAGTTATATAAAATAACCAATAAATTGTTAGAGATTCGTCCCCAGTAAATTGATAAAAATTAATAATAGCATTAGAATATATCAAAACAAATGATTAAATACTAAGAAAATTTAGACTAGAAGTTAATTTAGCTAAGAACACATTCACAATCCCAGAAATTCCTATTAAAAAATGTTACAATTGCAGCGTTCAATTATGATTGAAAGAAACCACTGTCCGAAAACAAATAAAGGCATCTTTAAAAGAGTTCTAAGAAGTTGCATACCGTTGGTTCACATAACACAATTGACCATTATACTCATATTTTGCTGCCCTACCAGCTGCAAAAAAAATGCCTCCGTCTGTCTACCCAAAAGAATATTACAATCAAAACATGCCCACAAACGAGAACAAGAAACACCATTACTCTCAGTCCATCTCCCTCCAAAACCAAAACCAAAACCAAATTACACCTCAACTGTTGTATTCAATCAGTATGAACCCATTGGCGGCATCCCAAATGGAGGAGGCATCGGCGGCATTCCCATTCCGCCCATGGGTGGTGGAGGAGCAAACCCTCCACCCATACCCGGTGGAGCAGGTAGTGCAAGAGGGAGTAGCTGAGCATACATATTCTGCAAACAACCAAAACACAGATTAGCTTACAGAAAATGAGCTTAAATTAAAAGGAGCAAGCCGCAAGAGATTGGAACGAGAAAAATACCTGCTGTTTAACGATGTCCTGCTCCTCGTTCTCCTTAGCTTTACTTTCCTTTATTGCCTCTATCTTGTCCTTTATTAGTTCATCCACCTTACCTGTATATTCACGGATAAACTGCAAGGGAAAAAAATACAATGAGTGTACGACACAAGCTTAGTAATGAAGGTAAAATATGTAGAACACTTACCTGAAGCAGATACGGGAATGCAAAATCGATCATGTTGTTCAACCAGGCTAGCTCAAGAGCAACATCTGGACGGATCAGATCGTAACAAACAAAGAGACAGGAAGCAAAGCATTCCTTCTTTCCCTGCACAAGCAATGCATGAGATCATTACCAAATGGTCCACTCTAAAACTTGAATATAACAATACTGAGAATAATTCCTACCTGCTCGATGAAATAAACAAGCAGCTCTTCGGCAAGTTCACGGTCACCAGATTGTGAAGCTGTCTCCATCGCATCTTTGTAGACCTTGTCTTTTTTAGACAATGCGATCGACTGCTTCCATCTACCGGCTTTTTTGTAGATGTACGCAGCCACACGTCTCATCTCAAGAAGCTCATGTTTCTCGATCTGCCAAAAAGAACATGGCGTATGAAATTACATTTGGACATGAGAAGAAACACGACAGGATAAGAATGCAAAAGAACCCACCTTCTGGGCAAGACCGATCTGGTCAAAGTTATCATGCAAATCAATAGATTCACGCAGTCTATCATAATCTTCCTCTTCAACATATATTTCATTCAATGCCTCATTTACAGCAGATACATTATTGCTCTGAACAGCAACCATGTATGGTTTGACTAGAGGAAGTTGACCCGCCTGTAGTTTGCAAGTCAGAATAAAAATAAATAATAATAGCAAAAATAATAATAAGAATATAACTTCTAAGTGTAGCACAAACCTTACGCATGATGTCCACAACACGTGTGTGGTCAACACGTAGTGCAAGGACATTAAGAACGTCATTGATAAGGTCAGGGTGTTCTTCTAAATAGAAGTGAACCGCCTTGTAATAGAGCTCAACGTTTGCCACTTTAACTGCAATATCTTTAAATTGCATATGGTCCCAAGCATCTGGAGAATGATTCATGACAGTAGTGGCAGCATTGTCAAACTCGTCATATTGGATGTATAAATAAGTAAGCTCTTTCCAGTGTTGTTGCTCATCACAAGCGCGAATTAACTTTGGAATGTTGAGACGAGTTGAGAAGAGTTTAATGTGCTCCATTAACTTATCATGACGGTATCTGGCATATAAGACACCCAACTCGGTAAAGATGCCCATATGAGCCCGTTCTAACCCTAAACCACTCTCCATAAGAGATATCAGCTCATTGAAGCATCCTCTGCTCTGGTAGTATTCACTGACCTCTTCCAGATCATCCACCTAAAATTTAACAAAAACCTTTAGACCCTAGCCAAAAAATAGATGACAAACATTTATAACTTAAAACAAGCAGATTACGGTGGCAATTTCGATCCATTCACTAGTGGCCATAGACTCCATTATGGTCATGTTCTATCTCCAACGGGTCAAAGGTCAAATGACCAAAATGTATATAAGTTAAAAGAAATGGCTAAAAAGGATACAAGTAATAAAACGACAGCAAAAAAAGAAACAGGTCAAATGGATCAAACAGGTTGAAGCTCTCCTAAACTGTATTTAATGCATCAAACTTGCAATCCATTTAATCAAAACTGGATTGTAATGATATATTATAATCCTGTTAATCATAGCTGACACACTAATCACTATCTAATATTTATTTTGCTATGTTTAATTGGCATGTCAAATACAACTGCAAAAGTTATTATAAATCTGTCTTTTAGGTCAAGTTATCAAAATTATATTTTTGAGCCATATCTTTTTATTCAAAACTAAATTATTGTGAGATAATATTAACTTTGTATTCATAGATGAAACAATAACTATAAAAGAAAAAAAAATTCTTGACAAGATGTGCGGCAGGTCGCCTGCATATCGGTCATTGAAACGCTATTCTTTCTGTAAAAACCATTTGACATATTAATTACTAGTTATTTAGCTATTTCTGACAAAAAGTGTTTCATGTAAACCCAATGATCAACCCGTTTTGCCCATTACTGACTGGCTCATTATGCCACCTCTACCAGCAGACAACTGAATAAGGAATTAAGACATAAATATTATTTAAGATCCACTAGACATTAAACAGTTAAAAGTAGGTACCTGCACAATAATATTGAGCCCACATATCTGAGCCAAACGGAACTCCTCAGCATCAACACAAGCAAAGCAAACTTCTTTCCATGTTTTGGCACTATTTGCTTTACGAGCGGCATCAACAGCACCTTGAAACTGTTGGAGCCTCACAAGTGTGACAGCAAGCTTAGCCCAGTTGGAGATGAAGGCATAAATTATCTTGGCAGCTTCATACAAGGCCTCATCAAACAAACGATCACCAACATTATGGAGATTGGCAACATTTGGCATAAGGATAAATTCCTCAATGTCACTCAACCTGTCAATCTTTGCATATGCATATATGAGCTCACTATCCACCTTTGGCTCCTTGATCTTGTTTCTCACCATCAAAAGATATTTCACCAAATCATGGTAGCATTCGGTGTCTTCAGAAGCACGAATAACATCCAAAAATTGAGTAGCATCATCGGCACGAATGAAAGATTCAATTGCATCACTCACAAGTCCTTCCCTAAGTTGAGCTTTAGCCACCTGACTCCATACAGCATCTTCTTCAACACGGTATGCAAATTCAACAGCACGTGGAATACTTTGGATATTATCCAACAAAACATTGACTGCTTCAACATTTAAGTTGAATTTCTTGAAAATTGCAAATGCTTCTTCATAAAGTTGTGCTTCTACAGCCACCTCTCCAACAGCAGGTCCATCAAAGTTGTCTAACCTGTTGACGTAATCCATAACTCGTGATGGATCTGCCTTAATAGCTGTCAAGATAAGTAGGTTTTGTAGATTAAAATTTCCACTGAAAGCAGAGTTCTGGAGGACGATTTTCTCAAGGAGCTCAATTAGTTCATGGGGAAGATCAGCAGTCATGAAAGCTTTAACAGCAGCAGAAACCTGTTCGGGGCTCTTGCTCTCTGGCAAAGCAGTAGAAACAACCTGATCAATGAGCTGCCTTCTATACTCATTCTCCGGGTTAAGAACCTTCTCCCAAAGATCACCATCCATCCTCTCAACAACATATCTGATACAAAACAGGATATAATGTAAGTTTGCATATTCTATATATTATATGTAATGCAAGTTTATAGCATTAATTAGTGATTATTAATGGGTAAAAAATACTTTGAATAAAAAGTTGGACAAAAAAAGCTTTGTTTTTTTCGCATTAAGGGAGTAAAATAATACTAAAATGCAACAGATCCAGTACCTTGCTTGCAATTTAAATAGAGAGTTTTTGCTTGTAACATTAATAAGCTCATCATCACATTGCCCTCTGCGATAAGCAACAACAGCAAGCGTAGGATCACGCTTCTCGCAGTATTTCCCCACAACACGTGAGTCGTAGTAAGGGTTGGTGGTAAGGAAGTGCTCTGGATTGTTATTGCTATCGATGATGATCTTACCCAAAGCATTATGAACATGAACATCTTGACTTCCTTCACTCACAAGATGCTCCAAAAACTGAGTAAGTAACCGAAGTCGATTCCTGTAAGCCATGAAATACAAACATACATAAAACATACATACTCACAGAATGAACATAAAGCACAACTAAGCAAAAGGGAAAACCAACCTCTTTTCACATTCATCCACCAGAGGCTCAACCGGAAGTAGAGAACGAACTGATAAGATCAAACCTTTGATGAAATCTTCAGGGCACTCGTCATCTAGAAGCTGTCCTACGACTTGTGGAGCATTCCCTGGATTGACCTACATATATACCACTAAAGCCCTTAGATTTCAAACCCAAATACATGAATTTAAAGTAAACTCTTAATTGAGGGATTATACCTTTTGAACATAGCCTTCAATATACCGAAGCATGTTGTTGGTATAGAGGTAGTGAGTGAGATCTGGAACAAAGCCAAATCGATCACAAACATTGATCAATGGCCTTGCATCAGGAAGCTTGGCTTCCATCAAAAAGTTCTTGGCCTTTTCAGCATCATAGAAATTTGATTCCCTTGTTACACGTTCAACCTCCTTGATCTGACCTGTCTTTGCAGCTGCCTCAATGTACTTAAAGTGTATGTCAGGATCCTCACTGTGGTATTCAGTGTTAGTAAATGCAAGTAAATGGCATAAAACAACATATTCAAAACTTAGATGTAAAATATTTGCACTCCCTGCAACATATAAATAAGATCACCTGGAGCTCAAGTACGATCCTAAAAAGAAGTAAAGGCCTTCATATGATTTGAATTGCTCAAAAAGTTTAATACATGCTTCTACACCAAGCTGTTCACAATATTCTTTTGCAACCTACAATCCATGCAATGATATCAGTCACAAACTATGAAATTTAAATAATAATCATTCATCTAGAAACAGAACCATTGTTACCTGAACAATTATCTGAAGGTTTCCTCTTAAATTGACCAGTAAAAGATCCTTCATGCACTCAAGTGCCCATTCCTTTGATAGAGTTCCAAAAAATTCTACAAGAGACTGAAAAAAAAGCTAGTTGGGTACCACTCCTACGATATGCCACAAAGTACACAAGGTGAGAAAAAAAACCTGTGGCTCTATAGCATGAGTGTTCACAATGACACGTTTGATATCAGGCAATTCACTATAATGCTGCAAGACAAAAGGGGAAAAAACAAGTTTTAATCAAGTGATACAGCTTTGAAGGATAAACATAGAAGTTTCTGGGCTTTAGCCGACCTGCAGGGCTCGAACATAAAGACCTGCTTTCTCACAAAGTTGAGCAATCCGAGGTCGATCATAATGACTGAACATACCGTTTGCTAATATGGCATCAGCAACATTAGGGAATGTTACAAGGTTGATTTCAAGGACCTGTGTAAATTTTAACAACGAATTCGTGAGTGCTATCGTAGATGGCCAAATAGCAGTTCATTAGAACCAACTAAATGTAACCTTAGTTTGGAGGTGAGCATGTTCTGGCAAATTCGGCTTAAGAACATCCAAGAGAAAAACTGTCGCTTCCCGTATCAAGTTCCTCTAATGAAATGAAAAATGCATTTAATATTGGTTTACTCATAAACTTATTTATCTTGATATTAGAGATTGTTTGCAAGGGAATAATTAACAAAATGGTAGAACATGCCTGAAGGAAAAGATCTGTAATTGTGTTGTAATCAACAGGACAACCCCCTTCCATTTGGGACATCATTAAAGCAAAATTAACAGCTCCCTGCAAAAAGAGACAATATTACCAGTCTAACCTCCATGCACTTAAATTTATGGCATCCCAAATGATATTTCTAAAGTTTAGAAGGAACATGTTTTTTTAGCAAATTCCTCAACCAAAAAAAAGTGAAATCATGGATTAACATAAACATCTTGCTGGCAATTAAATCATTATCGAATGTACTGTTTATCAAAAAGCCAATATACCTGCGGGTCTGTACGAAGAATCGTTTGCAGAAGAAACAAATAATCTGGTGAATACCCAACCTGCGTTAACTCAAGAAATAATTTATGAGCATTTGTTTTGATATGAAGTGTATTGAATCTCTATTAACTAGGAAAGCATATTATATGCATCGAGAGTACCTGCTTGGAGTAAATCAGTATTTTGTCAAACTCCCTTCGCTCAGCAAAAGCTGCAACAACCTTTGGGGTTGCTCTTGCTTTAATGTAAATTTTCAACGCAAGATCATTGTCCACCGTCTACAATTCAAGAAAGAGATATGGTATATAGAACAAAGAACAAATCAGTTAGACAAGAAAGCTCAAGAGGTTCTGAACTTTTATACTTCATACCTTCACAAGGTCTCCAAGTTCCTCACTGCATTCCAGCTTGTCTTCAGCTAACCAATTCTCTAGAAGATTCTTCTTGTTCTGATTGACAACTAAGCGAGATAGTTCCAAGGATTCAAAAGCATTCAATTTTCCTTTTGTCAGAAGGGTCCCAAAGTACTGCAGTAATGGTGGTGTTTGTCCAGCTTGCACAGGTACACTCTGCAATGAAATGAAGAAAGGTTAAACACATGAAATTATTTCTAACCCCATAGAAAGTTATATCACAATTAGAAAAATAGATACCTGAAATTTTGCAACGGTATCTGGTGTACGAAGAATGCCTTGAGGAGATTCTGCAGCAAGCTCAGCAGCTTCTTTGTATTTGGTTTGAGCAAACAATTCTTGGAAACGTTGAACAACCTGAGATACACTCATACACACATATCAATTAGTCAATAATTGTCTTCGGATGTCAATGGCCTCTTGGCCTAGTGGCACCTGGTATTCATCCCCACCGACTTGCTGCGGTTGAGCCCCACAAAGGGGACAATAGTTGGATTTTAAGAGTAGATGTTAAAAAGAATGTGTGCGTTCACCATTCAAAAAAAATATTGTCCTCAGATATCAATATTTATTTCAAAAACTTTGACTGTTTATATATACGAAATAATTTAACTTCCACTTCTATGACGTCGCAGTAAAACTGAACGTGAATAACTAAGCTCGCCTATAATGGTGCTATACAAGATCAAAGCAAGACTACTCAATAGCAAAAGACAAATAAAATGGAAAATCCCCGACAAACTACACTCTTAAATTTAAGTTATAACAACATCCAAACATTAACATAAGAAAACAAAATATTTTATCACAAGACATAACCAGCAAGCAAGTTTACCAAATTCTCTGCACCAGGAAGGTTTCCTCGTTTAGCCAGATTAACAGCGAGTTCCAGGTTGTTTAACTGCAATAAAAAATATAATTCATGGCCTAAAAGCAAAGTGAGCATATCAATAAGTGATGGAAGAAACTTGAAAACTTACCTGTCCACTTACAAAAGGCACGATTGTCGCTTCATTCACAGTAGCAAGTAAAACCTGACCACGTCTATTAATAGCATAGAAGCCTCCAACTGATGAAGCTTCAGACGTCAGAAAAATTGGATCAGGGCTAATTCTGTTTCTGTACACCGCAGTAGCGGTTTCAAGATCATAAACAAATAGAAGGCCGAGCTTGGTGATGACATATATCAATCCATACTTGTTGGATATCTACAAAATCATAAACAAACATGTTAAATACAGATTGCATTTTTAGCATCTCACTGACAACAAGAACGTGAAGTACCTGCATGGCAACTGGAAAATCATCTGCAAAGTCAGGAGGGAAAAAGAGATCTGCTTGCTTCTTTGTGAAGGAGGGCTTCCCTGCACATTCAATTGCAATTGAGAAAACAAAGAAAGAGAATCAAATCTACATAGAAGACTGGGGATAGGAGTTAAACTATAGGAAAATCGTAATGAACGAAAAGACATGTTAGAGGATGAAACCTGGTTGGGCACCAAGCTCAATGACATGCAGCTTTGATGTAACCTGTCCAGCATTAGAGCTTTTCGTTGCAAAAGAGATCAGAATTGACGGAGTGTCGTTTCCTGGAACCTGTACAATGCATAACAACACGTGATCAATATTTATGGCACTAACTTGTAGGTGGTTACAGGTTTGATATATTGAAGGACACATTCATACTTTCAAGCTAGCAAATGATGCTGCATGCGCTTCAAGAGCTTGACTTCGCTGCTGATCAACAGAAAAAAGCTGCATGTTTCCTTTGACTAACTGTGGTCTCTGTTAACATTAAAAATGTAGGGAGGTTATAACAGCTGAAAAGTTAACAAACAGCCTACTGCAACCATGCTTTAAGATATATCAACAAATACAAGTTAAATAGGAATTTATAAATAAAGAAGATGAAAACATATGTTAGAGATAATACTGAATCAGGTGAAGATGTTTAATATGACTTATCCAAAAGTCACCTGCAAATGATATTTGGGTCTCCCTTCTGAAGAATATGTCCTTATGTGATAGTAATTAGATAGATAACATTATTAACTTAGATAATAAACTAGAAAAAAAACAAAAAAGCAAAAAGAAAAGGGAAGCAAGACGACAACACAGACCAACACACGATATCTCGTTAAATACGAATGTAAAGCAGTCTGGAGCACCATGCCTGCTACATGTAATCATGTAGTAGGGAATGAAAGCAAACAGTTAACAAAGTCGTCTGACCCACGTAATAATAAATAAAATAGAAAAACAAATGAAACAAAATCACTCGTGGAACAAAAGTGACCTTGAATATGGTCGTCAGGTTACATTACATCTAATCGCAACCATTAAAGATAAAATGATCCACTGAAAACACAGTGATAAGACTAATATAATCTTCGAATGATAAAAAAATCAATATAATCAATTATATAACTAAAGTAAAACAACAAACCTCAGGTGATCCAGGGGCAATTCCAATCAACACCAACCATTTCTCAGATGGATCACATTTGTAATTAATAATTTGATTGTTCGATAAATTGGCAGTCCTATCAAACATCTTCACAGGTTCAGAATCACCTGTATAGAAACAGATTGATAGACCATGTTTAAACTTTAATACATACAATTCTAACTTACGTCTGATAAACATAAGAAAACCAAGTAATTGCACACTCCAGGAAAATACAAAGGCAGTGTACCTTCAATCGACCAATGGTATACTGAGGTCTGAGTAACCATGCCCAACATCTTAGGAGTGATCCACTTCCAAAAGACAACCTGAAGATAGAAGTGATGTGAAGTCACATAAAAGTCAGTGTTGGCATATAGGGGGCGAAAGTTAAAGATCATTAAATGATGTTATAGATAAACTTGCACCTGCTCAGGCATCTGATGAGATTTCATTTTAGCTTTCATCTCAATATTAAAAATCTGTAGGTGATCTTGAGTTGTCCCAGGAAGTTGAGCTTCAAGAAAGATTTTAAGTGTTGATTAGCTACACAGCTAAAACTGACCTCAATGTTTTTCTAAAAAACTTAATATGAGTTGCATCTTGATTGCTGCATTTTCTGTAGTAGTCTCACCAACTTTCTGAGTATTTCAATGTTTTTAAATATATGACACAATTACGTTTCTCTAGTTCTGCGTTTGTTTATCCTACAGACCAGGCCTGCTACACTCAATTTTCTAAATACTACTATACTAGGGCAACAGAACATGTAAGCATGTCAGGGTGCAGCATGATGCTCCTATCATGTGATCAATAGTTCAGTAAATGCCAACTTGCACCAAAAGCATGAAAATGGAATAATGGATACATGAGCAATCAAACTGGATCAGATATCAAGGTTAACATTGCTAGTAGGCTGGGGATGCAAATTTATCAAAAAGGCAAGCAAGTTGAGCTAAATCAGACACAGCATGTACAAACCAATTAATTCACAAATTCATGACCTAATACAGAATAAATTCTACCTTTTAAAGCCAGAATCTTAGAAATCGGATTCATAAGAGCCGAGTCAGCAGTAATTGGCCTCCTTAGTGGCTGCATTGGCATGTTCATGTCGATGATCACCACACTATTTTGAGGAGATGTTTCACGAACGCATATAAACTTATCCGACTCCATCGTCACATTGGTAAATGTAATGAACTGCGGATTGATCCCTATGCTTGGCAACTGCAATAACAACATAACATTCCAGATCAAAGCAATAATCATGTACATAAGTAGATCACTGTGCAAATATGCTTTCATTCCACAGATCTGGACTTATACTACGCAGAAGTTTCATAATATCCCAAATCCTAACAACACGAGAACTGAAAATGCAGCAAAGTATTACTTCCAGTCAGATCAACCCTAAATAAGCACAATTAAGCAAGGTTTTCGAAACTATCGAAGTGCGACTCTAACTTTAGAAGTAGACTTCGGAGAATTATAACAAAAGCACATGTACATCTACGAATCTAACAAATCTAAACAATAAGATAGCAAATAAGCTCAAAAGCTGATTACGGTACACCAATTCACCGTGTATGTAGATGATTCCGGACAAGACGATTGCAAATCTATCAATCTATTCACATAAGACGAAAGTAGGCTTTTAGGAAGAGGGGGATACATACCGTGAGTGCCTCTTTCATCGTTATCGGTGCGTTAGCTGCCGCCATGGCTACGGGAGAGAGAGAGAGATCAAATCGACGATGGATCAGATGCGGTTATGATCTACTAGGGATTTGATTTGATTTGATTTGATTTGAGTGAGTCGCCGCCGATTGAGAATTTTCAACCACCGGAGGAAGAAAAGCTTTAGTTGATCTCTCGTGAGAGAGATCTAGAGAGAGAGAGAAAGAAGACAGAGAGGGGGGAGAAGTTGTGGAGAGTATTATGTATAGTGGAAATGTTGAAGGCAACCACTTGAACAAAATAACACAGCGATACTGAAGATGCCTTCGATGGGAAAATGCTATTGCTAACGCATTCCGGTTTTTCTTCTTTTTTCCTTTTTGGAAAGTTGAACAAACACCCTTGCATTATGTTATGTTTACAAAAAGCACCCTAAACTTCTTTTTTTAAGACTCGCTTTATTAGTACCAACTACATATTTCTTTTTCTAAACGGTGGTTTATTAATACATAACCACAAATTTGGTGGATTTTAATATGACACTTAGGGGTTATTTGGCAGTCTCTAAATCAGTTTCTTAATGGTTTAAATGTCTGAATGGTTCAGCATTTAATGGTTCAGACTCTTTGTTTCACGAGCAAATATCTGAATGGTTCAGACATTTGCCTCTGAATGATTAAGCATTATACTAGTGCTGAATGGTTAAGAGGTCTAATGTTGAATGGTTAAGACCTCTTATCTGAATTGGTCAAGCATTTGCATTTAAATAGTTAAACGATATACTAGCTCTTAATGGTTCAACGACGGTTATTGGTTCAGTATAATCATTTAAAGTGTCATAAACAAATTATTAACATGCGTAGATGGGTCTCTTTATTCCGGCTTGTAAACCCTAAATGCACATTTTCCTTTCTAAATGTTAAATGAATGAATTAATTTTGTTTTAACTTGTAAGAATAGTGGCATTTCCTTAAATAGACAATTTAAAGAACGTGGGGCAACTAATAAAAATGAAAAGATAGAGGTAAATTTAAGAATTCATTTTGTGATAACATGAGTATGTAAAGTCACTATTTTCTAGTAACTTGACATCTTACTTTATTGCTTTTGTTTATACATCGATTGAATTTTTTTTATATCACATGGGACTTCTCACGCTTCGCGGTGGTTTGCACTTGGTATTAGGTAGAGACTATCAGTTGAACAACAAATATTAAACTATAAATACATTAACTGATATGAATGTGAGACTTGGTATGTGACATGAACACCATAGATTTGTTAGAAAAACAACAATCGATAAAAATACATTACAATTACATTGTTACACTTTGTGTTTGAGTACCAAACAATTCAGGTGTTAGTTAGATTAAAAAAGAATGAATATTTAAGGTTTAGAAATTGTAATGTGTTGTAGCTGCAAATCAGGAATGGTTGTCATGCCAGAACAATAAATATCACATTTTTTTGGCATCATCACAACCTCCATATTTATCTTACTAACAACTGAATTGATAACCCTTCCTCTCTATGAGTCAAACTCCACGTTCTTTTTCTCTTTATTAGGTTTTTTTTCTAGACGAGACTAACTTTATTAAAACAGAAGAATGTGCTTGGAATATTAAGAGTGACACTGAAACTGCACAAATAAAAGACCATTATAGTGTGGTGATTAAATTACAATGAATATAAATATTCCTCATCATTTCAAAATAATGAGCTAAGGTTATCGAACGCACAGACAGCTTTAGTCCAATGGTCTTGAAACTGACAAACATAATTAACTGTCATAAACATGCGTGGATGAAAGCCAAATGGAAACCAAGAAAAGGAGTGAAAGACAATAGATAAACACGTGTGGACCAGTCAAACAACATAAATATTATAATAACCGATGTGGGATGCAAACAACATATGTAAGAACGTGTGAGACCATAATACATACTCATTCTTCATAAGTGTTTGCAACTAATATGAAGTGTAAATATTAGAAGGCTAAAAAATTCTAGCTTATTGTGGTTGCATACAACATGATCGCCACACCAAAACAATGAACATTGACTAACTGTTTTCATCGTCGTCTGCCAATTTTTGTGTTTGTGGTTCAGATGAGCCAAGGCCCATCAACACCATCATTTGTGGGCAAAAAGCATATAGTCTACACTTATCATCAACTAACTCATATGCATCATAGTACAAAATCAATAAGATCTTAGATGAAGGTACGCTCACTATCATCGAACTAACAATTAACTTTATATGATTCTAACAATGTTCTTTGGCTGGGATAGTCCTTTTATTCATCATAAACATGCAAACCCCTGTTAAAAATTAGGGTTTACATGTAGAGAAATTTGGGTTTAAACTACTCAACATCAAGTGTAGATTTAAGACGGTCTCAAATGACCCAAGGCTCACCATCATCGACCCAAAATCATCACCATCACCAATTAAACATAGAGTTAATTTGGGTTTGCATTCATATACATTCTAATACAATATGAATATTAAGACAACAACAAAAATTAAAACCTAAAAGAAATTGGGTTTTAAACACCTTAGCATCAATTTATCGATTCAAGACCATCTAAGATGAACAATGCTCACCATCATCAACCATGTATCATCACCATCGCGAACTAAACATAGAGTTAATTAAGTTTTACATTCATACACATCATAAGATAGATTGAATAATCATTGTGTAACTAATAGAAACTAAAAAACAACCCCAAAAGAAAACTTTGGGTTTTACACTAAAATAAACTAGGGTATAAACTCAGAAGTATCAAGTTATAGATTCAGTCCATCTCAGATGAACCAAGGCTCACTATCATCAACCCAATAACATCATCTCATCGACTAAACATAGAAACAAAACAAATCTAAAATTTGAAAGAGAGAACCCTAAAAGAAAGATAAGTGGATCCTTTCACCAACCACAAAAGGCGAATCAAATTGAACACATAGAGGTATAAGCGACAAATAGAAAACAATAACACAGAAAAATCAATGTCTCTACTTTCTCTCTTTCTCTTTGCAAGCTACTCTCTCTGGGCAAAGCTAATTTGATTAAAGTAGAAGAATGTGATTAACATATAAAGAGACACAGAAAGAGTGGTGCTCATAATGTAAAGAATCTCATCATTTCAAAATCACATAAAGTTAAATAGATATGAAAAATGGATGTTTTAGTTTGTTATATGATTATCATAAAATGAGTAAACTTCGCTTTTGCTCCATATCGTGTTGGTTTAGATAACGGTTTGCATCCAAAGGTTTTAAAATCGTGAGTTAACTCCTTGTGATTTGCAATTTGCCTCAATTAACTCAAACCATAAACATTGTTGAATAATTCATTAATTAAAAATGACACTTCCTTGTTTCTACCCATCCCTCCGCATCATCCTCCCTCGTTTCCACCTGCCATTACCATATGAAATTATGTTATTTACAAGGTTACCACCAATCGCCATCACAACCATAGATCAAACCCTTGGTACGATGGGTTCTTGGAGGTATGAGAGGTGTCATTGTTATGCGATGGAGACAGGTGTAGTGGTGCGATGGTGCTATCGATGGATGTTTTGGTATATATAGCTCTGATAAGCGTCTCAGTGATGTGATGGTGATGGGTGTGAGGGTGTGTGGTGCGATGGTGATGGCGGTGGGTGTTTTGGTTGATTGAGCTTTGATAGGCATCTTAGTAGATTGACTAATTGAGCTATGATGGTTGTTTTGGTGGAGTGATGGCAGAAGTTGTAGACCTGTTAGGGTGTGGGACTAGGTATTATTTTTGGTGGTGGTTTTTCTTATTAGTGGGTGGCTGGAAGAATTGGTGTGATGGTAGTGGTAGTGGTGAGGTGAAGTTATTGTAGTTTAAGAACAAATGTTAAGTAAACTACATGGATAATCCTTGAAGTTCACCTTTCATACCTAGGATTGAAAAATTACAGGTTCTTTAGTCCTAAAGTTTGAAAGAATATCACACGTTTCATCACTAGGTCAAACGATCGTTAATTTATTCCGTTAAGTATCTATAAATTAACTATTTTACCCTTATTCTTTCTCACTTTCTTCTCAAATCACCCTCACAACCACATCTTAACCACCACCATCGCCTTTATTACGACCACCACACACCCCCATTACCACTCCTTGCCTCCACCACCACACACCCCTATCTCGACCACCACACCACACACCCAATTTGCACAATCGCTAAAGTAGGATAGCACAATCGTCGGTTCGGCGGCATTAAGAGCTTCAAGTTTGGTGACAATGATAAAGCAGTGCTCGTGGAGGCGGTGGAAGGTATGGGAGAATGATGATTTGTAAGCAGTGATGGATTGGAAGAAGGGTTCATGGAAGGAGTCTTGCTTGCTGAATGGCTAGCATGGTGGTGGTGGTGGGTGATCCATGGTGGTAGTGGTAGGGTTGAGAGATGTGTGGGAGGTTATACGTGGTTCGTCGAAGATGGAGCTAGAGTGGGAATCTGGTGGTGGAGATGGGGTGTGTGGTGTAACGATGGTGATGGCGGTGTGTGGTTGTGGTAACGAGGAGTGGTGATGGTGGTGGTGCAGATGGGGGTGCTGGTGGTCGTGACAAGGGTGGTGGTGGTTGAGATGGGGTTGTGTGGGTGATTTGAGAAGAAGATGAGGAAGGAAAAAAGGGTAAATTGTCAATCATCTTCGTTTTGATCCGCTAGCAAAAGATAACTTTGGACCTTAAAATCAAGTCTCTACAGACCAATAACCGAAAATTAAAAATGACTGATTAAAAGAAAGGTGTATATATAGATAAACTTGCCATCTAAATGCTACAACCAAAACTAACATCAAGATTAAACACACACACAAACACACACTTACCAACTTCTTTTTATGGCTTTTGCTTTTCTTACTAAATCTTCAATTATATTATATTCTGATCAAAACGTTGATACATTGTGGATGAAGGAAGTTGGGGTCGTTAGTGCATTCTTCTTCATCAACTTATAACAAAACCGTTGAAATCCCGTTGTGAAACATGAGTGTTGCTTACTTTTTGACATTGAAGAACAATGTGATGTATTGTTGAATCACTACTACTTAGCATGTCTCTTTTGGTAGGGTGAAAATATGAACCATAATTATGAAATTGGGTTCTCAAGTGTAAGATAAGCATTTGTTTTTAAATAAACTATATACGGTAATTATGAGTTGTTATGTTTTGATTGTTTGTGATGAAATTTCATATAAGATAGGTTATTTAATTGTTACCACATCCGAGTACCCCTCATCAAAACCTAATAAGCGTGAGATGGATTCATAGGTGTGCATAAAATCCTATGATTATATGTGTTTTTCATCATATACAAAATACATTAACATCATATACTAAATGCATTAATATTAAAATCATTTCTTTCTTTACTTAGCAAAAAGGCAAACATCAGCATGATGAGAAAGTAGGTTTTGTTTTTTATGAGTCTAAAGGAAAAAAAAGTTTCACAGGCTACTTGGATGCTTTTGTTTTTTCTGGTTATATCAAAAAAGAAAAGAAATTTTAATAGAAAACTTATGGTTCAATGTTATGTTCATGTATATATCAGCTTATGTTAGTAGGCTTTTTTTATGGAACAGACATCAAGAAAAAGAAAAAAATTGATAGGAAACTTATTATACAATATTACATTCATTTATATATCAACCTATATTATTTTAACTTAACGAAATTATTGTTCACTTTACACAGGTGATAATAATAATATTTTGAACCGAGTTATTATTTTTATAGTCCAACGTCATTACATCACAACATATTAAACTACACCGATGTTAAGAATAAGAAAACTTACAGAGTCATCATACAATATATCATAAGATAATTGATAAACTAACAGAATCTAATACTGCATTGTAAATTATCGTCACTGCCTCATCGTGCGAATCCCCTACTAGTATGCTATACAAATACATATACATATACATATACATATACATATACATATACATACATATACATATACATATACATATACATATACATATACATACACGTACACGTACACGTACACGCACACGTACACGCACACGCACACGCACACGTACACGCACACGTACACACACGCACACTCACACGTACACGCACACGTACACGCAGACGTACACGCATACGTATACACATACGTATACGCATACGTACATGTGTATGCGTATACGTATACACAAATAATACGTATACACATACGTACATACACATGCGCATGCGCATACACATACGCATACGCATACACATACGTATACATATACATTGACTTTTACCATGAAACTTCATTTTAAAGAAGTCTCGAAATGTTCATATACAATGTTACCAAGTGTTGATATAGATAAACAAAAACTAATAAATAGTAAAAATAGAAACTTTTTATATTACCTCAAGCATAGACCTGTCATATATAACCTATAAAATGAAAGTGAAATGATATAAGCTATCGAAGAAGGGTACTCTGTAATATAAGAAAATGATACAACCTTATAAAAAGGACATAATCAATTGATTTCAATGAACAAAAATATATATAAATATGTAAATAGAGATAGTCAATTACCCATTTCAAATAATGTTGCTTGTAGATCATAATAATCTCTAACGATACCCACGTATCTTGCAAAATTCAACCTATAACTGATCGGTCTCTATCTTGGTTCAATTGTAACACCCGGAAATTTATTATTTTGAAGCCGACGAAGAAAGAAAAGAAATAAAGTCCAAATTTGAGGGACCAAACTCGCCAACGAAGAAAAGTTGGGTAAGGTGGTGATATGTGTAGGGAGAGGGCAGCCCACTCTCCCCACACTTCACACATTTCAGCCACCAAAGAAGAGAGAAGAGAGAAAGAAGAGAAAAAGGGAGAAAAGGGGTTGATTCGGGTGATTCGAGTGTCCAAATCCGTCGAGTAGCAAGCCAAATCGAAGCTCTTGTCTTTGTGCTCGATTGTGTGAGTTCTAGGACCCCACTTTTACTTGTTTCAACTGATTTCGGGGCTGGAAAGTGTTCAAAACCCGTTTTTACAAGTGTGTGTGTTTGACCCATTTGGGTGTGATGTGTATGATGTGTTTAGAGCATGATTTCGGGCTTGTGTGTGCTGGTATGGGGTTAAGGTATGCATTCCTAAGGTCCAGGAGGGTTGATTTAGGCTTAGAATGGGTTTGGATGAGCTTGGAGGTCGAAAATGGCAGATTGGGTTCGGGATGAACTCCATTCTGCATCAGCTAGGGCTAGGCGACCGAATGAAGGCCATACGGCCGAATGAGGGCGATTGAAGGTCATTCGCACGATTGGGACTCAGTCGCACGATTGGGACTCAGTCGCACGACTGGGAGTCCAGTCGCATGAGGGTTGTACGACTGAGGGTTCAGTCGCATAGATGCTTAGTCGCATGAGTTCATTCGCATGAGGTTAGTCGCATAGGTGCCCAGTCGCAGTAATCCCATTCGCACGAGGTCCATACGCACGATTGGACGTTCATTCGCATAGATGTTCATCCGCATGAGTTCAGTCGCATGATGTTCAGTCGCATGGAGGCCATGCGACTGAAGAGTGTCCATACGCCCGAATAGAGCTGTTGCACTCGAAGGAATGTGTAGTTTGGCTTTTGGCCTTCGGGGAAAGGTGCAGATGTAAGTTTTGACGTAAGGTAACCCGTAAGAACATGTAAGAGGATGATTATGGCCTTAGAGAACATGTAGGGCATGATGATGATGATGTTGCATGTTTATCCATGTTATGTATGTATGATGTTGCCCTGTATGATGATGAATGTGCATGATATGTTCCTTATTATGATGTATGTTTATCTTTCTGGTAGCTTTACATGTCATGCTAATGAATGAATGAATGAATGAATGAAGTATTATGTAATGTAAAGCGAAAGATAATGAAAGAGGAACATGAAGTAAGAATGCATGCATTAATGAAAGATGAATGAACGAAAGAAAGGCTTGCAAGCATATATTGGGGTGAGCGACTTTGTGTTGCAAAAGACTCGGATGAAGTGCAATCATTTAGATTGCCTATGAGGTGAGCAACCTTGTCGTTGCAAAAGACTCGAGTAAGTGCTATCGTGATGTTGCCTGCCTTGGGTGAGCGACCTTGTGTTGCAAAAGACTCGGATAGCTTGCTATCGTGATGGGCAATTGGGGTGAGCAACCTTAGGGGTGCAAAAGACTCGGATAGCGAGCAATCATTGAGATTGCCATTGAGGTGAGCGACCATGTTGTCGCAAAAGACTCGGAAGACAGAATGAACGAAAAGAATGGAAGATAATGAATGAGATGAAAGATAATAATGAAATTATCTGTGTATACGTATGTTGCATGATCGCATGATAAAGGAATGGTTTTTAATGAAAGTAAAGTATATTTATTTTATAAAACTAGAACTCACTCAGCAACGCTGACTTTTATTACATTTCCCCAGTTGGCAGGTAAATGATTGCTGAGGATGGCACGACAAGGCTACTCAGCTCTTTTGGGATGGCATCCAATTATATAGCTTTTGTGATGTAATGCAAACATGAATTTTGTAACCGGATAATGATGTATTATTTGGCAAAAGTAATTATAATGAATCGTGATGTCATTTTTGAATGTTTCCGCTGCAATGATTTCTTAATGTAATGTAATTATATGTTTTATGTGCGATGAATGACCAACGGTAGGCGTCCCAGGAACGGGGCCTTACAAGTTGGTATCAGAGCAAAGTTTAAGCGAAATGGGTAAATTTTCAAAATAAACCTTAACTTAAACTGAGAATGGGACGAATGGGGAATGAGATGCCAACTGAGTAGCTGCGTGCATCAGGTATTTTCTTAAAGTTAACCGGTTTTATGTGCGCATGGTATATGTTATGTGTTGTATGTAGATTTGAATACTGATGTAGTCAGGATAGGTAAAGCTTGGGGTATGAAGAGTAAAGTAAGTGGCTAATCACAACTGGCCACTGTAATTAGGGACTTACTATACTTGACATAAACTGAGTTGTTTCCTTGAATGACCGTGTTGGTGTTTAAATATTTCAGTGTGTTAGAGAATGGCTGGTGGTAGATCTTCTAGAGCTTCTAGGGGTGGAGGCCGTGATGGCCCTGTTGCTGAACCACGCCCTAAGAGAGGAAGGCCTGGAGCTGAGAAAGAGGTTCCTGTAGAACCTGAGACTCCTCATCCAGAAGCTGGGGATGAGAGTGCAAACTTAAGGGCCTCGGTAAAGGAGGCTGTTGTTGAGGAAGTACATCAGGTCATGCAGACAATCTTACCGTCTGTGGTGACCGAAGTCATCAAGGCTGTGAAGGAAGGGGAAAGGAAGGAGAGAAACCGGGCCTCGGGGGAGCAACCGGAGCCTGAAACAATTTTCTCCGATAATGAGGAGGAAGAGGAAGAGGAGCCTGTGCGGGAGGTGGCACGAGGCTGTAACTACGGGGTGTTTATGAGATGCAAGCCCCCTACTTTTGATGGTAATGGCAATGCTGCCGCTGCTCACCGATGGGTAAGAGAAATGGAGGCTGTTCTCGACATCAGCGAGTGCCGAGAAGATCAGAAAGTAAAGTTTGCCACCACACTCCTTTGTGGACTCGGCACTATGCTGGTGGGACAACATTGTCCAAGCAGAGGGTAATCGGGCAATCGGGAGAATGAGGTGGCCCGAATTGAAGAAGATGATGTCGAGAGTTTTGTCCTCATCGGGAAATGGATAAGGTTGAAAGGAAGTTTCTGCAACTGGGAGGCGGGAACCATGACACACCAACAGTACACCACGAAGTTCAACGAGATGGCACGTCTGGTGCCGGATCAAGTGACGCCTCTGTCCCGAAAGATCAAGAGGTATATACAGGGTTTGCCGGCGGATATTCGCAGGCACATGATCGCCGCCCGGCCGAGCACGTTTAGGTCGGCGGTAGATTGGCGGGAAGATTGTATGATGAAAGAGCGGTGGTGGTGACTGATGGTGGCAGAAAGAGCGGTGGTGAACGAGGCTGGCAGGGGAAGAGATTTGGTCGGGGTAATGCCTCGATGGGTAATAAGAAGGCACGGGTGGATGATCGCCGTGTGGTTATGTCAGGTGCGGGATCGAGAAGGTGTGGTAAATGTGGACGGGAGCACAGCGGGGAGTGCAGGTTTGGGTCGAACTTGTGCTTCAGTGTGGAAAGGCGGGCACATGGCAAAGGACTGTCGTGCAGTCCGATGCTTTAACTGTGGTGAAGAGGGTCACGTGCTCAAAGATTGTAAGAAGCCGAGGGCTGAGAGTTCAGGGGCAAAGAGGACGGGAGGTGATGAACCGAGGGCGAGCGCCAGCGCATTCACCATGACACAGGAGGAAGCTAGAACGGACCCTGATGTCGTGTCCGGTACGTTTCTGGTGAACCAAACTTTAGCTTCTGTGTTATTTGATTCTGGTGCGAGTAAGAGTTTTATTTCTGCTACTTTCTGTGCTAAGCTGCCTGTTAGTAGTAGATGTGTTGATGCGCCCTTCGATGTAGAAACTGCCATAGGTAAGTCTAACCAGGATTTCTGAGATGATAGAGAATTGCAATGTGGAACTCGAGGGTCATAAGTTTCCTGTCAAACCGTTTGTGATGACCTTAGGTGGTTTTGACTTGGTTCTTGGGATGGATTGGTTAGCGGACTTCGAGGCGAACATTGTGTGTCGCAAGAAGATGATTCGGTTGTTGGCGCCTGACGGTAGTTCAGTAACAGTGTATGGTGACCGGGTTACTACGATTCCGAAAGTGATCTCGATGGCGGTGGCGGGAAAGTGTATGAGGCGTGGATGTAGTGCCTACTTGGCCTATGTAAGGATGTGGATACGCCAACACCACAACTAGCCGATGTACCGGTTGTGTGTGACTTTCCAGATGTGTTTTTCCAGAAGATTTATCAGGAGTGCCACCTGACCGAGAGATCGAGTTTCAGATTGATCTGATACCGGGTGCCCAACCTGTCGCCAAGGCACCGTATCGGTTGGCTCCGACCGAGATGAAAGAATTGATGGAGCAGTTGGCAAGAGCTACTTGATAAGGGGTTCATTAGACCGAGTATCTCTCCTTGGGGTGCTCCGGTCCTGTTGTAAAGAAGAAGGACGGTAGTATGAGGATGTGCATCGACTACCGCGAGCTGAACAAGTTGACAGTGAAGAACCGATACCCCTTACCGAGGATTGATGATTTGTTCGATCAGCTTCAGGGTGCCAGTTGGTTTTCAAGGATAGATCTTCGATCTGGTTACCATCAGTTGAAGGTGAAGGAGCAAGACATTCCTAAAACAGCTTTCCGTACGCGCTATGGTCACTACGAGTTCCTTGTCATGTCCTTTGGCTTGACCAACGCGCCAGCTGCTTTTATGGATTTGATGAACCGTGTGTGTCGGCCTATGTTGGATAAATCAGTGATTGTGTTTATTGATGATATCCTGATTTATTCGAGGAGCGAAGCAGAGCATGCCGGTCACATTCGGGAGGTTCTAGAGACGCTGAGGAGGGAGAAGTTGTATGCAAAATTCTCCAAGTGCGCGTTCTGGCTGCGCGAAGTTCATTCTTGGGTCATGTGGTGAATCCCGATGGGATTATGGTGGACCCGGCGAAAGTGGAGGCGGTCATGCAATGGAAGTCGCCAAAGACGCCATCCGAGATTCGCAGTTCTTGGGTTTGGCGGGTTATTATAGAAGATTTATCCAAGACTTCTCCAAGATTGCTTCTCCACTGACTAAGTTGACCCGAAAAGATGTGAAGTTCGTATGGGGTCAAGCTCAAGAGAAGGCGTTTGAAGAATTGAAAGCGAGGTTGACTCAAGCTCCTGTTCTGTCATTACCCGATGGGAGTGAAGATTTGGTGGTTTATTCCGATGCTTCTTACTCGGGATTGGGGTGTGTGTTAATGCAGAGAGGAAAGGTTATAGCCTATGCATCCCGACAGTTGAAGGTTCATGAGGTCAATTATCCTACTCATGACTTGGAGCTAGCAGCTGTGGTCTTTGCATTAAAGATTTGGAGGCACTACCTCTACGGGACGAAGTGCACCATATTCACTGACCACAAGAGTCTGAAGTATTTCTTCGAGCAGAAGGATCTGAACATGAGGCAGAGACGGTGGTTAGAACTTATAAAGGATTATGATGGTGAGATCCACTACCATCCGGGCAAGGCCAACGTGGTGGCTGATGCCCTTAGCCGGAAGGAGAGGCCCGAGCCGATTCGGGTGAAAGCCTATCAGTTGATCATGACCTCTGATGTAATGAAGCAGGTTAAAGAGTTTCAAGATGAGGCACTGAAAGAAGATCATCTTAACTCTGAAAGAATGAGAGGTCTGGTTGGAGAATTGGGTGAAAACACGTTCGGTGTTAGAACCCGATTCGATCGGGTGTGGATTCCTCGTTTTGGGGATCTACGGGGGAAGATAATGGATGAAGCTCACAAGACTCGGTACTCCATTCATCCTGGTGCCACGAAGATGTACCACGATATGAAGAAAGATTATTGGTGGCCGGGTATGAAGCGCGACGTGGTGGAGTACGTGAGTAAGTGCCTTACTTGCTTACAGGTGAAGGCCGAGCATCAAAAGCCGTATGGGAAGATACAACCTTTGGATATACCGGAATGGAAGTGGGAGCACATCACCATGGATTTCATTACCAAGTTGCCGCGTACGCCGAAAGGGTATAATGCCATATGGGTGATAGTTGATTGTTTGACGAAGAGTGCTCACTTCCTACCGATCCGCGAGACATATTCATCTGAGAGGTTGGCTGATCTGTTCATCAAGGAAATTGTGACTCGTCATGGTGTGCCGGTGTCTATCGTGTCGGATCGCGACACTCGGTTTACATCTAAATTCTGGAAGAAGTTCCACGACGCTATGGGGACGAGGTTACATATCAGCACGGCTTATCATCCCCAGACTGATGGTCAGTCAGAAAGGACCATTCACACTGGAAGACATGCTTCGGGCATGTGTGATTGATTTTGGTGGGAGTTGGGATGACCACCTACCGTTAGCCGAATTCTCATACAACACAGTTATCATGCCAGCATTGGTATGCCTCCATATGAGATGCTATACGGTAGGAGATGTAGAACGCCCGTTTGTTGGGGTGATATTGGCCAGAAGGAATTGGGAAGCGTCGAGGTAATCGAGGCTACGACTGAGAAGCTTGAGAAGATTAAAGCCTTCATGAAGGCAGCCAAAGACAGACAGAAGTCGTATGCTGATAAACGGCGCAGGCCGATTGAGTTCCAGGTGGGTGACCGGGTTATGTTGAAGGTCTCACCTTGGAAGGGAATCATTCGCTTCCGAAAGCGGGGCAAGTTGAGCCCAAGGTATATAGGCCCTTTCCGAATCATTGCTCGAGTAGGAGAGGTGGCCTATAGACTGGAGTTGCCAGATGAGTTAAGTGGAATTCACCCGACATTCCATGTATCTCATCTAAGGAAGTGCTTAGCAGATGAAGATATGATTGTTCCATTGGAGGATATCGAAGTAGATGAACGGCTCAATTATGTGGAGCAACCAGTGGCAATCATCGATCGCAAGGAGAAAAGGCTAAGGAATAAAGTGGTTCCTCTAGTGCGTGTACAGTGGAAGCACAGGAAGGGATCCGAGTCAACGTGGGAGACTGAGGAAGAAATGAGACAGCATTATCCACGTTTGTTCGAGGAATAACAGGTTTTCGGGGACGAAACCTAATTAAGGGGGGTGGACTTGTAACACCCGGAAATTTATTATTTGAAGCCGACGAAGAAAGAAAGAAATAAAGTCCAAATTTGAGGGACCAAACTCGCCAACGAAGAAAAGTTGGGTAAGGTGGTGATATGTGTAGGGAGAGGGCAGCCCACTCTCCCCACACTCTCACATTTCAGCCACCAAAGAAGAGAGAAGAGAGAAAGAAGAGAAAAAGGGAGAAAAGGGGTTGATTCGGGTGATTCGAGTGTCCAAATCCGTCGAGTAGCAAGCCAAATCGAAGCTCTCGTCTTTGTGCTCGATTGTGTGAGTTCTAGGACCCCACTTTTACTTGTTTTCAACTGATTTCGGGGCTGGAAAGTGTTCAAAACCCGTTTTTACAAGTGTGTGTGTTTGACCCATTTGGGTGTGATGTGTATGATGTTTTAGAGCATGATTTCGGGCTTGTGTGTGCTGGTATGGGGTTAAGGTATGCTTCCTAAGGTCCAGGAGGGTTGATTTAGGCTTAGAATGGGTTTGGATGAGCTTGGAGGTCGAAAATGGCAGATTGGGTTCGGATGAACTCCATTCTGCATCAGCTAGGGCTAGGCGACCGAATGAAGGCCATACGGCCGAATGAGGGCGATTGAAGGTCATTCGCACGATTGGGACTCAGTCGCACGATTGGGACTCAGTCGCACGACTGGGAGTCCAGTCGCATGAGGGTTGTACGACTGAGGGTTCAGTCGCATAGATGCTTAGTCGCATGAGTTCATTCGCATGAGGTTAGTCGCATAGGTGCCCAGTCGCAGTAATCCCATTCGCACGAGGTCCATACGCACGATTGGACGTTCATTCGCATAGATGTTCATCCGCATGAGTTCAGTCGCATGATGTTCAGTCGCATGGAGGCCATGCGACTGAAGAGTGTCCATACGCCCGAATAGAGCTGTTGCACTCGAAGAATGTGTAGTTTGGCTTTTGGCCTTCGGGGAAAGGTGCAGATTAAGTTTTGACGTAAGGTAACCCGTAAGAACATGTAAGAGGATGATTATGGCCTTAGAGAACATGTAGGGCATGATGAGATGATGTTGCATGTTTATCCATGTTATGTATGTATGATGTTGCCCTGTATGATGATGAATGTGCATGATATGTTCCTTATTATGATGTATGTTTATCTTTCTGGTAGCTTTACAGTGTCATGCTAATGAATAATGAATGAATGAAGTATTATGTAATGTAAAGCGAAAGATAATGAAAGAGGAACATGAAGTAAAATGCATGCATTAATGAAAGATGAATGAACGAAAGAAAGGTTGCAAGCATATATTGGGGTGAGCGACTTTGTGTTGCAAAAAGACTCGGATGAAGTGCAATCATTTAGATTGCCTATGAGGTGAGCAACCTTGTCGTTGCAAAAGACTCGAGTAAGTGCTATCGTGATGTTGCCTTGGGGTGAGTGACCTTGTGGTTGCAAAAGACTCGGATAGCTTGCTATCGTGATGGGCAATTGGGGTGAGCAACCTTAGGGGTGCAAAGACTCGGATAGCGAGCAATCATTGAGATTGCCATTGAGGTGAGCGACCATGTTGTTCGCAAAAGACCTCGGAAGACGAAATGAACGAAAAGAATGAAGATAATGAATGAGATGAAAGATAATGAAATTATCTGTGTATACGTATGTTGCATGATCGCATGATAAAGGAATGGTTTTTTAATGAAAGTAAAGTATATTTATTTTATAAAACTAGAACTCACTCAGCAACGCTGACTTTTATTACATTTTCCAGTTGGCAGGTAAATGATGCGAGGATGGCACGGCAAGGCTACTCAGCTCTTTTGGGATGGCATCCAATTAATAGCTTTTGTGATGTAATGCAAACATGAATTTTGTAACCGGATAATGATGTATTATTTGGCAAAAGTAATTATAATGAATCGTGATGTCATTTTTGAATGTTTCCTCCGCTGCAATGATTTCTTAATGTAATGTAATTATATGTTTTATGTGCGATGAATGACCAACGGTAGGCGTCCCGGGAACGGGGCCTTACATCAATTCAAGGTGAACATGGCTCATCGATAAGTAATTCATGCCTAATTGCTACAACTTTTCCAGAAATAAGGACACAGTCAATTGATTTTAACAAACAAATATATGTAAATATACAATCAAACATAATCAATTACCATCTCAATCAATGCTTGTAGATCGTAATACTCTCCACATGTATCTTCCAAATTTCCACCTTATTTTGCTATTCCGGTTCAATTGAAACGAGAAGCCACAAATACAAGACTGAGCGTTAAATACTACGTTAGAAGAAGAACGATCATCCAACCACCCACACTTGGTAGCAATTCAAAAAGATTACAAGTTACCGACAACCATGATTCCTCAACAACTATACGAGCTTTCGCAGTCATGGTGTGCTCCTGATTTGTATCTATTATGTAACATTCCATATTTTTCGTTTATTTTTTTTAATCCTTATTCAGGTGACAATCCTTGGGTTAGTTTCCTGAATTTTGCGACCTTGTGAGCAGAATACATCTTGGGCACCCTATTTGCCGATGAATCTATGGTTAAAAAAATAACCCTCTTCATAAGTACCCATTTGAATCAACCTAGGCTTTGATACCAGATAATGCCTCGTTATTTCTTGAGAACTTAATATTCATATAAAAAACCAACTTTTTCAAAATCTAAATTTCCTAGGAGTTAAGTTTTGAACATACAAAAATAATAAAAACATAAAAAAACAATAAATAACAACCAACCAAAATAAAAATATAAGTAAAAGAAGAGTAAATTACCATTTGCATCCTCGATATTATTTTATTTTAGTCGTTTGCATCCCTACGATTTCAAAATTGTCATCTGCCCCCTAACGTTTCATGTTATCTTCATTTGAGTCTATGTTGTTTCATTTTTATCTCCATTTGAGTTCAAATGACAAACACTGTTAGTTTTTCTATTAAGATTATTATTGAAAAGACTAAATTACCCTATTAAATAAAAACATAAAAACCTTATGGGTCCTATCCACTAACATTTTCTTCTTTAAATCAGCACCACCACAACCATCTGGTCGCCACCACAACAGCCCCATCACCACCACCCCAAGCACTGGTTGCCACCACAACAGCCCCTATCACCACAACCATAGCTACCAATTACCATAACAATAACTCCTATCACCACCACCATAACCATATCACCGGTAAAGAACTTGAAATTGTAGTGTCACACCCCAACCTTAACGGCGGAATCATCGAGATGTGAGGGTTAAGATTGTTAACAGCCACATAACACTACCATAAATTGTAAATATGATTATCATAAGTTTAATAAAGCATTACAACCAAAAGTCTCAACAAATAAAATAACAAAAGTTCAACTTTCCAAGTTTCAAGACATATTATTCATTTTTCCTAGGTCCAAATCCTAGGTGTAAGCATGCTTCAAAAGATAATCATCAACCTTGTGCATTTCCTGAAACATGTTAAAAATAAAGGGTCAACTTTGAAAGTTGGTGAGTTTCCATGGGTTAACAACATATATATATATATATATATTATATATATATATATAGATATACAATATTAAATAGTAATTTAAGTAGTTTATGTTATGTATATAAAAAACAAGTTTATAGATAACATATAGCTACAATCAAACCTTGACCAAGAATATCATTTACAAGTTATAACGATTAGCTAAGTGTACTTGGTTCCCATGATGAACAAGCAAACGTCATCAGGAGCCGGCAATAACCTCGGCTTTAGCACCAAATAGGCTTGTCAGACCCATAGATCTATGACGTCGCCAGACTAGCAATAGTTAATGATAGTCAATATATAATGTTCATCATAAAAGACTCACAATATTACAAATAACCATGACAAAAAGTAAAGATGAATTGCATGTGCATTTACAAGTATCAAGATGTTTACAAGTGTAAGTTTATACGTTAACACGTTTCACCCCAAAACAATGTGAAATAAAGTAAAAAGAGGTGCATGAAAACTCACTTGATATATATAAGATGATAACAAGAAATTAAATGGTGCTCCAATGATTCCTTTTACAAGATACCTAACGTATATATTTCAAGGTTAAGTTTAAAGGTAATATTAACAATTAAACGGGAACTAGGGTTTCAATAGAGATTTGGGGTTTTTATAAATAAACAAAGTTAGATAATGAAATCAAGTATATTTTAATCCAATTAAAAGAAATATACCACTTAGGTAATTTAATATGAAAAAGAAATAAAATCATTTATAATAATTTGTAAAGTTTAGTTATAAGATGTAAATAAATTTTTATAATTATCATGATTAAACAATAATTAAAGGTAACGTATTGACTAATAATAATTTATTAATTTAAACTATTATTTAAAGTCCATTTTATAAGAAAGAATCTAGAATGGCATTTGTTAAAAATGTTTTATTAAAAGAATATTAAAGTATTAAAATTAAGAAATATACAGAAAATAATTTGGTGATTTTTAAAAATAATTAAAGTTTACAAAAATGATTTTTATAATTATTATGATTTTTCTATAATTAAATTTATCAAAAAAACAGTTTTAAAAATAAAATGAGGGTGCCCGGGTTCGAACCCGGGACCTCATGGGTGACAGTGTATGCTTTTAACTGGTAGGTTGGGCGCCTATGCCTGTTAAGAGTTGGTTTTAAATTCTTAAAAGTAATACCCGGTGAAATCCCCCAAATCCTATGAACCCTAGATTCGATTGAATCCAAATTGAAGCATAAACGATCTGTTAATGTAACACCCGGATATTTATTATTTTGAAGCCGACGAAGGAAGGAAAAGAAATAAAGTCCAAAGTCGAGGGACCAAACTCGCCAACGAAAGAAAGTCGGGCAAATGGGAGTATATAAGGGAGAGGGCAGCCCTTACCCTCTCCCCCACACTCACAGTTTTAGCTATCAAAGAGAGGAGAAGAGAGAAAGGAAGAAAAGAGGAAGAAATGGTCGATTCGGGTGGTTCGAGTGGCCAAAATCGTCGTGTAGCAAGCCAAATTGAAGCCCTTGTCGTTGTGCTCGTTTGTGTGAGTTCTAGGACCCCACTTTTACTTGTTTTCAACCGATTTTGGGGCTGGAAAGCATCAAAACCCGTTTTTGTATGTGTATGTGTTTGACCCATTTGAGTGTGTTGCGTGTGATGCGTTTAGAGTATGATTCCGGGCTTGTGTGTGCTTGTATGGTGTTGTGGTATGCATTCCTAAGGTCTAAGATGGTTGATTTAGGCTTAGAATAGGTTTGGATGAGCTTGGAGGCCGAATATGGCAGATTGGGTTCGGGATGAACTCCATTCTGCATCAGCTAGGGCTATGCGACCGAATGAAGGCCATACGGCCGATTGAGAGGCGACTGAGGTTCATTCGCACGATTGGGATTCATTCGCACGACTAAGGGTTCAGTCGCACGATTGGGAGTCCAGTCGCATGGGGAGTCATACGACTGAGGGCCCAGTCGCATAGGTGCTTAGTCGCACGAGTCCATTCGCATGAGGTCAGTCACATAAGTGCCCATTCGCATTAGTTCCATTCGCATGAGGTCCATACGCACGACTGGGTGTTCATTCGCATAGATGTTCATCCGCATGAGTCCAATCGCATGATGTTCAGTCGCATGGAGGCCATGCGACTGAAGGGTGTCCATACGCCCGAATAAGGCTGATGCACCCGAAGGAAAGTGTAGTTCGACTTCTGACTTTCGGGGGAAAGTGCAGATGTAAGTTTTGACGTAAAGATCCCCGTAAGAGCATGTAAGATAATTGTTATGACCTTAGAAAGTATGTTGGGCATGATGATGATGATGTTGCATGTTTATGCATGTTATGTATGTATGATGTTGCCCTGTATGATGATGATGACTGTGTATGATATGTTCCTTATTATGATGTATGATTATCTTTCTGGTGGCTTTACGTGTCGTGTTAATGAATGAATGAAGTATTATGTAACGTAAAGTGAAAGATACTGAAAGAAGAACAGGAAGTAAGAATGCATGCATTAATGAATGATGAATGAATGAAGGAAAGGCTTGCAAGCACATATATGAGGTGAGCAACTCTGTGTTGCAAGAGACTCGGATAACGTGCAATCGTTGAGATTGCCTATGAGGTGAGCAACCTTGTTGTTGCAAGAGACTCGAATAGCGCGCTATCGTTGATGTTGCCATGAGGTGAGCAACCATGTTGTTGCAAGAGACTCGGATAGCATGCTATCGTTGAGGTTGGCAATGAGGTGAGCAACCCTATGGTTGCAACAGACTCGGATAGCGTGCAATCGTTGAGATTGCTATTGAGGTGAGCGACTTTGTCGTCGTAACAGACTCGGAAGAATGAACGTATGAAAAGAACGAAGGTTAATGAATGTGATGAAAGAATATAAAGACATTATCTGTGTATACGTATGATGAATGATCGCATGAGAAACGGAATAGTTTTTAATGAAAGTAAAGTATGTTTTATTATAAAACTAGAACTCTTTCAGCAACGCTGATTTTTATATGTTTTCCAGTTGGCAGGTAATGATTGCTGAGGATGGCACTGTGAGGCTACTCGGCTCTTTTGGGATGGCATCCATTTATAATGCTTTTGTGATGTAATGCAAACATGTATTTTGTAAACGGATAATGATGTATTATTTGGCAAAAGTGTTTATAGTGAAATGAGATGTCATTTTTGGATGTTTTTCCGCTTCAATATTTTCAAGAGGCAAATGCATTTATATGTTTTATGTGCGATGAATGACCAACTGTAGGCGTCCCGGGAACGGGGCCTTACAAGTTGGTATCAGAGCCAAAGTTTAAGCGAAATGGGTAAATTTTCAAAATGAACCTTAACTTAAACTGAAAATGGGACGAAAATGGAATGGGATGCCAATCTGAGTAGCTGCGTGCCATAAGGTATTTTCGTAAAGTTAACCGGTTTTATGTGCGCATGGTATGTGGTTATGTGTTGTATGTAGATTTAAATACTGATGTAGTCAGGACAAGTAATGCTTGGGGTATGAAGAGTAAAGTAAGTGGCTAATCACAACTGGCCACTGTAATTAGGGACTTACTATACTTGACATAAACTGAGCTGTTTCCTTGAATGACCGTGTTGGTGTTTGAATCTTTCAGTGTGATAGAGAATGGCTGGTGGTAGATCTTCTAGAGCTTCTAGGGGTGGAGGCCGTGGTGGTCCTGATGCGGAACCGCGACCTAAAAGAGGAAGGCCTAGAGCTGAGAAGGAAGTTCCCGAAGAACCTGAGACCCCTCATCCGGAGGATGGGGATGAGAGTGCAAACTTGAGGGCCTCGGTAAAGGAGGCTGTTGTAGAAGAAGTACATCAGGTCATGCAGACAATCTTACCGTCTGTGGTGACCGAAGTCATCAAGGCTGTGAAAAAGGGAGAAAGAAAGGAGAGAAATAGGGCCTCGGGGGAGCGGGAGCAACCGGAGCCTGAAACGATTTTATCCGATAATGAGGAAGAGGAAGAAGATGAGCCCGTGCAAGGGGTGGTACGAGGCTGTAACTATGAGACGTTTATGAGATGCAAGCCCCCAACTTTTGATGGAAACGACACTGCTGCTACTGCTCACCGGTGGGTGAGGGAAATGGAGGCTATTCTGGATATCAGCGAATGCCGTGAAGACCAGAAGGTGAAGTTCGCTACCCACTCTTTCGTAGATTCGGCTCTGTGTTGGTGGGACAACATTGTCCAAGCCGAGGGTAGCAGGGCCATTGGGAGGATAAGATGGTCTGAGCTGAAAAAGTTGGTGATTGAGGAGTTTTGTCCTCATCGGGAAATGGACAAGGTCGAAAGGGAGTTCTTGCAACTGGAGGCGGGAACCATGACACACCAACAGTACACCACAAAATTCAACGAGATGGCACGTCTGGTGCCGGATCAGGTAACACCTCTGTCCCGAAAGATCAAGAGGTATATTCAGGGTTTGCCAGCGGATATTCGCAGGCACATGATCGCTGCCCGGCCGAGCACGTTTAGGTCGGCGGTGGATTTGGCGGGGAGATTGTATGATGAGAGAACGGTGGTAGTGACTGAAGGTGGCAGGAAGAGCAGGTGCGGTGGTGATCTGGGAACTGGAGAGGAAGAGAGTTTGGTCGGGGTGATGCCTCGACGGGTAATAAGAGGGCACGGGTGGATGACCGTCGTGTGGTCACGTCGAGTGCGGGGTTGAGAAGGTGTGGCAAGTGTGGAAGGGCAGGACACATGGCAAAGGACACATGGCAAAGGACTGTCGTATAGTCCGATGCTATAACTGTGGTGAAGAGGGTCATATGAGCAAGGATTGTAAGAGGCCGAGGGCTGAGAGCTATGGGGCAAAGAAGACTGGAGGTGAAGGACCGAGGGCGAGCGCCAGGGCATTCACCATGACACAGGAGGAAGCTAGAACGGACCCTGATGTCGTGTCCGGTACGTTTCTGGTGAACCAAACTTTAGCTTTTGTGTTATTTGATTCGGGTGCCAGTAAAAGTTTTATTTCTGCTGCTTTCTGTGCTAAGCTGCCTGTTAGTAGTAGACGTGTTGATGCGCCCTTTGATGTAGAAACTGCCATAGGTAAGTCTACCAGGATTTCTGAGATGATAGAGAACTGTGATGTGGAGCTAGAGGGTCATAAGTTTCCTGTTAGACCGTTTGTGATGACCTTAGGTGGTTTCGATTTGGTTCTTGGGATGGATTGGTTAGCGGACTACGAGGCGAACATTGTGTGTCACAAGAAGATGGTTCAGTTGTCAGCGCCCGACGGTAGTTCAGTGATGGTGTATGGGGATCGGATTACTACGATTCCGAAGGTGATCTCGATGGCGGTGGCGGGAAAGTGTATGAGGCGTGGATGTAGCGCTTACTTGGCCTATGTAAAGGATGTGGATACGCCAACACCACATTTAGCCGATGTACCGGTTGTGTGTGACTTTCCAGATGTGTTCCCAGAAGACTTATCAGGGGTGCCACCTGACAGAGAGATCGAGTTCCAGATTGATCTGATACCGGGTGCCCAACCCTGTTGCCAAGGCACCGTATCGGTTGGCTCCGACGGAGATGAAGGTATTGATGGAGCAGTTGCAAAAGCTACTTGATAAGGGGTTCATTAGACCGAGTATCTCTCCTTGGGGTGCTCCGGTCCTGTTTGTAAAGATGAAGGACGGTAGTATGAGGATGTGCATTGACTACCGCGAGCTGAACAAGTTGACGGTAAAGAACCAATACCCCTTACCGAGGATAGATGATTTGTTCGATCAGCTTCAGGGTGCCAATTGGTTTTCAAGGATAGATCTTTGATCTGGTTATCATCAGTTGAAGGTGAAGGAACAAGATATCCCTAAAACAGCTTTCCGCACGCGCTATGGTCACTACGAGTTTCTTGTCATGTCCTTTGGTTTGACCAACGCGCCAGCTGCTTTTATGGATTTGATGAACTGAGTGTGTCGGCCGATGTTGGATAAATCAGTGATCGTGTTTATTGATGATATCCTGATTTACTCGAGGAGCGAAGCAGAGCATGCCGGTCAGATTCGGGAGGTTCTGGAGACGTTGAGAAGGGAGAAGTTGTATGCTAAATTCTCCACGTGTGCATTTTGGTTGCGCGAAGTTCAGTTTTTGGATCATGTGGTGAATCCCAACGGGATTATGGTGGACCCGGCGAAAGTGGAGGCGGTTATGCAATGGAAGTCACCAAAAAACGCCATCCGAGATTTGTAGTTTCTTGGGTTTGGCGGGCTACTATTTAAGATTTATCCAAGACTTTTCTAAGATTGCTTCTCCACTGACTAAGTTGACCCGAAAGGATGTGAAGTTTGTATGGGGTCAAGCTCAAGAGAAGGCGTTCGAGGAACTAAAGGCGAGGTTGACTCAAGCTCCAGTTCTGTCATTACCTGATGGAAGTGAAGATCTGGTGGTTTATTCTGATGCTTCCTACTCGGGGTTGGGGTGTGTGTTAATGCAGAGAGGAAAGGTCATAGCCTATGCATCCCGACAGTTGAAGGTTCATGAGGTCAATTACCCTACTCATGACTTGGAGCTAGCAGGTGTGGTCTTTGCACTAAAGATTTGGAGGCATTATCTTTACGGGACAAAGTGCACCATCTTCACTGACCACAAGAGCTTGAAGTACTTCTTCGAGCAGAAAAACCTGAACATGAGGCAGAGACGATGGTTGGAGCTCATAAAAGACTATGATTGCGAGATCCATTACCATCCGGGCAAAGCCAATGTGGTGGCTGATGCCCTTAGTCGGAAAGAAAGGCCTGAGCCGATTCGGGTGAAAGCATATCAATTGATCATGACCTCTGATGTAATGAAGCAAGTCAGAGAGTTACAAGATGAGGCACTGAAAGAAGATCATCTTAACTCTGAAAGAATGAGAGGTCTGGTTGGGGAATTGGGTGAAAACACACTCGGTGTTAGAACCCGATTTGGTCATGTGTGGATTCCTTGTTTTGGGGATCTATGGGTGAAGATAATGGATGAAGCTCACAAGACTCGATACTCCATTCATCCTGGTGCCACGAAAATATACCATGACATGAAGAAAGATTATTGGTGGCCGGGTATGAAGCGCGATGTGGTGGAGTATGTGAGTAAGTGCCTTACTTGTTTACAGGTGAAGGCCGAGCATCAAAAGCCGTATGGGAAGATCCAACTTTTGGATATACCGGAATGGAAGTGGGAGCACATCACCATGGATTTCATTACAAAGCTGCCGCGTACCCCGAAGGGGTACGATGCCATATGGATGATAGTTGACCGTTTGACGAAGAGTGCTCACTTCCTACCGATCCGCGATACATATTCATCTGAGAGGTTGGCTGATCTGTTCATCAAGAAAATTGTAACTCGTCATGGTGTGCCGGTGTCTATTGTGTCTGATCGTGACACCCGGTTTACATCTAAATTTTGGAAGAAATTCTACGACGCTATGGGGACGAGGTTACATATTAGCACGGCTTATCATCTCCAGACTGATGGTTAGTCAGAAAGGACCATTCAGACACTGGAAGACATGCTTCGGGCATGTGTGATTGATTTTGGTGGAAGTTGGGATGACCACCTACCGTTAGCCGAATTCTCATACAACAACAGCTATCATGCCAGCATTGGTATGCCACCATATGAGATGCTATACGGTAGGAGATGCAGAACACCCGTTTGTTGGGGTGATATTGGTCAGAAGGAATTGGGGAGCGTCAAGGTAATCGAGGCTACGACTGAGAAGCTTGAGAAGATTAAAGCCTTCATGAAGGCAGCCAAGGATAGACAGAAGTCGTATGCTGATAAACGACGCAGGCCGATTGAGTTCCAGGTGGGTGACCGGGTTATGTTGAAGGTCTCACCTTGGAAGGGTATCATCCGATTTCGAAAGCGGGGTAAGTTGAGCCCAAGATATATAGGCCCTTTCCGAATCATCGCTCGAGTAGGAGAGGTGGCCTATAGACTGGAGTTACCGGATGAGTTAAGTGGAATTCACCCGACATTCCATGTATCTCATCTGAGAAAGTGCTTAGCTGATGAAGATATGATTGCCCACTGGAGGATATCGAAGTAGACGAACGGCTCAATTATGTGGAGCAACCAGTGGCAATCATCGATCTAAAGGAGAAAAGGCTGAGAAATAAAGTGGTTCCTCTTGTGCGTGTACAGTGCAAGCACAGGAAGGGATCCGAGTCAACGTGGGAGACTGAGGAAGAAATGAGACAACATTATCCACGTTTCTTCGAAGAATAAAAGGTTTCGGGGACGAAACCTATTTAAGGGGGTTGGACTTGTAACACCCGGATATTTATTATTTTGAAGCCGACGAAGGAAGGAAAAGAAATAAAGTCCAAAGTCGAAGGACCAAACTCGCCAACAAAAGAAAGTCGGGCAAGTGGGAGTATATAAGGGAGAGGGCAGCCCTTACCCTCTCCCCCACACTCACATTTTCAGCTATCAAAGAGAGGAGAAGAGAGAAAGGAAGAAAAGAGGAAGAAAGGGTCGATTCGGGTGGTTCGAGTGGCCAAAATCGTCGTGTAGCAAGCCAAATCGAAGCCCTTGTCGTTGTGCTCGTTTGTGTGAGTTTTAGGAGCCAAATTTTACTTGTTTTCAACCGATTTTGGGGCTGGAAAGCATCAAAACCCGTTTTTGTATGTGTATGTGTTTGACCCATTTGGGTGTGTTGCGTTTAGAGTATGATTCCGGGCTTGTGTATGCTTGTATGGTGTTGTGGTATGCATTCCTAAGGTCTAAGATGGTTGATTTAGGCTTAGAATGGGTTTGGATGAGCTTGGAGGCCGAAAATGGCAGATTGGGTTCAAGATGAACTCCATTCTGCATCAGCTAGGGCTATGCGACCGAATGAAGGCCATACGGCCGATTGAGAGGCGATTGAGGTTCATTCGCACGATTGGGATTCATTCGCACGACTAAGGGTTCAGTCGCACGATTGGGAGTCCAGTCGCACGATTGGGAGTCCAGTCGCATGGGGAGTCATACGACTGAGGGCCCAGTCGCATAGGTGCGTAGTCGCACGAGTCCATTCGCATGAGGTTAGTCGCATAAGTGCCCATTCGCATTAGTTCCATCTGCATGAGGTCCATACGCACGACTGGGTGTTCATTCGCATATATGTTCATCCGCATGAGTCCAATCGCATGATGTTCAGTCGCATGGAGGCCATGCGACTGAAGGGTGTCCATACGCCCGAATAGGGCTGATGCACCCGAAGGAAAGTGTAGTTCGACTTCTGACTTTCGGGGGAAAGTGCAGATGTAAGTTTTGACGTAAAGATCCCCGTAAGAGCATGTAAGATGATTGTTATGACCTTAGAAAGTATGTTGGGCATGATGATGATGATGTTGCATGTTTATGCATGTTATGTATGTATGATGTTGCGCTGTATGATGATGATGACTGTGTATGATATGTTCCTTATTATGATGTATGATTATCTTTCTGGTGGCTTTACGTGTCGTGTTAATGAATGAATGAAGTATCATGTAAAGTAAAGTGAAAGATAATAAAAGAGGAACATGAAGTAAGAATGCATGCATAAATGAATGATGAATGGATGAAGGAAAGGTTTGCAAGCACATATATGAGGTGAGCAACTCTGTGTTGCAAGAGACTCGGATAACATGCAATCGTTGAGATTGCCTATGAGGTGAGCAACCTTGTTGTTTCAAGAGACTCGAATAGCGTGCTATCGTTGATGTTGCCATGAGGTGAGCAACCTTGTTGTTGCAAGATACTCGGATAGCGTGTTGAGATTGGCAATGAGGTGAGCAACCCTATGGTTGCAACATACTCGAATAATGTGCAATCGTTGAGATTGCTATTGAGGTGAGCGACTTTGTCGTCGTAACAGACTCGGAAGAATGAACGTATGAAAAGAACAAAGGTTAACAAATGTGATGAAAGAATATAAAGACATTATCTGTGTATACGTATGATGAATGATCGCATAAGAAAAGGAATAGTTTTTAATGAAAGTAAAGTATGTTTTATTATATAACTAGAACTCACTCAGCAACGTTGACTTTTGTATGTTTTCCAGTTGGCAGGTAATGATTGCTGAGGATGGCACTGCAAGGCTACTCGGCTCTTTTGGGATGGCATCCATTTATAATACTTTTGTGATGTAATGCAAACATGTATTTTGTAAACGGATAATGATGTATTATTTGGCAAAAGTGTTTATAATGAAATGAGATGTCATTTTTGGATGTTTTTCCGCTGCAATATTTTCAAGAGGCAAATGCTTTTATATGTTTTATGTGCGATGAATGACCAACTGTAGGCGTCCCGGGAACGGGGCCTTACAGTTAACATGAATATTCATGGGGCTTTTGTTTAACACTTGAAATCGAGTATGATAATATGTGGAATTACCTGGTTTTGATGCAAAATCGATGGGAACAAACGGAAATTAAGCCGCGACAGAGGAGAGTTGATCCAATGTGGTTTGGTTGATGATAACCCAATTATTTGTAGGTTTAGCTTCTTTAAACGATGAGACATGAAAACCCTCTGTCAAATTGAGATAATGTTGTATAGAAGGTGGGGTTCGACTAAGTTGCAGGTTGCGGTAATGGTGATACTCGATTGAGGGGTGTTTGTGGATTTCAGATAAAATTATGTTGTGTAGGAGGATTGATTAAACCATCGTTTAGGTTCCAATTAATTCGATTATTATTGAGCTTTAATGTTTGAACGATTCTATGATTAAAGCTTCATTTACTCGGAGAGTTTGGGGTTCATAACGGTTATTTAACTCAATTAAAGTTCATAACCGTGTTCGAAACATTTCCACGAACCGGTTAAGAGCAGTTGGAGTTCAATTTTATGCGATTTACAAGCGTTTTGGACCTCGCAGGAGTTCGGCTGGAGGTGGCCGGAATCTTGGCCGAAAAAACGGGGTTAGGGGGGAAAAAGTTTTGGGTTTTAACAATTTACACCTTTAGTCCCTACGGTTTTAACTTTTGTTATTTTATGTAAAAACCTTTAATTAAAGTTTTCAAATTGACATAAATACCCCCTGAACTTAGTTAAACTTTAAGTTTTAAATATTATTTTAACGTATGAATTATTTAAATTTTATAAATTATTATTCCTATTATTATTATTATTATTATTATTATTATTATTATTTTATTATTATTATTATTATTATTATTATTATTATTATTATTATTATTATTATTATTATTATTATATTATTATTATATTCTATTTTACTAGTTTTATTATTATAACTTAGGTTAAGTTTTATAATAATAAGAAAAAGTAATAATTTTTAGTATTACTATTATTATTATAATAATTATTATTTCTATTATGAGATAAATTAAGTTATTAAGTTAAATTAACAAAGAACAAGCATAAACGAACCTTGTAGTTTCATTAATGACAAAAAGGCTCTTACAAGTACATAACAAAGTTAACCTTTAGTTACGAAAATACGAATGGTTACATGTAGATCTAAGAAGGAAGGAAGGCTGAAAATAATGGTAATTAGGGTTTTTAGTGGGTCTGGTTGGCAGGGGTGATGACTGTTGTGGTGGTGAAGGGCGGTTGTGGTGGAGTGGGTTATGGTGTTGTTTGTAGGTCGATGGTGGAGTGGGTTGTGGTGTTTATGGTGTTGATGGCTAGTGGCGTCGGTGGGTGGTGGTGGATGTAGAGAAAAGAGGAAGAAGAAGGTGTGGGTGGTGGTGTCGATAGGTGGTGATGGATGTAAAGAAAAGAGAAGGAGAAGAAGAAGAAGAAGAAGTTTTTTTTAATTCTAAAGGGCATTTTAGTCTTTTTATAAAATAATTAACGGACAATCTAACGACATTAGTGTTTTCGATACAAATGGATATAAAATTGAAACGTTAGGGAGAAGATGACAATTTTGAAATCGTAGGGATGCAAGTGGTTAAAATGAACAAAAATTAGGGATACAAATGGTGATTTACTCTTAAAAGAAACACTTGAAATTCAAACTTGAATTTTTGATTGAAGATTAACATCATCCAATTAGTTCCATCGATGCTCCTACATCATTTGATCATCGAGATGCCATGAAACTTAAAGGAATTAGACAAGCAAAAGAATATAAATCATGTTTTATTTTAACCAAAACCTGTCAAAATGATTACATACAACTTCCAATTGCAAGATTTAAAATATGAAAATGATCACAACTCAAACTCACAAGGAATAAAGACTCAACAAGATATTATACGATATCGAATTTAAGGACGATCTAATTACTTTATTTTAGAATTTCAAAGATTAAATTCCACAAAAACCAAGAATTTAAAGTGAAAAAAATCAAAATAAACAAGGACATAGGTCATATGATGGATCGTATGAATCAAGAAGTTATGCAAATTGTAGCACAGATTACAAAATTCATTAAGTGTGCATCAACTCACTTATGATTTAACGATAACAAATCCCATATCACATGTATTTTTTTAAGTGATTCAAGAATCAAATCTCAATAAGCATATATACTATTATTTAAGAGAATGATTTTTTTTTTAAAAAATCCAGATTACATTACCGCAGACCAAAATGCAATTTTGAAAAGCAAGTGTCATTGAAAAATGTATATTTAAGAGTATCATTGACAAATGTATACTAGAACCAAGAGGTTTAAAACTTGAACCAATTCGATATGGGCTGGTAGGTTTTGATAATTGAAATTCTGGTTTTATCGTTATTACATGCATAACCTATATGGTTTAACTGTATAAATTTGTTTCTTTTTATTTGTAAGAATTTTAAGTAACAATTCAACACTACTCCTAAAAATAAGTAAAGTAAATCTAAGATTACCAATATAAAAAGAATAAAAGAAATTCCGAGTTGGAAATAATGAGGAATTACATAAAATAAAATTAAAAGGAAAAATTAAAAGAATATTCAGATGTCCTTTCCCTAATGAAAAATCCAGTTTCTTCTTCCCCTCTCCTACATCTGAACATTACTATTACACTAGAAACATACATTCTGAAAAGAATTTCAATGGCAAAATGACAGCATTTTTAATGCTTTTACGCCACCATCTGCTCTTGCTCTATGTACATGTGCTCAATCCACTGCGACAATTTCTCTCCACTGTGCTACTTCCGCGGTGAATCATTCCTCTCAACCCCAACATCTTTAACCAAAGTATTATTATATTCACCGATGAGACATGTGGTTCCTGATTCACATTCACCGCTGCACAACCACCGTATCCGAAAGATGCAGATTTCGTAAGCTTAGTTGCATCTTCACCACTGAACCCCCACTCCAGCTCGGCTCGGTCAATGAATGCGTTGTTTCAAGGAACCAGATCTCTTGGCGATCTTCCCATTCAGTTCAAGACAATGATCGAACACCACGATCGCGCTGAAAAATCTATCCTCCCTCTCCAACGAAAGGCGGTGATTTCAAAGAATAAATGAATCAGGGTGATTCGGTCTAAGGGAAAGAAACCCGAGGGCTATTTTTGGATGATGTAGCCATACTGGGCTCCGAACAGCCCAACTGCGATGACCTATCCCCCAGCCTAAACATCTATGATCCAAGATACCGTAAATTGACGGTATCCTGGAGCTAGGGTGTAACATAGCCTCCACATCTTTGCATAAATACATGGCATCCAAACGCGATTAGGGACGATGAAGACGCATCCATTTCTTCACATTAGGTTTTAATCTGGCTACAAAATAGCCCAGCGCTTGTGACTCCGGCAATGGAGGCACCAACGACAACAGATACTCAAAATCATTAATATAATCCTAAATCGAATCTAATTTGCTCATAATGGAATGGAATGAAATGAAATTGAGAAACTAGTATAATTTTTAAGTAAAATTATGTTTGAGGTGAAACATTCCCTTGGGTTTACATTTTATTACCCACTCAAACATAATTTTACTTAAAAATTATACTAGTTTCTCAATTCCATTCCATTCCATTTCATTCTTCCAACCAAACGCTCCCTAATTGTTTCATCCAAGCAAGAACCACCTTCCAAAACTCACTAGATTCCAAGCGATCATTGTTCAAAACCGTCAAGGTTTTCATGATTTCAGTCACATCACTTTGAAGCTATCTAATCTAAAGCTTCTTGAGCATCTAAGCGAGTGTTTGTACGAGTTTTCATGAAGACGGATCAAAGGAACAACAACATGAATTACAAATATGATACAAATATGAATACAAATATGATACAAATATGAATACCCAATTAAGAAAATAAACAGTAGTTGTGATGCAACAGGGAAGAAGATGAAAAGAAGGTTATTGTTAATGGAAAAAAGGGAAAGAATTACAATGATACCCATAGCTATGCTTTCTCTCTATGCATAATGCAGGCGCACTTAAATCTAAAAAACTTATGCCTAGCTCGCTCTCCTTTATTTCTACTATATATATAATACTCTTCTCTAACAAACTCTTAATCACTTTTTGGATTGACACATTTACCCCTTCTAAAATAAACTAATAATTCTTTTGAGGTCCGTGGATTTGCATCAGTGGTGCTCGACGAGTTGTTATTCCATAGATCTGACGATATTTATGTATTCGTATTAGTTGAATTGATGAGCATTGATAGACACTCACTTTTAAATTTTGGAAATTTGTGAATAATTTAGTTTTTGATTTGAGCAACATTAGATGTTTGTCCAATAAACTAATTTCGCTTATACATTCACTTTTAATATGGTGGTTGTTTCTCAAAACCTCCAGATCAACACCAACACTTTGGTCAATTGGCTATTCTTGTAATTTTCCTTAAATTAAATACCGGAGCCTAACTACTATCCAAGCAGTAACCCCAACAGGCGTGACTACTTGACATCACCGTATTAGCAGTTACAACTAGTGCAAATCAGTATTGAATACTAATGCAAATTCAGTACTAAAGACACGGGCTTGAAGTTCAGTGTCTAGCACTGCTGATTAACTCCAAGTACCAGCATGAATCTCTTTATAGCAACATCATATGATGCATAGCAAACATGCTACAATTGTTTATGATTAGTTAACTCAACTAAATGGTAACGAGGTACCTATGCTTTATGAAGAAAAACCAAAATAAAAAACTTGCATAGCAGGTAACTAAACCATTAACTACACGCTAGTTGATAAATGGCATTTCTATCAGCAAATTCAAATAAATGATTTTCAAATGACAGTTTAAACTAATAGAGTTGTAGATTTTAACTACTGAAATTGGAGTACAAGCATAATAAAGGGACTAAAACTAACAATCCTGCAAAGCAAACCATATCCTAAAAGAACAAGTCCAAATTACTTTATAACCATTTATATAATCTTGTAGAAAAGATAGACATTCTACTAGCAAACATAGATGATATTCAACATGTTTGATAGCAACTCAGGTTTACTGTTCACGGGCGTGCCTTCTTTGTGCTGCAAGAAGGGCATTTGTACTGCTTGATACTTTCAGCTTTTGCAGGTGTTATTTTCACACACTTACCATGATACCACCTCTCACAGATGTCACACCCAATCCAGAATTCATCACCACTGTAATTCCCTCCACAGCTCCCACAAAGGGTTTCCCCATGCTCGTCTTCATCTTCTGCATAACTCTCATCATAAATTGTTGGCGTGCCTTTTGATTGGCCGTCATTCGTCCTCTGCAACCAAAACATACATTATGAGTCAACACATGACACGTTTTGACCTGAGCCCCACATTTTCCCACCTTTAATTTACCTTTGTGCTGGATCTGGATTTGTTGCCATTATCCATATTGGGCTTGTCCTTCACATTCTTCCTCTCTGTGACGACTTCAAACACGGTGGGTAGGTCATTTATCAGGGTGAAGAGACGCTTCCTGTACAACTCAGATTCAGGGTCTTTAGCCATAAACCAGTAACCAAAACCTAAAGAGACTACAAGCTCCTATCAGGTATGACATGTCTGTAATCTAGTCGCATTAAAACACCTCTATACCTAGTTATCACTAGTGGTGTCAATCATATCGGGTTGAATTGCTAAACCCAGACACGACCCATATGTTAGTTTATCTGGGTTAAAGACATCAGCCCGACACTGGACACACTTTAAATGGTGTACCCCAAACATGACCCGCTTTAAACATGTCAAATGGGTTGGTAGGTTGTAATCAAGTTGTAAGCATGTAGAATAGGATGGTGGGTCACTGGGTTGTACAAAATGGGTTAGCAGTCTGTAAATGGTCAAGCAGGTCAGCCTGTTAATTAAACGGGTTGACAGGTCGACTTGTTTAATTAAACGAGCTAAACAGCACAAACCATACAAAATCCTGTTATTAAACGGGTTAGATATGAAAACCTAAACTTGGTTATTTTTGTGTCATGCGAAAAAATGCCACTACCAGTTATCACTTCAATTTCCCAAAAGATTGATAATTTGACTGAACCAAATGTCATTATCACTTGCCAAAAGACTGATAATTTGACTGAACCAAATGTCAATGTGATCTTCACCAAAATTGACAAAGGACCACCATAGTCTACAAATAAATGCAGGGTTTTTTTTTTCAGTTAGCAAAAATGTTTTCTTCCTTGAAATCTAAGCAACTTCAGTCTTAATATACTGTAATTTGGATGATCATTCTAAAATATGAAAGATATCCAGCTACAGAAAACATGGTCAGCATGTCCACTGGTGAAAAACAACCATTTTAATTTATGAAAAACACCCATTCTAATATACTGTAATTTGGATGATCATTCTAATATATGAAAGATATCCAGCTACAGAAAACATGGTCAGCATGTCCACTGGTGAAAAACACCCATTTTAATTTATGAGTTTTTGACAGAACAGACAAACCAAAAGAGAGAAATGTGACTTCATTCACAAAGGTATGAATGAAAATGCAGTGAAACAAGATTATAGTCAGATGTAAGAAACAATGGATAAGATAGAAAGCACCTCTCATTCCTATTCAAACGAGCACCAAAGTAGAAAGCAACTGCCAACAACCAAGAATCAGTATGCACAGCCACCAATGACAGCCAGTCTCTTCTGTGCATCCCATCTCTTGCAAAGTTAATTCCCAACGCTGGTTCTGGAAGTTCTGGCGGGACTTCCTCTGCTGGAAGTGTAACTTCCCATGTTTCATTTGGATGTCCATACAAACACAAATTCTCCTTCTCTACAGGTTCATAATCATCAAATTAACCAATATTTAGTCATTAATAGCTAAACCAATTAAAGTTGGTTTGGAAAATTAAGCAATCAATCACAAGTCCCAAAGAATCATACTCAGGTATCTTCACAGAACCTTGGTAATTTCAAGTTCCTAAAGTTCGATACCCACTGTTTAGCATTAGACTGAAGGCTGAGTATTTATCCAAAAGCTTTCTTATTTTCCAAATTCAGAAAACAAAATTCATAAATTGATTGCATTAACCACTGTGTATTTAAATGTAGCTCATATATTTTACTTGAATACCAATTATGAAGTTATAACATGGTCCTTCAACTCTTCAATAATAATCAAATGAAGTTTTTCTTTCTTAATATGCACAAATTCAATGCATCAACAATAGATGGATTATCTAATTTAAGTCCCTAAGAACATATAAAAACGGAGCAAAAGCGACAAAGATGAAGGTTGACTTTAAAATAAGTTAGCAAAAAACACATCAAAAGAAAAGGACATGCCTCCAATTCATACGACTAGCTTCTCACTCAACTACAAATTCACTTTCAAAAAACTGACGAAATTCATATAAATTTAAAGATCAAAATCACTTCAAAAACAAAACCAACACTATTAGGGTATCGTGTAAAAAACGTGAAGCTCATATCACAAATTTGTCCAAAATAACTCGAATTATGCAAGTGCATTTGAACACGAAGGTATACCTGGATCGCAGGTTGCGTAAAATTCATCAACATCTGCGACAAAGCAAGATCAAACAAAAATAATTATAAAAAAATAGAAAATATACGGAGTAAAAAGTTAAAAAAATCGACAACCTACAAAACTGGAAGACGAATCACATACCGTAAGTGAGAGCACGAACGATTCCGGATCGACGAGCGCTGTAATCCTTGAAGATCTCTTCGACGGTACGAGGGCTTGAGGAAATTGCAGCCATTTCCATAAATAGTAAATGAAAAACTTTCAGATCTGAGAAGGTGGAGACAGATGGAGTTGGGAGAAGGAATCAGAGGTGTTGATTTTGTTCGGCCATATGAAGGTTCAGTGAGAAGCGATCACAAGATGCATTTGCCGTCGATCAGATGGGAGGTTAAAAAGGGGGAAGGACTGGCTATCCGAACGAATTTTGACCTTTTTACGGATTGATCAACTTACAGCCGTCCGATTTTGATTTTCTCTTTTTCCTACTTTTTATGTGTAATATGTAATGTAATAAATCTTAAATCTAGGTGGGAGAGATCTTTTTTGCGTTTCCATTTTTTTTTTTTTTCTCTTTACCACCTCCATATTGTCTCCAAGTGCTGAATTGCCCTTCTAATATTGCTTTCGTGCAATCACCCTCTGACATTAGCATTAGTGACGGAATCAAGAAATTTTTTCACTACAGTCATAAATTTTCGGTTCATGTTTTCTTATATGAATTACTTTTACTGGGTCGAGTCGTCTATATAAAACATTTTTACCGGATGTGAGTAAATATGAAATCAATTTTTATAACTTTATATTAAAATTTTATGAATACAACTTAAGTATTATTATGTGCGACTTGTTATAATACTCACTTCAAAACCGATAATTTTTTATACGAATTACATATATACATATATATACATACATATACTATATATACATACATAACAGACAATACAGATATACATACATAGAGATACAGATATATACATATATACATACAGATATATACAGATATACATAGATATACAGATATATTTACATATATAGATATATACAGAGATATATATATATAGATACGGATATATAGATATATAGACGAGAGAGATATATATATATAGAGATATATAGATAGATATATATATAGAGATATATATACATATATACATATAGACATATAGATACATAGAGAATACATATACTATATATAGAGAGGGATAGAGAGATAGAGATCTAGATATATATAGATAGAGAGAGATCTCTCTCTATCTACTATTCTCTATTATAGTCCTCTCTCTCTATCTCTAGATAGATCTCTCTCTCTCTCTATATATATAGATAGATATAGATATAGAGAGAGAGATATCTAGAGGAGAGGATCTATACTGGAGATATGGATATAGAACTCTAGATATCTCTCTAGACACTATATATACATAGGAATAAGGACATATATATATACATATATATATATAGATAGATCTATATATATCTCGATAGATATAGAGAGACATATATAGATAGAATATACGGGGGATATATAGAATACAGAGATAAGACATCTCTCTCTCTAGATACATATATTTACATATATATAATATACATCTATAGAGAGATAGATAGATATAGAGATAGATCTCTCTATCTCATACTCTAGATCTCTAGATATATAGTAGAGATATCTCTCTCCGTAGATATCTCTAGAGTCTCGGAGAGAGAGAGATAGAGACGTAGAGAGATAGGAGATATACGGAGAGAGATATCTCCGTAGAGAGAGATAGACGGATAGATATAGAGACGTATAGATAGAGATATATACGTATATATATATATAGACGTATATAGATATATATATATAGACGTAGATATATATATATATAAGATATACGTAGATATCTAGAGATAGATATATCTCTATATATAGATATATCCTATCTCTCTCTAATCTATAGATCTCTCTACTCTCTATCTCTCTCTAGATATCTACCTCTATATATACTGTGTATATTATATCTAATGATATATATATATATATATATATATATATATATACACACGTGTATATATATATATATACGTATATATATACGTGTCTATATATATACACAATATATCTGTATACGTATATATATATATATATATATATATATACGTATATATATATATATATATATATATATATACGTATATATATATATATACGTATATATATACGTGTATATATATAACACATATATATATATGTATACGTATATATATATCTATATATATACGTATATATATATATAATTATACGTATATATATATGTATACGTATATATATAGATATATACGTATACGTATATACGTTATATATACGTATACGTATATATATATACGTATATATAGATTTAGGTTCAAAATTCAATGGGTTTAGGTTCAAAATTCAATGGGTTTGAGCTATTGGGTTTGAATTGAGCTTACACTCAATAATTTAGTTTTCCATACAAAAGCCTATAAACTGTTAAAGTGATGGAGAGAGAGAGAGAGAGAGAGAGAGAGAGAGAGAGAGAGAGAAGAGAGAGAAGAGAGAGAAGAGAGAGAAGAGTGAGAGAGAGAGATCGAGAGAGAGAGAGAGACGAGAGAGAGCGAGAAGAGAGCTGATCGAGAGAGAGATGAGAGAGAGAGAGAGAGAGATGAGAGAGAGAGAGATACTCGACTCGAAGCTCTGAGACGAGACGAGAGAGAGAGATCTCGAGAGCTCTCTAGCTCTCTCTCTACGTCTCTAGAGAGTAGAGGCTCTCTCCGCGAGAGGAGATCTCTCTCGCTCGAGAGAGACTCCTCGCTCTCTCTCTCTCATCTCCTCTCGAGGAGTCTCTCTCTCTCCTCTCTCTCTCTCTCTCTCTCTCTCTCTCTCCTCTCTCTCTCTCTCTCTCTCTCTCTCTCTCTCTCTCTCGTCTCTCCTCTCTCTCTCTCTCTCTCTCTCTCTCTCCTCTCTCTCTCTCTCTCTCTCTCTCTCTCTCTCTCTCTCGCTCTCTCGAGCTCTCTCTCTCTCTCTCTCTCTCTTCTCTCTCTCTCTCTCTCTCCTCTCTCTCTCTCTCTCTCTCTCGAGAGTCTCTCTCTCTCGAGAGGAGACTCTTCTCTCTCTCTCGAGAGCTCTCTCTCTCTCTCTCTCGCTGAGAGCTCGAGAAGAGAGAGAGAGAGAGAGCTCTCTCTCTCTCGAGAGAGAGAGAGAGCTCTCTCTCTCTCTCTCAGAGAGAGAGAGCTGCTCTCTCGAGATCTCTCCTCTCGCTCTCTCTCTCGAGAGAGAGACGAGAGAGCTCGAGAGATCTCAGAGCGAGAGAGAGCAGCTCTCTCAGAGAGAGAGATCTCTCAGAGAAGAGAGAGAGATCTCGAGAGAGAGAGAAGAGAGACGAGAGAGCGAGTCTCTCTCTCTCTCTCGAGGAGAGAGAGAGAGAGAGAGAGAGAGAGGGAGAGAGAAGAGAGAAAGAGATGAGAGCGAGAGAGAGAGAGAGAGAGAGAGAGAGAGAAGAGAGAGAGAGAGTCACCACAGAGGTTTGAACAAGCGACCTTGGAATGGTGAAAGAATCAACATCAAGGGTATAAACTGTTGCGGCACAATAAATAATCTATTAGTTTTTTTCAAGCAGTTATATTAATGGGGTCAAGCCTAAAAAAAATAAGATCATTAGAAATTTGTGTAGCATAAGCACTAAATAAATTATAAAAATTACTGGGGTCACTTGAGCTATTGTTAACGACATACTTCCGCCCATGATTAGCACATAAACACATTAAACCTTTAGTGAACGTTTGGTAGAAAGTTCGTTAAGTAGTTATTCACGTGAATAAACAAATGAACATAAAAACTTATGTTGTTCGTTCATTTACATTGTGGTTGGTTTTTTATTATTTATTTACATTCGGTAATATATGTTTGATTATGTATATTCCTTACCATTTGGTTAAGTTTTATATTTATTAACTTCTAAACTACTATGACAACTAAAAGATTATAATGTAACTAAAAGCATAGAATTTCATATTTATTAAATAAGATTATAATATCAACATAAAATAGTTTTTAGTTTAAAACCAAAATCATTATCTTTAATATCATTGTTATAAATATATCTAAAAAATGATTTCATTGTTATTATATACTATACAAAATGCAACTGGATGTCCTGTAAAGTACAAAGATTTAAGCAGAAATGTACAACTTCTCAATGCATGTATATGTTTTAAAATGAAATGGGCAAATGACCACTGCAATGTCTCTTCGCTTAGGGTTAGGGAAAATATGTGGTTCCATATAGAAGAGGATTAGATGGATGTCTTATGTGTGTGAGAGAGAAAAATCAGTTTGCTTGCTGCTTCACCACCTCCAAATACCGTGTAATCACGGGAACGGGGAAGATGATTTGAGACTAAAGAATGTTTTGAATGGTGACGATGTTTCGCATATCCGGCGACCCGATCCCTGATATGCTCCGTGACCGCCGCCTCTGATTTGCCCTATGACCAACACATCGACCTTCCCACCGCTTCCTTTAGATCTGCTCCATGATCGACATCGACATCCTTGATCCCCGCTATAGAAAAGAAGATGTTGGATCAAGTAAGGCCGGTGCAACCAAAACAAACACTTAGACAATTTTGGTGCAACTAATGAAGAACTTCCGAAGGCAAATGCTGAGCTTCCGAAGGTTAAGTCTGAAGAAGCTTCCGAAGAGAAACTCCAACTTCCGAAGACAATGTCTTTCTTTCGAAGTTCAACACTTAAAAGAAACCAAGACACTCACTTTCGAAGTATGAAGACCTAAAGAATGTCTCAAGCCTCGGAAGAAGTGGCCTATTCCGAAGTATAAGTGGCTTTGGAAGAACTGTTCTTCCGAAGCCAGTTAACCTTCGGAAGAACCTACTATGAACCGGTGCACATAAGTATGGTCCTTCTGACACTCCGCTGTAAATCTCTGATATACTGTATGGTGCTTTCCCACGCCCATGTAGTTGACCATACTTTATCTCCCAGGAAAGGAGATATGTACAAGCTGGATATTGTCACACCACGACCGACGACGGAATCATCGGGGCGGACGAATGTGAAACGATTGTTCATAGCTCATGGAATTAAATAAGTTGAAATAATATTAAATGGCATTTTTCATTAAATAATACTAGACAATTAAGTCATTACAATACAACAAAGGATTTAACAACAACATAAGATATTTAATTAAACTAAGTCCAAGTCCTATATGAGCAAGAATAATTCCTCAAGTAGCAATCCTGAAACATGTTAAAAATAAAGGGTCAACTTCGAAAGTTGGTGAGTTTCCATGGGTTAAACATACATATATATATAAAAGATTTACAAGTAGCAATTTATGTCAATGGTTATGAATTATGCAAGTTTATAGAACACATATAGCTACAATCAAACCTTGACCAAGATTAAGATTACAAGTTTATAACGATTAAGTAAGTGTACTTGGTTCCCATGATGAACAAGTCATACGTCATCAGGAGCCGGCAATACATCGGCTTTAGCACCAAATAGGCTTGTCAGGTCCATAGATTTATGACTTTACCAAGCTAGCAATAGTTAATGATTGTCAACATATAATGTATCTCATATAACACTCGCAATAATACCAATAACCATGACAAAAAGGTAAAGATGCATTGCATGTGCATTTACAAGTATCAAGATGTTTACAAGTGTAAGTTTATAAGATTAATATGTTTCACCCCAAAGGATGTGAAATCAAGTAAAAAGGAGCATGAAGAACTCACATGGAAAACTCACAAGATGTAAGATGCACTTAAGATAACAATAAGAAAATAAGATTGCTCCAACGATTTCTTCACGATTCAACCTAATGGTTGATGTCTCAGAATTAGAATAAAGATAAGATTCAAGAGTAAATATGAATTAGGGTTTCATTTGGAATTTGGGCGTTTTAATTAAATCAAATAAAATAAAATAAAACAATCGATTATGTCTTGGTTCAATAAAGATGGAATAAGTCAATTAAGATTGAGAATGATAATGGTTGATTCAATAATTTAATATATTGATTTTTTATTAAAGATTAAGTATAATATGCGAAAGGAAATAATTAATTATTTAAAATTCGATAAAGATAATTAATTGAATACTTATTTAAATGTCTTGCAAAATTATTTAAAATTATTTAAAAATATTTTATAAAGTTTTTAAATGTTTTAGATGAGCTTTATAAAGGTCTTATGATATCAAAACCTAAAAAAAATAAGAATAGAGAATAATAGATATTTATATTTTTTAAAAATTCAAGAATTTAAATAAAAGTTTAAGGAATAAATTTATTACTAATTATATATAACATGGTTAAATGAATAAATAAATAATTAATTATTAAATAATTATTTAAATAATAATTTGTATAATTAATTATTTAAAGAATTTATAATATGTAAGTTTGAAGTGTTTTAAAATAATCCAAGTTTGAGCTATAATATATTTATAATATATAAATGACTTAATAATATTTTTATAACCTTTTTATTCTTAAAAAAATAATTAAATTTAAGAATTATAAGTTTTAAAATCTTTAAAAATTAACTTAATAATTTCTGAAATGTTTTAGTTAACAAAATAATTTTTTACTTTGATTTAATAACATATTAGTATAATTTTTGAAGTTAAAAATACATAAAATTGGCTTAAAAATGAAATGTCGGAGGCTGGGTTCGAACCCCAGACCTCCGGTTTAAGGGTGTAGAGTGGTAACCAGTTGGGCTAGTAGCCCAGATTTGGTTAAAATTATCATTTTGCAAAATCTCCCAATTCACAAGAACCCTAGAATCGATTTGGATCAAATTGAACATGAACTCGAAGTTGTTAACAGAAAATGTGGATTTACTGGACCTAACCCGTAGCTCCCCTGTGTAATAGGGTGATGCTACCAAAAAAAAGTCCTACATGCAATCAGAGAACCTAGGAGTTTCTCCCGGAGTATGTACATGGAGGACTCACCACCCTCACTTGTAGTTATGTATACTCAACAACCTCCTCAGGCCCACATTGATGTGGACTCACTCATTCAAAGCTTGTTTGAGTAGGGTATACCAAGGGAAATGCCTACTCCATCTCACCCTGTAAAAAATCCAATAGTGGGATGAATGTATTGTTGGACCAAAAGAACCAATGAGCCTGATCAGAAAAACCTCTAAGTCCTACAGACATTACAACTGCTGAAGTAGATCACAACAGCTGAAGACATCAGCTGATTACAAAGGTCTGAAGACAAAGTCTGAAAGTAAAGAACTGAAGATAAAGTCTGAAAGTGAAGTACTGAAGACAAAGACTGAAGAGCAGAGTGATCAGTAGTTGTCACAACAGCTGAAGTTGTTAACTTCAGTAGTTGTGATGGTTTTTCCTTTTCAGTACTTGTGATTTTTCCTTTCAGTAGTTTATTGTTTTAGTAGTTATAGGTCAGTAGTTTTATGTTTTTGTACTTAGCATTCTCCGAGATGTGATTAGTTGTTGAGAACATTTCAGTAGTTTGCATTATTCCAGTTGTTTGTATAATTCTGTTAGATGTCACTATCAAGTGACATCAGCAGACGTCACATTCCTCTATATAAGGGATGTTGACCTAGTTGTATTCTAACCGAAGCATTACGCGTGAATGAAAACATTCCTTTAACAGAAATATTCTCTCTCTATAATTGTCATTGAGTGTTTGCATATTCATCATTTTCTTGCTTGAATTCGATCTTATTTTGTTATATTCCGCTGCAAAATTCAAATCTAATTGATCCGATCCTATCAAATGGTATCAGAGCTGGTTAATCATTGATCGATCTAACAATTGATCATTGAAACTGCTCTTTTGATAGCGAAGTTTGATCGAATTAGCATTTTTGCAAGAATTGATTATAGAGTTTGATTTTCTGTTGCTTCCGGTTAATTACTTGAGATTTTAATTGTGTTTTCAAATTGTGTTGTTGAGTTTTCAAACTAGACTGATTTTAATCTCATTGAATTCGATTGAATTAGTAAAAATGACTACTTCAATCAATGATCCTCATAATACTGGCTCCTCAACTAAGCCTCCGATGCTTGTTAGGAGTGAGTATAACATATGGCAACGCCGAATGCTCCATCACCTGTCTGTTAACAGTTCAGGTTGTTGGAAGTCTGTGGTTCATGGACCATACAAGCCTATGGTGAGTAATCCTGAAACAAATGAGATGGTTCCTAAGAAGAAGGAACAATATTCTGATGAGGATTTAAAGCTGTTTGAGATTGATGCTAAAGCCCATGGAATTCTGGCCATGGCACTGCCTAATGAAATCTATTCTGGGTTTATGCATCATGAAACTGCTTATGATCTCTGGGTTGCTCTGAAGGAACAATTTGGAGGAACTGATGAGGTCTTAGCAAACAACAGAGAAATCCTTGCCCAGCAATATGAGACATTCTCTCATAGGAAGGGTGAGACATTGACTCAACAGTTTGAGCGGTTTTCATGTTTGATCTCTGAGTTAAAAATGGTTCAACATGAATACACAAACAGCCAGATGAATAACAGATTCCTCAGATCCCTGCCTGAGAGATGGGACACTTACACCATTGTCCTACGCTCTAGTGCAAATCTGGATACTCTATCTCTCACCCAACTTTATGGGAAACTCTTAACATTTGAGAGAGAGATAGAACAGAAAAGGAAATTATCATCATCTAGAAAGCTCACTGATGACTTTGTACCAGGTAACACTGCTCTGGTTGGTCATGAGTCTGAATATGCTTCATCTGAAAGTTCATATGATGAGCATATTGATTTCTCTTCAAACAGCGGAAATCATGCTTTTGTTGGAGTTGAGGGAAACTCTGGTTTTAATGTTGATAATTTGTGTTTTATGATGGATGATCTGAAAGGAATTGCTGATGATGATCTGGAAGAGATGGATATTCTGAGCCAGATGGCATTGATCAATATCAGATCTCAAAAGGTTTACAAAAGAATAGGTAGAAAATTCTGTCAGGATCAGTGATCACAAGTTCGATGGATTAGTGAGTAATGCAGCGGAATAAGATCAAGAATTAGACAAATTATAGCAAGAGTTTGATATTTGTAAACAAATACGAGAGAATATATTTCTGTGAAAAGGAATGATTCAATTATACCAACTATTTCTATTCAATCATTCACATTTTACAATAAGGTTGACACTCCTTATATAGAATGCAATCACTGCTGCTATCACGGGATAGTGACAACTGGCAGATCTATTACAAAAATAACTAACACTTAACAAACTACTGAAATGTTCACAACTACTGAGAACATGTCAGAGTGCTAAGTATAAAACATAAAACTAGTGATAAGAAACTACTGAAACTACAACGACTGAAGAACAAGCTCTTCAGTCGTTTTACAAAACTACTGAAAATAAACTACTGAAAGTAAACCGTCATAACTACTGAAGAAGTCCTCTTCAGCTGTTATGACAACGTCTGATACTTGGTCTTCAGCATTTGTCTTCAGACTTTGTCTTCAGCACTTGTGTTTAGACTTTGTCTTCAGCACTTGTGTTCAGACTTTGTCTTCAGCACTTGTGTTCAGACTTTGTCTTTAGCACTTGTGTCTTCAGACTGTCTTCAGCACTTGTCTTCAGACTTTGTCATCAGGTGTTGTCTTCAGCTGTTGTGGACTTCAGTAGTTGTTGTGACGTCTGTGGGACTTAAAGGTTTTTCTGATCCGGCTCATTGGTTCTTTTGGTCCAACAAATTCCCTGGTCTCTCCGTCAAAACCAAGGTTGGTTTTGACAAGAGTAAGTTGAGATGTCACAAGTGCCATAGACTTGGACATTTTGATAGAGAGTGTAGATCATCTGGATCTAACTCATCTGCACCCTTTGTGACTTTTCCAAGTAATAGCTCACAATCTAAAGGGCAACATTCTACCAGTTCTGATCATCATTCACAACATCAATCATCTCCTGCATACTTTGTCCCTCAAAGCCCAATGCCATATCCTTATCCATGTTTTAACATGCCTCAGTCTGGTCAAGTTTCTGTACCCATGGCTCAACAACCACATGCTCTACCTGATCCTCAACCATCTCAACCAAATCAGCAATCTCAATCTCAATCTCATCAGAGCTTTTTCACCCCTGAGGTTGTTGACTGGAGCAGTCTACCAGATGATGTCTCTGGTTATTCTGAACAATTTGCTGGTGCTGGTCAACATGGTGGTGAAAACCCTTTTGGAAACCTTGCTCTAATGGCCTTGGAATCTACTGATGAAAACTCTTCATCATCACAGGTACCACAGGTATCTTCTGAGGCTAAGGCCAAGTTATGTACTGAATCATGCATAGCTGCCTTTGTTTCTATTAGGGAAGCAAATGTAGCTTTAATTAATCAAAACCTTGACCTAGAAAAAGCAATTTCCAAAAGAAAAGCTGAGTTTGAGTCTGTTTTAAAAGAGAAGGATGAGGAGATTTATAAACTTAAGTGTCAAATTACTGATGAAAAAGCAAAGGTAGAGCTCATTCTAGAAAATCACAAGAATCTCAAAGAAACACTTACAGCTACCCAAGTTGATTGTGAACGCTGGGTAACATCATGCAAGGGATTTGAAATGCTTCTCAGTAAGCAAACAGCTTCTAATGTGAAGTTTGGGATTGGGTATAATCATACCATACCTCCTACAGATTTTACTCCCAAATTAGAAGTAAAATCTGAGGATGACTGTCATTCCCAAACCACATCATCAGGTGTTTCATCCTCAAATGATAATTCAAAATCTAAGGATGAAGATAGTATGAGTACCTCAGCTAATCAAATTACTGATGGTCCCACTGCTTCGAAACACTTGATCAAGAAGAGGCTGAGAAATTCAGGTGTTGTTCCACAAGGTACTCAAAGTATTGAAGGGAAAAACACAACACCTGAAGAGCATTTCAAATCAGAGGGAAACAAGCATTCCTTGACAACTGCTGAAAAATCTATCAGGCATCTCAAAAGTACTGATAGAAAACCTCTGAAGAACAAATCTTCAGTTGTTGAAAATCCTTCAGTACTTTCCAAAAGTACTGAAAGGAAGAAAGTACTGAAGAACAAATCTTCAGTAGTTTCATCATCTTCAGCAGTTGATCAAGAAAAGATGAAAAGAAAGCCATGTGAAATATGTGGTTTGTTTAATCATCTTACTGATGAATGCTGGTATAACAAGGGTTTAAAATTCAACAAAGAGAAAGTCATTAAGAAGGAAATGCATAAAATGAAAAATGAATTTCAAACCAAGTTTGTACCACAATCATCTCATTCTGATAAACCTAAGCTTTCTTAAAAAATCACAAAGCAGGAAGAGGTTTGTCAAACAACAGCTGCAAATATTCCTCAGGGAATATTAAAAACTCAGACTAAGTCTGTGTCTTTTCAAAAGAAGAATGTAGTGAATCACAAGAACAAATCATCTACAAGTACCGATGTGTCAACTGAGTTGAAAACTCTGACAACCAATCAGACACAACTTGTGATGATGGTTCAACATCTATTGGGAAGTGTTAACCAATTAGATGTTTCTGTGATTAAACCACTGAAAAGGACACCTAAGCCAAAATCCAAGGAATCCTTTTCAGCACCTTCTACATCTTCAAAGGCTGTTAATCATGCACAATCTGTTAGTTTAACAATTGTTGATGAAAACAGACCCAAAACCAAAAAGGTTTGGGTCTCAAAGGCTAACTAATGTTTGTGATAAATGCAGGGTTCTTCAGCATGCCAAAGAAGCATCTGGTATGTAGACAGTGGAGGATCTATGCATATGACAGGGAGCAGCTCTCTTCTTCATGATTATTCTCAAAGGAAGAAGAGATTTGTTTCTTTTGGAAATGATGCCAAGGGTTACATCATTGGGAAAGGTTTTGTCTCAAATGGGGAGATAAGATTTGATGATGTTAACCATGTGGAGAACCTCAAATACAATCTTTTGAGTGTCAGTCAAATGTGTGATAAAGGGCATGTTGCACTTTTCACAAGTCAAAACTGTAGGATTCTGTCTTCCAAAGTTTTGCACAAGATTGACAAGATATTGGATGAATATGCTCTCCTGAAGGCCAACAGGATTGGAAGAGTATATGCTTTAGATCTATCAAAGAAAATTGATCTTAAAGGCCATCCATGTCTGTTCTCCAAAGCCTCTCCTCAAGAATCTGAACTATGGCATAGAAGGCTTGGTCATGTAAATCTTAAGAACATGAATCAGCTCATTCATCATGGTTTAGTGAGAGGTTTGCCATTGAAGGAGTTCAAGTGTGATGATAACTGTCCAGCTTGCTTAAAAGGAAAACAACACAAAGCTTCATTCCCTCCTATAGAAGAACCCAAGTCCACTGCCTGCTTGCAATTAATGCATATGGATCTCTTTGGTCCTGTGAGAGTAATGAGTATGGCAAAGAAAAAGTACTGTCTGGTGATTGTGGATGATTATTCCAGATATGTATGGACTTTCTTCTTGCATTCCAAGGATGAGGCTGCTCAAAGTATCATCTATTTTGTGTTACATGTGGAAAAGCAGCATTCACTTCCAGTCAAATGTGTGAGAAGTGATAATGGGACAGAGTTTAGGAATCACACTCTTGATGAATTCTATTTGTCTAAGGGAATCAAAAGACAATATAGTATTCAAAGAACTCCAGAGCAAAATGGAGTGGTGGAGAGAAAGAACAGGACCCTTATTGAAGCCGCAAGGACAATGTTGGCTGACTCAGGTTTGCCACTTACCTTTTGGGCTGAAGCTGTCAACACAGCTTGCTATGTTCAGAATAGGGTATTAGTGAATCAGAGGTTGATGAAGACTCCTTATGAGCTCTTACATCATTTGGCCCCTTTGATTTCATTCCTTAGAGCATTTGGGTGTCCATGTTATATTCTTAACACAAAGAATATACTTCAGAAGTTTGAATCCAAGGTGGATGCAGGGTATTTTGTTGGGTATTCATCTACTTGCAAGGCATACAGAGTTTTCAATTGCAGAACAAAGATTGTTGAAGAAACCTTGCATGTCAAGTTTAATGAATCTCCAAAAGACAAGATTCCTCAAAACCCTGTTGAGATGTTTGACTTGGACATACTGCAATATGTTCCATATCAGTCTCCACCTGTTGTTGTTTCTGAAGTTCCATCCTCTCCATCTGATGATACAAATGCAAGTTGTAGTGATCATCTGCCTGTTTCTACTACACTTGATGTTCCTGTAGCCTCAGCAGCTCCATCCACAACAAATGCTGATGAAATCTCTGAATCCTCTACTTCCTTTGAACTTCCATCTCAGTCTAGGTTTCAAGAGTCTGAATCAACATCTGTTGCTGCTGAATCTCCTACAAACACTTGCACAGATATTATTGCATATCAAGAATTGAAGAATCATCCCATGTCCCAGATCATTGGTGACATTAATGCTGGTGTTTCAACAAGAAGTCAATTGTCCAATTTCTGTCTCTATGCTCTCTTCATCAGTCAGCAAGAGCCAAAGAATTATCATGTGGCATTAAGGGACAATGGATGGGTTGAATCCATGCAGCTTGAGCTTCTTCAATTTCAAAAACAGCAAGTGTGGGAACTGGTTCCTCTACCCCAAGGTAAGTGTGCAATAGGCACTAAATGGGTGTTTAGGAATAAAACTGATGAAAAAGGCCAAATTGTCAAGAACAAGGCCAGACTGGTTGTACAGAGGTTTTCATAAGAAGAAGGTATTGATTATGATGAAACCTTTGCCCCTGTAGCCAGACTGGAGGCAATTAGATTGTTTTTAACTTATGCTGCTTTTCATAACCTTAAAGTTTTTCAAATGGATGTCAAAAGTGCATTTTTATATGGTAAATTAAAAGAAGAAGTTTATATGTGTCAACCACCAGGTTTTGAAGATCATAAACATCCTGATTGGGTGTATAAGCTTGATAAGGCTCTTTATGGGTTGAAACAAGCACCCAGAGCCTGGTATGAAACATTATCAACTTTCTTCTTCAAAATAATTTCACTAGAGGCTCCATAGATAAAACTTTGTTCATAAAGAAAGCAGGCATGCATAAGCTCCTTGTTCAAATTTATGTTGATGACATTATTTTTGCATCATCTGATCCACAGTTGTGTGATGCATTTACTAAATTGATGCAACAAAAGTTTAAAATGAGTGCCATGGGAGAATTACAATTCTTTTTGGGTTTGCAAATCAAACAACTGACTAATGGAACTTTCATTCATCAGTCAAAATACACAAAAGATTTGTTAACCAAGTTTGATTTACAAAACTGTAAACCCTGTTCTACTCCCATGTGCAGCAACACACAACTGGATGCTGATCAAAAAGGTAAAGCAGTTGATGAAACTCTTTACAGATGTATGATTGGTTCCTTGATGTACCTAACAGCTTCTAGACCAGATATTATGTTTGCAACTTGTGTCTGTGCTAGATTTCAGGCTGCTCCTAAGGATTCCCATATGATTGCAGTAAAAAGATCTTTAGATATTTGCAAGGAACTCAATCTCTAGGACTTTGGTATTCCACTGGGCACTCTTGCAAATTGGTTGCTTTCACTGATAGTGACTATGCAGGGTGTAAGTTAACCAGAAAATCAACTTCTGGTGGATGCCAATTTCTAGGCAACTGTTTGGTTTCTTGGCAGAGTAAGAAACAAACTTCAGTTGCTACATCCACAGCTGAAGCAGAGTATATTGCAGCTGCAAGCTGTATATCTCAGGTACTCTGGCTTCAAAATCAGTTATTGGATTATGACATTACAGAGACTAAGACTCCTTTATTAATGGATAGTGCTTCAGCTCTTTGTATTGTTAAGAATCCTGTCCAGCATTCTAGGACCAAACATATTGAGATCAGACATCATTTTATCAGGGATTGTTATGAAAAAGGTCTGATTGATCCAAAGTTTGTGCCTAGTGCTGATGAGCTTGCAGATATATTTACTAAGCCTTTGGATAGTGCAACTTTTCATAATCTTGTACTCAGGCTTGGTATGCTGCAACTAGAATAATTTGACAACTACTAATGCTCTTAGTCAAAAAATACTAATGAGCATTAGTATACCTTTGTCAAAAATAAGTGCTGATAAGTCATTTTATCTTTCAGTAGTTTTATAACTACTGAAGACTAAATTACTTAAAAATCACTGAAGTACTTCATTTGTTGCAAAGTACTGATGTAGTTCAAACTACTGAAGTCTTTTATAATAAACAAGTACTGATGACCAATGAAACATCTGAAAATCAGATGATCTAATGAGTAAGTGTTAAGGTCATTGAAACAGCTGAACTTTGTGAATTGACGACAACTAATGTTTCTTTTCCAAACAACTGAAGCCAAAACCAAGTCTTTAGTAGTTTTACAACTACTAATGACCAACACCAAGTCTTCAGTTGTTTACAACATCTGAAAGTTAAAACCATGTCTTCAGTTGTTTTCTAACACCTGATGACTCACACCAAAACTTTCAGTTGTTTTCTTTCAGCCGTTTCATAACCTATATATACCTAACCCTAACTTCAAACTTTTCATAACCCACTCTCCAAACGTTCATCTTCCATTAATGGCGACCATGCAAATCAAACCTCGACATAACTGTGTCGCTCACCTTACCAAATCACCATTTTGAACAAGTTTTGATGGTTGATTCCCAATACCGCACAACCTTTCTCTTGAATCCTACCATCTACCCCGATACCCTGTGCCAATTTTGGACAAACGTCACTGTTCATACTGCTGAGAATGATGACACCATCACTCTCCAGTCGTTTGTCAACCAGAAACGGGTGGTCATCACTCCTGAGATCATTCGTCAAACCCTAGACCTGAATGATGCCACCTATACCACCAAATACCCCAAAGGGAAACCACATTACTGGAATCTATCTCACTTGAGAAGATTGCCATTGAAGAGCACCACTCTCCCCAGGTGCAATCCTTTTCACCTATATCTCCCACTGATACCACCCCTACAAGCCCAACTGTAGTCATTGCATAAGTGCTGACTCAACTACATTCCTCTACCCCTCCCCAGAAACCTGTTAACACTGGGAAAACCTCAACAGCTGAGGGAGAGGATCCTAATTTAGTTGACAACCCACAACATAGGGATTATAAAGTTCAATCTCCTAGTGTAGATGTGGAGACTAGAACATCTGGTGAGGCTACCTCTTCCCCTGTTTCAGCACATGAACAGGATGAAGCAGGTATCATCTCTAAGACCTCACCAGAGGCAACTTTCAATGAAGGACTTGCTCCTGAGGCAGGAAGTCCCCAGTTCCAAGACAAAGGGGCACATGTGATTACTGATCTACACTCAGCACATGTTCATCCTGATTCATTCAGGAGGTCAGTTGATTCAGCTTATACTGATGATGACCTGGGCTTTTTCTTTGAAGTCTTAGCCCAAAACACCATTCTTGAGACTGAGGTTTGCAGATTAAAAGAACTGCTTGCCAAAATGTCTCAGGAATCAAGTCCATCTGCCCCAATTCACCCACATATGGCAGCTTTTGTTGAAGCTTTCCCAAACACTGAGCCACTCAAATCAACCAAGCCACCAACCTTTGTTTCAGGCACCATTTCTCAGGGAGAGAACCCCTCTGAGCAAATGGCTGCTGTTTTCAAATCTTCCTTACCTCTCATCACTCCCATAATCACATCTATTGTCCATCAAACCATTGATGAGAGGATTTCCTCAGATCTTAAAACCCTTGTGGATGATGCTGTGTCAAAGCAACTTTCTGACATTCAAACCCCTGAACCCAATGCAACCAAAAAGGGGGAGTCTGAGTCAGTGAAAGATGATAAAAGGAAAAGAATTGAAGAGGAAGAAGCTAAGGAGGAAAATAAAGGCAAAGAGATCATCACTTACAAGAGAAAGAAGAGTGTTGGTGAACAAACTGAGGATGAGAAGAGGTTGGATGAGATGATCAAAGAAGCTGATGAGCAACACAGCAGATCCATGGACAAGATTATTGATCAGCTCTTCAGCAAGGATTTGATACTGCCAAACTTGATTCAGAGATCAGAAGGCTTGAGATTCAGGAGATTGAGAATCGATTGGCAGGCTGCAATAAAGAAGAAAGGGAAAGATTGGAGGCTATGATCAGATTCCTATCCAAACACTTGGGAAGACCTATCATTGAGATCAAGTCATGGTCCAGAGATAGCATTTTGGAGATAACCACCAAAATATGCTCCTCTGAAAGCTTCAACAAAGGTCTGATCATAGAAGCTTTGGATGAAGCTGGTGCTGGGAAGAGATCTGACATGGCTAAGTTATCCAAAGCCACCCTCACAAACAAAATGATAGAGCAGCCCTTAAAATCTCCCTTACCAAAACAACCTTCAAAACCAACCTCACAACCAAAACAACCAACCTCTCAACCTCCAAAACAATTACCCTCACAATCCTCAAAACAACCAACCTCACAACCCTCTAAACCAACCCCTTTACCTAAGAAACCCATTCAATCTACCACCAGTGATGCACCTAAAAGAAAAAGAAGGGTGTTGAGGATGGAAGATGAAGAAGAAGAGGATGAAGAGGATAATCTGCCAATATCTGCTATTCTCGAAATGAAGAAACTTAAGCCTAGGAGTCAATCACAAACAATAACTCCTGAAACTCAAAGGCAAATGGTTAAAGTTAAGATTGAAGAAGAAGAACAGCAGAAGCAGCATGATGAGCAATTTCTTAAAATGGTTGACAAGGACTTCCCTTAGTCCTCATCCATTCAAGCAATGAAGCAACAAGCTCAGAGGCTGTACACTCTTAGACATACATTCCAACATCAAAGAGAAAGAGTGAGGATTTGGCCAGACCCCAGGGTAAGTTCCAGAATACACAAGAAGAACATACCAAGTAGATATCATGGCCAAGTGAGAAAGACTTTGAATGTTGCAATTATGTTGGCCATGGTAGTCTCACCCTGGGAAATTATTGAAGAATTCAAGAGAGCACACACCTCCAAATCAACCCCTCTGTCTATACTTGAGAACAAAATGATCAAGAAGGGGTTGTTATACAAAAGACTTGAAGATCTTCAAAAGAGTGAACTCCAGTTGCTGCTTGAAGGCTCTCACCCAGATGAATTTGCATACAGAGAGATCACAACTGTTGAGTTGAAGAATGGGAAGACAGTAAGGTATCTGTCTGAATACTATGGGCCTGAATTCTTCTTTGAGGGAGAAGCAGAAGAACTCACCAAGGAGGAACAAGTTGTTCTCCTTGAGGCCTATGCAAGGGAGTCTTACAGACTCATCAATGGGAAATAGGTTTCATGGTTTGGACAAGACTCTGTGTCCAGTTTCCCCAAGACAGAGTTCCCTTCCATACTTAGCCAATCAAAAGATTAGAAACCTTTTTCCGGCCTATGCTTATTTGATTACCTCTGAAGCTGATCAAGAGAGTATTTCTGCCAAAGAATAAGTGGGATCATCAATAAAGTTAGAGGTTTTGGCTGCATTGGTTCATGGGGAGTTTGTTGGACCAAAAGAACCAATGAGCCTGATCAGAAAAACCTCTAAGTCCCACAGACATTACAACTGCTGAAGTAGATCACAACAGCTGAAGACATCAGCTGATTACAAAGGTCTGAAGACAAAGTCTGAAAGTAAAGAACTGAAGACAAAGTCTGAAAGTGAAGTACTGAAGACCAGAGTGATCAGTAGTTGTCACAACAGCTGAAGTTGTTAACTTCAGTAGTTGTGATGGTTTTTCCTTTTCAGTACTTGTAATTTTTCCTTTCAGTAGTTTATTGTTTTAGTAGTTATAGGTCAGTAGTTTTATGTTTTTGTACTTAGCATTCTCTGAGATGTGATCAGTTGTTAAGAACATTTCAGTAGTTTGCATTATTTCAGTTGTTTGTATAATTCTGTTAGATGTCACTATCAAGTGACATCAGCAGACGTCACATTCCTCTATATAAGGGATGTTGACCTAGTTGTATTCTAACCGAAGCATTACGCGTGAATGAAAACATTCCTTTAACAGAAATATTCTCTCTCTATAATTGTCATTGAGTGTTTGCATATTCATCATTTTCTTGCTTGAATTCGATCTTATTTTGTTATATTCCGCTGCAAAATTCAAATCTAATTGATCCGATCCTATCATGTATAATGATGAAAGGAGAGCCCTAGTAATCTCTAGGTCTTAGGGACAATAAGAAATCTTGAAATTCTACAACCTAAGATACTACGAGAGCACCTATATAGTTGACCTCCCACTTGCCAACTCAATTCAAAGCAGGAAAGCTAAAAGGTTAGCTGATAGAGTTCAAGATAGGGTGCCTGAAGAGTATAAGAGAAGAACCAAGCTATATAGACAGAGGCTAGCAGAAAAGACTATTGGTCAACTGGATGCTTAGGTGGACCCTAAGATTAGCTTCGAAGGGGAAACCTTGGCTGAAGGCCCATCAGTTGAGGCTGTGAACCTTGAGACTAGAACTGCTTAAACACCTATTACCCTAGTGAGGCACCAGCTGGTGAAGGTGTCTCACAGTCTCTTTCTAGCCAGAGATCAAGTGCAGCACGAAGCAATAAAGGCCAAAGCTCTCTCCACCCTGAGTCACACAGGCCTGTGAGTGACAAAGAGTAGAGAAAGATGACCTCTTAGGAGATTGAGGAGAGAGATAGAGAGAGAGATATGAAAAGGAAGATAAAGGAAGAGAGTTCAAGTGAGACTCCTAGCTTCATGGAAGCTGCAATCAGGGCTGCCCCCAGGCCAAGCACTCAAGATGATGAGTTAAGGACAGCCAGATTGAACTATCTATGGACAAGGAACTATAATATTAATGAACTCATCTTTCTTCCCTTGGAAGAACTAAATGAACTGGCTGACGATAAGTTGTCAAAAGAGAGAAAGGAGGCTGAGGATGCAGAATTGCTACTTAAAATCAAAGAAGAAAGGAGAAGGAAAAGACTCTACAAATCTCCTACTCTCTCTCCAGTTCAAGAAAGCCCCTGAGAAAGAGGATATGGCTACTGAGCAACAAACTTAGGTAGGTAGGTAATAAGATATGCAAAACATAATAACCTACCTAAGTGTCATAGGTCTCTATCAGGCAGCAGAACTTCTTCCCTTATCATATGAATACATTGAGTTTGAATACCTCAATCAGTTTGAGCAACAAGTGCTAAAAGAGCAAAAAGCTGCTAAGAGTAAGATAAGGGAAGAGGCTACAAAGTCAAGAGCCGCCATCAGAGCAAATCTGAAAAACATTGTTAATAGACAAAAGATGGTGAGCTTCTTGAAGCTGAATGGATTCTCCGGAAGGAGACTTGGTCCAATGTCTCTATTCACTATAGATGAGCACAAAAGAGTGATCAAGCAGAAGATCAAAAGGGGTGAGCCAGTTGACTTGCATTCTCCATCAAGTCAGGCTGCACCTGAAGCTGACGTCAAGGTTGAACCTTAAGAGACAACACAACTTGGACCTAATGTTGTATCACAGCCAACTTCATCTTCTAATCCACAGCAGGGTCCTGATACTTCTCCTTCTGAACCTGTGAAGGAAAAGAACCCAACTGAGAAGGACAAACAAGAAAAATATGGTACTGTAGACCAAGCTTCACAGTTTAAGTACAAAAATAGGAAAAGTATAGCCATCAGAAGGCATAAGAAAAAGATGAAGAAGTCCAAGGCATCCACCTATGCACCTTAGATTGGGTCTGAACATACTGAGGGTGCTAAAGAAAAGGCTACTCAAGAAAATCCACTCATAGTAGAGTATCTTGCTGATGAGAGACTGATGTGCTCTAAATTATACATAAAAATCCTATCAAAAGCACATCAATTATTCCTTAATATCTCCCTTAAAATGATGAAAATGTACTTAAAAATGTTAAATTGTGTTTTTAGGTGTTTAAAAGGGCAAGATGAACAAAAGAAGTATATTTAACAAGAAATTAAAGTAATCCGAGCTTTGGAGTCCAAGCATGGGGCCATGCCTCATTAAGCACGCCCACATGCCTTGCCAGAAACACACCCCCGTGCTAAATTAACACACCCCCATGTTTGGACATCTGACAGAACAAAAAGTATTGTCCCCTAAAAGCAAGCACGGGGCCGTGCCCATCAAGCACGGGGCCGTGCCCCACCTCCAACACGGGGCTGTGCCCCATTTAGCACGGGGTCGTGCCCGACATAACCTGCACGTACGAGCCGACCAACTTTCGTAAGCATTGTACTTGCACGGGGCCATGCTTAAACACTCTAGAAAGCCTATAAATAGAAGCCTAAGTTCACCATTTTTGGCAAGCTTTGGTGGGAGAGTTACTCTGCAGAATTCTCTCGAGAATCAAGACTTCAAGGTCATTTGGAGGCTCGGGAGGTGCATACAATACTTGGAAGAAGCTCGGGATCGTCTAAACGTCATCCATTGTGGATTATCGGTTTGATTGTTCCATTTCACCGATGATTTCATATCTATCTTCTTTGTTATCTGTTGTTATGTTCAAGCTCATTATGAGCTAAACTCTTTTTATCATCCTAATCGGATGAAACTTATGTAATTTGTGATGAACTAATGGTGTGATAAATATTATGTTAATGTTATGGTGGTCTTGGGAAAAATATTGATGGGTAGCATCTACATTTGAACAGGAAGTTATAAATTTATGGTTTGTGATTGTGATTGTCATACAAGGTTGAAAAACGTATGATTAACTTTCATTCGCGAAACCGGTCTTCATAATAAATCCATGGCCAATGAACTAGAAATGTTTATTAGAAATCATATCACTTTAACTTTTTGATCATTTGCGGGTTCCCTTTTATTAGTTTGAGAAATCTTCAGTAATTGTTATGGTTTTTTAAAATTAATGCTATGTTAGGAAGAAACTTGATCAACTCTCTTTTTAACATTGAATTATGTTTTCAGAAATCGTATGTCAAATAGGTCATAAAAGATTTAACTACATTACTAGGGCTTTGATCTAAGCAGTAAAACTCAACCTGACGTGATCCTAGTCACTACAGAGCAGGATAGACGAGAAATCGGGCCAGCTCATCTTTATAAACATTAACATAATTACATTAATCAATATCTTTAAATCACACCACCAATTCATCACGCTTACATAAGTGGAGTCTAATTAGGATGATAACTTTTATTCTCTGGTTTTAAATCCAAACGCTTCAAATCTTAGTTTACTCTATTTTTATTATTGTTTTTAAATCCTAAAAATCTTTCCAATGCAACTTATCATTTTCCTTAACAAAAAAAAAACAAATCTGATAGTCAAACGTCAAGTTTGTTGAGTAGGCTAGGTGTGTCCATGGATTGATACTCAATTCTTACCAACACTATATTACCACACGACAGGTACACTTGTCTTTTGTGTGTGTGGTTTAGTATTTGTAATAACCAATTAAAACTTAATATGCACAAAGAATCTATATCAAAATATATATACTATCCGCACCCCACCAAGTTTTTGGCGCCGTTGCCGGGGACACACTGCAGTTTGAAAGACAAATTAAATTTTTGACTATCTTGTATATAACTGTTAATATATATTTGTACAAACTTTATTTTATTTTTGTTAGATAGTTTGCCTTAGTTAGTTTAGCTACATTTGCCTGATTCATTTTAAGCCTTAGTTAGTTTATGCTTCCTTAAGTTAGTGTATGTCCGACTCGTCTAGTCCTGAACTTGTTTCGCCTCTTTCGGAACCCGAATGACTTTTCCGTCAAAGATTGCGCGAAAGACCACAACAAGCAGCACCAATCATTGAAGAAGACATTTTGGAAGGTACACCATCCGAAGAAGACATGGCTAACCAAGACGAGGAGATGAAGATGACACACTATGCTACACCGTCAAATAGATGGTTACGAGTCTAGTGTTGTCCAACCAGCAATAGCGGCCAACAATTTCGAGATTAAGTCTAGTATTATCCGACTCGTAGAAAACTCTGTTCAATTCCATGGATTACAAGACGAATATCCTAATGCTCACATCTCACGATTCCTCTGTATCTGTGCGACCTTCAAAATCAATAACTGTTCAGACGACGCCATTTGACTAAGACTTTTTCCATTTTCACTTCGAGGCCGAGCCATCGACTGGCTTGATTCACTTCCGCCTGGCTCCATCACCACATGGGCGGAACTGGCTGAACGCACTACCAAACTGAGAAGAAGCATTACAAGCTTTTGCCAAGACGATGATGAATCATTACACGCAGCATGGGGGAGATATAAAAGTCTCCTTCGGAGATGCCCACATCACGGACTTGATCTGTGGCTGTAGTGTCAAACCTTTTACGATGCAATCAGCGGAGCCCATAAGCAAGCGGTAGACCAAAGTGCGGGAGGAGACTTCAGAAGTGTCACGCCAACAGAAGCATACCAAGCCTTAGAAAGAGGAGCTAAAAAGAGCTTTGCTTACAATCCCTTAAGAACCAAACCCAGTTCTAAATGTAGTCATCAAGTAGACTCTTGCAGCCTAATTAGAAGCTCTAACCAAACGATTCGAACAATTGCAAAGCGAGCTAAAGAAAACTCTAGCACGATGCAACACATGTGGAAATTCACACAAGACCAACGAATGCCCATAAGGCATTATGATGGTTGAAGATGTTGACTACGTAGGAGGCCCAAACAACTCATATAGCAACAACTCAAATTGGAGAAGCAACTCGAATTACAGAGATGCTGGTAATAACCAACCATCATCTGGATTCAACCGAAGGCCACCTTACCAACAACAGAAACCACCATACCAAGGTCCAAGCAGTAGTAACCAAGACCGTGGAGCATCAACAATGGAAGACTTATTGCAGTAGCTGTTGTTAACCACACAAGCCACAGATGAGTACATCCGGAAATCTGATCGAAGAAATGAGGAGAGGTTCCAAAGAAATGAAGCTGACATCAAAAGCAACAAAGCATCATTGCAAACCATAGAGCACAAAGTAGGTCAAATAGCACAACAACTATCTGAAAGACCTCAAGGAGCTTTACCTAGCAACACTATGACAAACCCTAATGCTCAAGTCAAAGCCATCACCACCAGGAGTGGCAAAACCACTCAAGGTGATGCACCCACATTACAACCCATCTTTAAAGAAGTAGAAACTGAAACTCCAAGTAATGCGAGTGATAAGCAGAAGCAACCTGTTGTTATTGAAGAACCAGCCAAGAAATACGTTCCACCACCACCCTATGTTCCACCACCTCCATATCCAGGTTGTTTGAGACAACAAAGAATGGAGGCACAATATGGCAAATTTCTTGGGTTGTTCAAGCAACTCCACATCAATCTGCCCTTGGTGGAAGCCTTAGCCCAAATGCCAAACTACGCTAAGTTTCTAAAAGGTGTCTTGTCGAACAAAAAGAAACTGGAAGAGTTATCACATGTAGTTTTTAATGAGGAATGCTCTGCAGTTCTTCAAAACAAACTACCTCAAAAGATGACTGATCCAAGAAGTTTCACCATACCTTGCCTAATAGGAAATCTTTCTGTCAGTAACGCGTTAGCTGATTTAGGTGCAAGCATTAACCTTATGCCTTATGCGGTTTTTGAAAAATTAAACTTGTTAGGATCGTGTATTGCACAAAATACTAACTGATTAACGTGTATATTAACTCAAATAGTGCGGAATCCTATTTGATTGGCGATCCAATCAGTGAGAACGCACGTCGAATCAATTATGAATAGAATCTAAACGTTAAGAACAATATAGAATCGATCTAGTACGATCTGTGAACTTGGAACAGGTTCTTGGAGGTTTTGGACGGCTTGGGTACGTCTGGGGTCGAAGTGATATGAATTCTTTCGTTTTTCCACGAATTAGGTGGTATTTATAGGTTAGGGTTGCTCATTCGTGCGACTGAACCATTAGCATGGTTCATTCGTGCGATTGAGCCATGCGGTTGCTCCATTCGCACGACTGAGTGTTCAGTCGTGCGACTGAGTCAGTCGCATGAAGTTGTTCAGGCGTATGGACTGTTTAGGCGCATAGACACTCAGTCGCATGGCCATTCGGACGCATGACCACTGTTGGGGCGCATGATCCAGTCGGACGCATGTGAACTTCACTTAACCAAGTTTGAATGCATTCATTATTATAACATTATGTGTATCAATTCAAACAATCACAAATCTATATAATCAAGTCAATATACATTACACAAATCATTAATAAAATATTAAACATTATAAATCACAACCAAACATTCTCATTTCATTAATCACCCAAGCATTACATAAGTGTAAGACATTCATGACATATTACATTAAGATCCACATCTAGGTACATATGTATCAACAAACTCCCCCTTAGACCTAGATCTATCTAATATCTTTCTTCTTCATTACCTCTTCATACTTTTTGTACTTCTCTTCTTTGTGACTCCTGCGTGTATCTCAAATGCAAATAGAGTCTTATAACGTTCTAAAACTGTAGAGCTTGTACAATATCTTGAGAGTCATAGAATAGTGGCCACTTGTATAATGTGTAGACATCATTTGCAGACAAGTTTGTGAGCCACATCGGGTCAAATACCCTGATAGTATCCATTTTTCCTTCTTTGTTTAAGACTATGACTGCCTCTCCTGTCCTCCAATCATAGTACTACCATTTGAAGTGTGGAGTGAAGTCCTGTGGCATTTCCCGTAATGGGATCTTGGACATGGTGCGTGGGGGACTCCACTTCAGCACTATTCTTGGTTTCCCAGTTATGGCATCAACCTCAGACCTTCGTATATACCTCGTAGGTTGTTGAGGTTTGAAATTGACCCATCTGGTGTGGTACTCTTTCTTCAGAGCTGCTTCAAACCATCCATACATTTTGAGTGGATCAGCGTATAGCAGTTTCAGCTTCGCTAACTGGTTCAGCTCAAATCCAGGAAGAGTCTTCAGATCGTGTGGAAACCTGAAGTACTCGATCCCTTGCTCACGGTTAACTGCATAAACGTTGAGATCTTCAAAATATGCCCATGCTATGATTCTGCCCGACACCTTGTGATGTTTCTTCACTTTGTACGCTTGGTGTAGACAGTTGACTTTGAAGCACTTCGTTGGGCTCTTATCTCTTCAAAACATGCAGCCCACTCAGCCTTCTTGATATTAACTTCAGCATCCGAGGCTTGGGCCTTATCTTCAGTCTTATCTGACTCTTGTTCCAGCTAATCCAGAGTCTCCAAGGTTTCACTGACTAGATTGTCTCCCAAATTGGGAATGACATTACCCGCATTGTCAGTGTACTCTTGATAGTGCTGGTCCGTGACATCTTCGATCTCGATTTCATCCACATCGTTAGCTCGTCGTCACTTTCCACATGAACTGTTGGAGCGTCATTCACAATCTCACTACAATTCTTGAAAGTCCAAATAAATGTGGGGATCTAATAGTACCAGTATCATTTCCTAAATTTGCTAACGACTCTAGATGTAAAACAAGATGTGTGCATCAAAAGGTTTTTGATAAGTCATCCCAACTGACTTGACTTGCCTGTATGATTCCAAATTGAATTGGTCCAGTTATGGTCAAAATAAATTGAAGCTGCCTATTCCAGAATCGAATCCAGTAGATTTCTATCTTAGGATTTACACCTCACAAAAAGTCAAAAACAAGTTTATTTTTGTACTTCAGTTTAAATCTGTTATTTTATTTAAATTCAGTCAATTCAGTTTGTTTAATATCGGACTACATCATGGAATTCAGTAAGGGAGTAAATCACCTAAAAGGGTCACGTCTGAGGTGACCACATGCGTTTTCAAAAGGTAAATGGGTCACGTCTGAGGCGACAAAGTGTTTAAAAGGATCACGTCTGAGGTGATGAAAAGTTTTTCAAGTTAAAATGATCATGTCTGAGATGATCAAATGTTCATAATGTTGATTCAACAGTTTAAAAGGGTTTCAATGTCAAATGGTCATAAAGTCAGAAAATTTCATGAGTATGACCCATTCGCACGACTGGACCATGAGTATGGACCAACCGTACGAATGGACCATACTCATGCCTTTTATAGCCGAATGGAAATGAGTATGGACCATTCAACCGATTGGCTTATACGAATGAGCCATTCGGCCGATTGAGAGTGAGCGAATGAACAAGTCGCACGACTGAACTCTAGTCGGACGACTGAAGGTGAGCGACTGACCCAATCGCACGACTGAGGTCCAGTCGCCCGAATGAAATGAGCGAATGAGTCCAGTCGTATGATTGAATTCAGGTTTAGTATAAATAGAGGGGGAGTCGGTCGCAAAGACTCATCACTCCCAAATTAGCCCTAAGTCGCACGACACGTCATTACTCTGCCAAATTTTTGGTTGATCATTATAAATCATTGATTGTTGTGTTGTGACATCCGTCACTTTAAGGTCCGTCAATTAACGTGTTTTTCCGTCATCTATTCTATGATTGGTCATTCCTCATCTCTATTTGACTCTTTATGTGGATATCATGTGTGCATTATTATCGTTGTGTGTGTGCATTCGTTATGACCATGTGTTAACCTTAAAAGGACTTTTAAAGCTTTCATTTTTGAAAACGTCAAATATATCATTTTATAAATATAATAAATGTTTTTAATATAACCATTTCTTAAGTCATAACAACATTAAACATACTTTTACAATTAATATAAAACACCTAACAAAGTCGTTTTTCAACCAAACAAAATTTGGGAAAACTCGGGGGTTAAGTGCAGGGACTAAACTTGTAATTTTGCAAACTTGGGCTGGGTATAAATACCCTCTTACCAGCCCTAGAAACCCATTTCACCATCTTCTTCATCTTCATCCTCTACACACATAAAATCACCATTCTTGCACCAAATCCAACCTGAGAGGTCTCGTTTTCTTCGTCTTGACACCGTCTACAGCTTAGACTACCCCTTTCTAGCAGGTAGTTATCTTTGGTTGTCCGTTTTCTAGCCTTTTCACGGCTGTCCAAAACTAGGGTTTCGGGTGTTCGGGTTCAACCCGAACACACAAGGTCGTATGGTTGCGTGTGAGGTCTCTTTGCTTGTGTTACATGTTTGTGTATGTTTGTTGAGTGTTTCTGGAGGTCCTAGTGGTGTAAAACCCGTGTTTAGAGCAGCTCGGGGGCTGCTCACCCCGACCACAGTCGCGATTCTGCAGATCAGGCGACTGGGTCATCCATGCGATTGAGCCGTGCGACTGAGTGGGTCGTGCGACTGGATCATGCGTCTGAGTCAATCGCGCGACTGAGTTGTGCGACTAGGCAGGTTGTGCGACTGAGTTGTGCGACTGAGTGTATGTATGCGATTGAGTCATGCGATTGAGTGATTGTGTGCGATTGAGTTAGGTGACCGACTGAATGTGTGCGAATGTGCGTGATTCGCACGACTGGAGTCCAATCTCACGAATGAAGGTTCAGTCGTACGAAAGTAGCTAATTCGCACGATTGAAGGTTGATTCGTGCGTATGGAAGTTGAGTCGTGCGATTGGGTGTTGTGTGGTACGACTGAATGCCAGTCATACGAATGAAGGCTCAATCGTACGAATGAAGCTGATTCGCACGATTGAGGGTTGATTCGCACGAATGGAGGTTGAGTCGTGCGTCTGACCTTGTTATGCGACTGAAATTGTTGAGTTTGATCCCTTGTGCGTGGTGTGAGTATGTCGTGTGGTGTTGAGGTAACACTAACACAATAATGCCATTGTTCGGCCACAAAGATTAAAGTCAACGCGAGAAAGGGCACATAAACTATTTTGAACAAATTGAACTAACGCTTTATAACGATCAATTGACTTATAACTATTGATACTTACTCAATGCTTCTTCAATAACAATGTGACTTTTACTTAAACATCATCATTAATGACGCCAATGTCTTGTACTTGGATCTACATAGGATCTAGTACGTGTGTCAGTCTGTGTGTGTTATACGCGACCCAGCCGATACGACCCGGACCGACCCATCATTATTGCGCGCTTATATACATATATCATATCATTAATGCTATACAATAACTGTGAATAGGTGTTTGACTGTTTATTTGCATTCAACATTTGGGATACATCGATCATACATACTTACCACCTAACAAGTGAGTTTCGTGGCCCCTTTTTACGCTTATACAATATTTCAATCATTTACAACTTGGGGGAAAAGTATGCTTACACATTTTCAATGCTGTACAACTTACATACATTTTACATACAAGGAATCAACGTGATACTGTGTTGCAAGTACTATTTGATGCATGCTTGGGTCTGCTGTGTGGTTCTATCTTTGCAACTATTTAATTCAAGTGTGGGAACCGACGGTTAGGTATTGGTAGTACTACTGGGTTGACACCCCCACCCTCGTTCGATGGTATACTAGTTGGTACCATCAGTGGCCAGGAACGGGCCCTTGGGTGAATATATGCCGACAATTTCTTTGTGTACGTCGCTAGGTTTGGTTGCAAAGCTCATGTCATGTGATATTTACTTGTGTATATAACTGTATTCACGGTATTCCGACGCGCTTACTTATTACAGCATCACTTATATTTTTATTACATAAACCAGCGAACTCACCAACAATTATGTTGACCGTTTTAAGCATATCTTTTCAGGTGATCATGCAAGTCGAGGAATCTAGGTGTGCTGCCTTAGTGGAGACCCTAGGATGCATTTTTGGGACTTAACATGTTTTGTTAAACAATCTTTTGGACAATAATAACGCTTGTAAACAATTATCAACTTTTGAAACTTGTTCCCGGGTTGTGGGAATTAACATTTACATTTTCATCTTTATGTGATTATGTGTTATCATTATCATGTTGCTTATGGCTATGTTGTCGTGAACCTTGGCTAAACACGACATAAATACCCTTGTTGTCGGGTGTCGTCATGACACGCATGTCATCATTTATTTATATTGCTCTCTATCGCTTACCATGTGTTATGACGATCCCGGTCTCGTTACATCCCCGTGTTTCCGCTTTTAGCGGGGGTGTGACAGATTGGTATCAGAGCCATTGGTTATAGAGAATTAGGCAATACGCTTGACCTAGACTATAACCTAGGAACCTTCATGTAGATTTGCATGCTAGGACTCTGTATGCATATTATATCTCGTGTATGTGTTCCTCGCTTCTTGATTTGTTCATCTATTTGTTATGTGATCTTTCCGCCCTATGAGAGAGCCCCTGTGCTCACTCTTTTATGGGGATGCTCCTATTGTGTCTTCCGTTCCCTCTGCGCGCCGAGTTAGTTTATCAGATCCGAGTATGAAACCCGAAGAGATCTTCACAGATCATGCTATTGCGCTTGACCTTGGACATTGAGATTAACTCTGAGGAGGAATATGTCTGAAACCTCGAAAGATGAGGGAATAGAGAACCTCCGCTAGACTAAACGTGATTGTATACATGGACTTACAACTGTTGTGATGGATTATCATTGAAACATTGTCAATTTGTGATGTGTGAACTGCACGAATTGCATGTGATGTATGATGACAAAAAGCATGATATTGACATGAAATACATGGACTTGATGGATTATTATGGATAAGATGTAAGGGAAAGTCGGTTGTCATGTAACCGGATCGGGCATCATTCTCGGTACATCGTGGGTGTGGTGGGAACGCTGCGGGGAACCCTATATATAAACATCACCGGTATACCGAGAATATGCTTGAAATGGGCTGCATGGTGATCTTGACCAACCGGAACATGAACATTGGAACTTGATAAGTGGAATACTTGTGTATCTTATGGTGACTAAAGCTTATATGTTACCTCTTTTATGATTAGAACATGCCGCCTCGAAGAGTTACCCGTAGCAATAGTGGCGGGAGTGAAGCCCCAAGGGGCAGAGGCCGAGGCAGAGGCAGAGCACCAAGAGCAAACGATGCTCCTGCCAGTAACAGTCAAGGAACAGGGAACGCCGACATGGCAGCCCTGATTACTCAACAATTGGCCGCGCTGATTCCTACTATTGTGGCCCAAGTGAGCGACGCACTCCAACAACACCACCCTCACGGGGATGGTGGCAACGATGATGGAGCCCAAGGTGGGATCGAGACTGAGACGGGAAATGGAAACCCGACCGGAAACGAGAGCAACCAAGAAACCGGGAATGGTGGTACTGCCGGTATTGAGACTGGGGTTGTTAATGCTCGTCGGGGATGTTCGTACAAGGAGTTTGTGGCTTGCAAACCAAGGGAATTCGATGGGAAAGGTGGGGCGATAGCCCTAACCAGGTGGCTAGAGAAGATGGAGGCAGTGATTGATATTAGCGAGTGCCTCGACAGTCAAAGGATCAAGTATGCCACTTGTTCTCTACAGGGTAAGGCCCTAACCTGGTGGAACACCCAGGTTCAAGCTCGAGGAAGAGAATCTGCGATGCAGATGTCATGGGACGAATTCAAAGCCTTGATCACTGAGGAATACTGCCCTCTTAACGAGATGCAGAAGTTGGAGCATGAGTTCTGGAATCATGCTATGGTGGGGGCAGGGCATGCAGCTTATACTGATCGTTTTCATGAGCTGGCAAGATTGGTTCCGCATCTGGTTACGCCGGAATCAAAGAGGATCGAGAGGTACATTTGGGGACTCGCGCCTCAAATTAGAGCTATGGTCACAGCAGCCGCTCCTCCTACTATTCAGAGCGCAATTCTGAAAGCTGGCGCTTTGACTGATGAGATGGTTAGAACTGGGGTTTTGGGCAGAGGAGCCGAGAAGAGGAAAGATGTTGGGGAATCGAGCCGGTCGGTGCTGGGAAATTTGAGAAGAGGTCTAAGCCGACCAGGAATTATGTGGCCGTGTCTCAGGCCAGAAGAGAGTATGTGGGGCCGCACCCCAAATGTGACAGGTGCAATTATCATCATCCCCCAGGGACGTAGTGCCGGGTGTGCGCTAACTGTAGGCGCCCGGGTCATTTGGCAAGAGATTGCAGAACGGCACCGAATCTTGTAGCACCCGTCAACGCGGTTAACCCCGCCGGGAATGCAAGGGCTTGCTTTGAGTGTGGGAGCCCCGATCACTACAGGAATATGTGCCCCAGGCTGAATCGGGCACCGGGTCAACAGGGGAACAACCAGCAGCAGGTGTTGGCTATCGCTGGGAATCAAGGCCCGGCTACTCAGGGAAATGCAGCTCGGGGACGTGCATTCGTCATTGGATCCAATGATGCTCGTCAGAACCCGAATGTTGTCACGGGTACGCACTTACTCAATCATCACTTCGCATCTATATTATTTGATACTGGGAGCAGACAATAGTTTTATATCTTCCGAGTTTGTGCAATTGCTTGATTTGAGTCCTAGTAGGCTAGAAACTAGCTACTCCGTAGAAGTGGCCAATGGTAGAGTTGTTCAGGCCGATGAGATCATTAGGAAGTGTTCGTTAACACTGGAGGATCATACCTTTGAGATAGATTTGATACCCTTCGAGTTAGGAAGCTTCGACGTGATCGTGGGTATGGATTGGTTGTCGCAGAATGGAGCAGATATTGTTTGCCGAGACAAAGTAGTACGTATCCCTATGCCAAACGGGGAAGTACTCAAGGTTCAGGGAGAACGACCGGGCAAGAACTTAAAGCTTATCTCCTGCATGAAAGCACGCCAGAGTTTACGAAAGCAGTGCTACGCTTTTCTGGCTCATGTGGTTGAAAAGAAAGACGAAGAAAGGAAACTGGTGGATATTCCAGTGGTACGGGATTACCCAGAAGTATTTCCAGATGACTTGTCTGGTTTACCTCCTCCACGACAAGTGGAATTCCGTATTGAGTTGGTTCCTGGAGCTACTCCGGTAGCGAAAACGCCATATCGACTAGCGCCGTCTGAGATGCAAGAGTTGTCTAGTCAGTTACAGGAACTACTGGAGAAGGGTTTTATTCGACCGAGTCATTCACCGTGGGGAGCACCGGTACTATTTGTCAAGAAGAAGGATGGGTCGTTCCGTATGTGCATCGACTACTGTGAACTGAACAAGTTAACGGTGAAGTACCGATACCCTCTCCCCAGGATCGACGATTTATTTGATCAGCTGCAAGGAGCTTCGTATTTTTCAAAGATCGATCTTCGTTCTGGTTATCATCAGCTAAGGGTTTTCGAGGACGACATACCGAAGACTGCGTTCAGGACTCGTTACGAGCACTATGAGTTCTTGGTCATGCCGTTCGGATTGACTAACGCACCAGCTGTGTTCATGGATCTAATGAATCGGGTGTGCAAACCTTACTTGGATAAGTTCGTGATCGTGTTCATAGACGATATACTTATCTACTCCCGATCAAAAGAGGATCATGTAGAACATCTTCGGGCTATTCTAGAGCTGCTACGAGAAGAGAAACCTTTCGCCAAATTCTCAAAATGTGAATTTTGGTTGCGGGAAGTAAAGTTTTTGGGTCATGTGGTCAATGAGGACGGGATTCACGTAGATCCCGACAAAATCGAAGCGGTGAAGAAGTGGGATACGCCCCAGACGCCATCAGAGATACGGCAATTCTTAGGATTGGCCGGTTATTATCGTCGCTTCATCGCGAATTTCTCAAAAATCGCGCAACCGTTGACCCTGCTTAATCAGAAAGACAAGAAGTTTGACTGGGGATATGCACAAGAGCAAGCGTTCCAAACGTTGAAAGAAAAGTTGTGCAACGCGCCAATATTGTCTCTCCCAGACGGAACAGATGATTTTGTAGTATACTGCGATGCGTCACATCAAGGATTGGGATGTGTACTAATGCAGAAGGACAAGGTGATTGCCTACGCTTCGCGACAACTTAAAGTGCACGAAAAGAACTACACCACTCATGATCTTGAGTTGGGCGCTGTAGTATTTGCACTCAAAATTTGGAGGCATTACCTATATGGAACCAAATGCATCATCTTCACCGATCATAAGAGCCTTCAACATATTCTGGATCAGAAGGAACTCAACATGCGCCAACGACGTTGGGTAGAGCTTCTTAGTGACTACGATTGTGAAATCCGGTATCATCCGGGGAAAGCTAACGTGATGGCTGATGCCTTAAGCCATAAAGAACGCGTGAAACCACTACGTGCACGAGCGTTGGGATTGACTATTCAAACCAACTTGAAAGCTCAGATTCAAATTGCACAGAGTGAGGCATTGAAAGAAGAGAACCTTGCGGGAGAAGAATTCCGGGGGTTAGATAAACAGATGATCCGCAAAGATGACGGTATTTAGTACTTCATGGATCGCATATGGGTACCCAAATGGGGAGGTGTTCGAACCTTAGTCATGGATGAAGCCCACAAGACGCGATATTCTATTCATCCTGGTGCAGACAAGATGTATCATGATCTTAAGGATCTATACTGGTGGCCAGGCATGAAGAAAGACATTGCCTTATACGTCAGCCAATGCTTGACGTGTTCGAAAGTCAAAGCTGAACATCAGAAACCATCGGGATTATTACAGCAACCTGAAATTCCCGAGTGGAAGTGGGAGAACATAGATATGGATTTCATTACCAAACTCCCTAGAACAAGCAGCTGTCATGACTCGATATGGGTTATTGTAGATCGAATGACAAAGTCAGCACACTTCTTGCCTATCCGAGAAGATTACAAGATGGATAAGTTGGCGAGATTGTACATCAAAGAGGTCGTGACACAGCACGGGGTGCCGGTGTCAATCATATCCGACCGTGATAGCAGATTCACTTCACGCTTTTGGCAGACGCTACAGAAAGCGATGGGCACTCGGTTAGACATGAGTACAGCCTATCACCCTCAGACAGATGGCCAAAGTGAACGCACTATACAGACGCTAGAAGACATGTTGAGAGCGTGTGTAATCGATTTTGGGGGTAGCTGGGATGCTCATTTACCGTTGATTGAGTTCTCCTACAACAACAGCTACCATTGAAGCGTTGTATGGAAGGAAATGCAGATCTCCCGTTTGTTGGGCCGAAATTGGTGAAAGTCAGCTGACAGGCCCAGAGATCATCCAAGAAACAACAGACAAGATTTTCCAAATCAAAGATCGACTTAAAGCCGCGCGAGATCGCCAAAAGAGCTATGCCGACAATCGTCGGAAGCCTCTAGAATTCAATGTTGGGGATCGTGTGTTACTCAAAGTCTCCCCTTGGAAAGGAGTCGTTAGATTCGGAAAGAAAGGGAAGTTAGCCCAAGATACGTTGGACCATTTGAGATCACTGAAAGGATCGGTCCAGTGGCTTACCGGTTACGGTTGCCACAAGAGCTTAGCGGTGTGCATGATACTTTTCACGTGTCCAACCTCAAGAAGTGTTTGGCCGATGAATCCCTTCACGTGCCAATCGAGGAAATCAAAATTGACGACAAGCTTCATTTTGTTGAGGAACCCATTGAGATCATGGATCGAAAGGTCAAGCAACTGAAGCGCAGTAGGATACCTATTGTTCGCGTAAGGTGGAATTCAAAACGAGGGCCAGAGTTTACATGGGAACGTGAAGATCAGATGAAACTCAAATATCCACATCTTTTCGAGGATGACACTCTTGGACCTAACTCCAGCTGAATTTCGGGACGAAATTCTCTCAACTGGGGGATACTGTGACATCCGTCACTTTAAGGTCCGTCAATTAACGTGTTTGTCCGTCATCTATTCTATGATCGGTCATTCCTCATCTCTATTTGACTCTTTATGTGGATATCATGTGTGCATTATTATCGTTGTGTGTGTGCATTCGTTATGACCATGTGTTAACCTTAAAAGGACTTTTAAAGCTTTCATTTTTGAGAACGTCAAATATATCATTTTATAAATATAATAAATGTTTTTAATATAACCATTTCTTAAGTCATAACAACATTAAACATACTTTTACAATTAATATAAAACACCTAACAAAGTCGTTTTTCAACCGAACAAAATTTGGGAAAACTCGGGGGTTAAGTGCAGGGACTAAACTTGTAATTTTGCAAACTTGGGCTGGGTATAAATACCCTCTTACCAGCCCTAGAAACCCATTTCACCATCTTCTTCATCTTCATCCTCTACACACACAAAATCACCATTCTTGCACCAAATCCAACCCGAGAGGTCTCGTTTTCTTCGTCTTGACACCGTCTACAGCTTAGACTACCCCTTTCTAGCAGGTAGTTGTCTTTGGTTGTCCGTTTTCTAGCCTTTTCACGGCTGTCCAAAACTAGGGTTTCGGGTGTTCGGGTTCAACCCGAACACACAAGGTCGTATGGGTGCGTGTGAGGTCTCTTTGCTTGTGTTACATGTTTGTGTATGTTTGTTGAGTGTTTCTGGAGGTCCTAGTGGTGTAAAACCCGTGTTTAGAGCAGCTCGGGGGCTGCTCACCCTGACCACAGTCGCGATTCTGCAGATCAGGCGACTGGGTCATCCATGCGATTGAGCCGTGCGACTGAGTGGGTCGTGCGACTGGATCATGCGTCTGAGTCAATCACGCGACTGAGTTGTGCGACTAGGCAGGTCGTGCGACTGAGTTGTGCGACTGAGTGTATGTATGCGATTGAGTCATGCGATTGAGTGATTGTGTGCGATTGAGTCAGGTGACCGACTGAATGTGTGCGAATGTGCGTGATTCGCACGACTGGAGTCCAATCGCACGAATGAAGGTTCAGTCATACGAAAGTAGCTAACTCGCACGATTGAAGGTTGATTCGTGCGTATGGAAGTTGAGTCGTGCGATTGGGTGTTGTGTGGTACGACTGAATGCCAGTCATACGAATGAAGGCTCAATCGTACGAATGAAGCTGATTCGCACGATTGAGGGTTGATTCGCACGAATGGAGGTTGAGTCGTGCGTCTGACCTTGTTATGCGACTGAAATTGTTGAGTTTGATCCCTTGTGCGTGGTGTGAGTATGTCGTGTGGTGTTGAGGTAACACTAACACAATAATGCCATTGTTCGGCCACAAAGATTAAAGTCAACGCGAGAAAGGGCACAGAAACTATTTTGAACAAATTGAACTAACGCTTTACAACGATCAATTGACTTATAACTATTGATACTTACTCAATGCTTCTTCAATAACAATGAGACTTTTACTTAAACATCATCATTAATGGCGACAATGTCTTGTACTTGGATCTACATAGGATCTAGTACGTGTGTCAGTCTGTGTGTGTTATACGCGACCCAGCCGATACGACCCGGACCGACCCATCATTATTGCGCGCTTATATACATATATCATATCATTAATGCTATACAATAACTGTGAATAGGTGTTTGACTGTTTATTTGCATTCAACATTTGGGATACATCGATCATACATACTTACCACCTAACAAGTGAGTTTCGTGGCCCCTTTTTACGCTTATACAATATTTCAATCATTTACAACTTGGGGGAAAAGTATGCTTACACATTTTCAATGCTGTACAACTTACATACATTTTACATACAAGGAATCAACGTGATACTGTGTTGCAAGTACTATTTGATACATGCTTGGGTCTGCTGTGTGGTTCTATCTTTGCAACTATTTAATTCCAGTGTGGGAACCGACGGTTAGGTATTGGTAGTACTACTGGGTTGACACCCCCACCCTCGTTCGATGGTATACTAGTTGGTACCATCAGTGGCCAGGAACGGGCCCTTGGGTGAATATATGCCGACAATTTCTTTGTGTACGTCGCTAGGTTTGGTTGCAAAGCTCATGTCATGTGACTTAAAATGTTTTGTTAAACAATCTTTTGGACAATAATAACGCTTGTAAACAATTATCAACTTTTGAAACTTGTTCCCGGGTTGTGGGAATTAACATTTACATTTTCATCTTTATGTGATTATGTGTTATCATTATCATGTTGCTTATGGCTATGTTGTCGTGAACCTTGGCTAAACACGACACAAGTCCCCTTGTTGTCGGGTGTCGTCATGACACGCATGTCATCATTTATTTATATTGCTCTCTATCGCTTACCATGTGTTATGACGATCCCGGTCTCGTTACATCCCCGTGTTTCCGCTTTTAGCGGGGGTGTGACATGTGTACTGACTATCTGCACTGATTATACAGGTATATTGCGGTGCAAATCCATCACGATTTCACTCAATTTGAGTCCAAATCTGGACAGTCAGACCTATCTAAGAACCGAAACCTGTTTGGACAAATAACCTAACAAAACTAAGTACAATATTGAAATCAAAGTTATTAGGTGCTAAATAGAGTGATTGCAAGTCTAATGAACCAGAACACGATGTCTAATCTTAAAAATTGGTCATAAATTGAATTTGAATTGAACTCCCAGACTGTCATGCGAATGGACAGGTTGATGAACTTCAGTCGCACGACTGAGGTGTGCGAACGGCTAAACCGCACGACTGAACCATGCGTATGAGTTCAGTCGTACGACTGGTGTAAACGCATGAGTTTGCATACGTATGAGCCTATTCGCACGCTCAGTCATACGTATGAGGTCATTCGCACGACTGGATCTCAGTCGCACTGCTCATTCGCATGACTTGATCTCAGTCGCACAGTCTCATTCGCATGACAGAAAAGAATATTTTCAAGTCCAAGTGAATCAAGATATTATTATTCAACGGATACTAATGTTTATATTCATTGTGTAACAGATGGCGAGTCGGTGGACCATGAGCACTACGCACAACATTTGTGGTCATCTGGATCTGACATCCAGAAATGCTTCAGACTTTTCTGGCATTATCTCATTTCTGAGGAGATCGAGGATCTCTCATGCTATATCTACTCCGTGTACACCGTATCGCTCCATTCAGCAGGCCTTCTGGGAAGGCGCAGTTGTGGATAGATCTTCAGAACCTCATCGCATCAGGAGTACTATTTTTGGAGAGGCCATTGAGATCACCGAGGATGATCTCAGGATGGTGTTGCAGTTTGGGGACGATGCTGACTGTCCCACTAGACTACACCCCCTTACTATCCGAGGATGTTTCTTGCGAGCTAAGTACTCTGGGGACATCAACGCAGGGGTGCTCAACAAGAGCAACCTGTGCCCCCAGTTCAAGTACCTCGCACATGTGCTACTGAAGTGCATAGCGTCTCGGAAGGGAGGATTTGATGAGCTGTCAGATCAGATCCAGAACGCATATGCAACGTTGGTGCTGAACCACCCGTTCAGCTTCTCCAGGATGATCTTCACCTACTTGGTGGAGAACATTGAGGGGAAAGGGAAGGAGGGCTTCTGCATGTACCCTCGATTCATGCAGATGATTATTGACCAGAAGCTCCCTTCCTTGCCAAAGGAGAAGGAGGACGCGGTGGTACTCGAGGTGATGGATGATACCACCTTGGGTAGGATGAAGGTCTACAAGGGAAAGCAGGTGAAACCCCCTGTGAGACGACTGTTTGGACATTTGAGTAGAGTTGACTACGTGGCGCTAGCGAAGAGGAAGTGGCGTCACGATGATAGTGACTCGGACTCTGAGCCGATTGTGCTCCCTTCTGATGATTCAGAAGACGATGACAGTGATGATGGTGGTGATACTGGTCCCACCCAGTCCAGGGCCACTCCTTCAGATGTTATATCACCATCATCCACCCACGGAGGAGCAGAGATAGCGGGATTTCATCAGGATTTTCAGGCTGATGAAGATGACGAGTCGAACGAGGAGCCGTTAACTCGGACGGTGGGCAGCAAGGTGGTTGCCACCGAGAGAGGGATTAGGGCGGTAGGTGGATGCCAGGGTGAGTCTGGGGAGGCTGTTACTGATCCATCTTACACCCCAGACCAGCCCAGCAGCCAAGGGGGAGCATCCTCCTCGAAGGGAACGAGGAAAAAGAGGATGGCTCAGCCTCATGGAATGAAGAGTAAGAGAAGGAGATTTACCTTGATCACCACCACAGCCACCACCACAGCCACCACCACCACTACCACACCCTCTCCCACTGTCACCACACCACCCACCACTACATACATCCCATCTACCACCATATCTACCACACCCACTCCACCACCACTATCATCTATACCAACCCCAATCTTCACCACTGCCACCACCACCACTACTAGCCACCAAGCCGGCCCATCATCACATCCCTCCCATACATCTGGATCACCTCTACCTCCCAGTGGGGTAGAGGAACAGCTCTCAGCACTAAACCGTATGGTGCTGTGGCTGTTGGCAGCCAATGACGAGAAGACAACTCAAATTCGTCAGTTGGTAGATCTTACAGCTGCACAATCTCAGTAGATTTCTCAGCAGGCTCAGCTGATTGAGCAGCAGGCACAGCAGATGGCTGCTCAGAGCCAAGAGATTGCACAACCCCAGGAGCATAAAGTTCTATCAGCAAAGAAGATAGAGGAGTTGGAGGATGCCAAAAAGACTATCATGCTCAAGCTCAAAGAAACTAAGGATGAGCCTCTGAAGATAAAAGAAAGGGATGGTGATGACGATGGTGATAACGATGACGATGATGATGAGGATGAGGATGAGGATGAAGATGATGATGAGGCAAATGATGAAGAAAAGACAGGGGAAAGGCGGAATGATGATGATGATGAAGAAGGAGATGCAGCTGCATCTGCCTCAGCTCAGGGTCAAGAGAGACGTTCAAAGAGAAATCAAGACCAACGAGCCTCGTCTTCTGCCTCACCTACTGATGAGCCTGCGATTCAGGACAAAAGTAATGATTAGACATTTATGTATTTGATAGCTTTTGTACTTGAATCATGTATTAAACTTCTGTACTTAATGTTTATATATATATATATATATATATATATATATATATATATATATATATATATATATATATATATATATATATATATATATATATATATATTTAATGGGTTTCTGTTCTGATTATTAACTAATGATTGATGTGTTACATGTCTAAATCAAGCAGATCCAAACTTTCAGAGGGACGAATACGATGTTGCTCCCCTTCAGCAGGTCAAGACGCAACTAACCATGATTCTTGATCTGCAAGGGATTGTTAGGAGATCAGTGAGTTACACCCCTGAAGAGGGAGAAATAATTCATGATCTTACAAATGAGCAACTAGCCGAAATGTTCAAGCTGAATCCTGATGAGATTATCAAGGATGCTCCAACCTTTGAATCAACCAGTGACGACGAGCTGAACGACATTGATGAGATAGAGATCGAGGATGTCACTGCAGAGCACTATCCAGAGTATGATGACCAGGAGGGAAATGTGGTTCCCAACCTGGGTGATTCGCTGGTCAGTGAAACGTTTGAGATACTGGATGAAATGGAGCAAGTGTCAGAGAAAATTAAGGAACAAGCCCAAGCCTCAGACGCCGATGTTAACATCCGAAAGGCAGAATGGGATGCATGTTTTGAGGAGATCCGAGCCCAATGCGCTGCTCCTAAACCAAATGTCTACACCAAGCTCTACAAAGTGAAGAAACATCACAAGGTGTCAGGCAAGATTATCGCGTGGGCCCATTTCGAGGATCTTAACATATACGCGATAAAGAGAGAGAAGGGTATTGAGTACTTTAGATTCCCACATGATCTAAAGACTCTACCTGGTTTTGAGCTCAACCAGCTGGCCAGACTGAAGCTGCTATATGCTGACCCGAGAAAGATGTCAGGCTGGTTTGAGGCTGCATTAAAGAAAGAGTACCACACCAGATGGGTCAACTTCAAACCTCAACAACCTACGAGGTACATTCAAAGGTCTGAGGTTGATGCCATAACTGGAAAGCCTAGAATAGTGCTGAAGTGGAGTCCTCCGCGTATCATGTCCAAGATCCCATTACGGGAAATGCCACAGGACTTCACTCCACACTTCAAATGGTGGTACTATGATTGGAGGACAGGAGAGGCAGTCATAGTCTTAAACAAAGAAGGAAAAAGGGATACTATCAGGGTATTTGACCCAATGTGGCTCACAAACTTGTCTGCAAATGATGTCTACACATTATACAAGTGGCCACTATTCTATGACTCTCAAGATATTGTACAAGCTCTACAGTTTCAAAACATTATAAGACTCTGCTTTGCATTTGAGATACACGCAGGAGTCACAAAAGAAGAGAAGTACAAAAAGTATGAAAAGGTAATGAAGAAGAAAGACATTAGATAGATCTAGGTCCAAGGGGGAGTTTGTTGATACATATGTACCTAGATGTGGATCTTAATGTAATATGTCATGAATGTCTTACACTTATGTAATGCTTGGGTGATTAATGAAATGAGAATGTTTGGTTGTGATTTATAATGTTTAATATTTGATTAATGAGTTGTGTAATGTATATTGACTTGATTATATAGGTTTGTGATTGTTTGAATTGATACACATAATGTTATAATAATGAATGCATTCAGACTTGGTTAAGTGAAGTTCACATGCGTCCGACTGGACCATGCGCCCCAACAGTGGTCATGTGTCCGAATGGCCATGCGACTGAGGGTCTATGCGCCTAAACAGTCCATACGCCTGAACAACTTCATGCGACTGACTCAGTCGCACGACTGAACACTCAGTCGTGCGAATGGATCAACCGCATGGCTCAATCGCACGAATGAACCATACTAATGGTTCAGTCGCACGAATGAGCAACCCTAACCTATAAATACCACCAAATTCATGGAAAAACAAAATAATTGATATCACTTCGACTCCAGACGTACCCAAGCCTTCCAGAAACCTCCAAGAACCTGTTCCAAGTTCACAGATCGCACTAGATCGATTCTATATCGTTCTTAACGTTTAGATTCTATTCATAATTGATTCGACGTGCGTTCTCACTGATTGGATCACCAATCAAATAGGATTCCGCACTATTTGAGTTGGTATACACGTTAATCAGTTAGTATTTCGTGCAATACACGATCCTAACAAGTGGTATAACTTGTTAGGATCGTGTATTGCACGAAGTACTAACTGATTAACGTGTATACCAACTCAAATAGTGCGGAATCCTATTTGATTGGCGATCCAATTTGTAAGAACGCACGTCGATTCAATTATGAATAGAATCTAAACGTTAAGAACGATATAGAATCGATCTAGTGCGATCTGTGAACTTGGAACAGGTTCTTGGAGGTTTCTGGACGGCTTGGGTACGTCTGGAGTCGAAGTGATATGAATTCTTTCGTTTTTCCACGAATTAGGTGGTATTTATAGGTTAGGGTTGCTCATTCGTGCGACTGAACCATTAGCATGGTTCATTCGTGCGATTGAGCCATGCGGTTGCTCCATTCGCACGACTGAGTGTTCAGTCGTGCGACTGAGTCAGTCGCATGAAGTTGTTCAGGCGTATGGACTGTTTAGGCGCATAGACACTCAGTCGCATGGCCATTCGGACGCATGACAACTGTTGGGGCGCATGATCCAGTCGGACGCATGTGAACTTCACTTAACCAAGTTTGAATGCAATCATTATTATAACATTATGTGTATCAATTAAAACAATCACAAACCTATATAATCAAGTCAATATACATTACACAACTCATTAATGAAATATTAAACATTATAAATCACAACCAAACATTCTCATTTCATTAATCACCCAAGCATTACATAAGTGTAAGACATTCATGACATATTACATTAAGATCCACATCTAGGTACATATGTATCAACAAAACTTAGGTGAACCTAGACCTACCCGTATGAGCATCCAGTTAGCTAACCGTTCTATCAAATATCCGAGGGGCATCGTTGTAAGTCTCTTAGTTAAAATCGACAAATTCGTATTTCCCGTTGATTTTGTGATCCTTGACATGGATGAGGACAAAAATGTTCCTCTTATCCTAGGTCGACCTTTCTTAGCAACTGTTCGAGCCCTCATTGATGTTTGTACAGGCAAACTCATGCTTAGAGTAGACGAGGGGGAAGTAACTTTTGATATAGGCCAATCCATGAAACACCCTCAACATCATGATGACTCACTCTATTACGTTGATACTTGCGATTCGATCATAAGCTGTCATTTGAAGAAAACTCTTCAAAATGAAGCTTGCAATACTCAATTAATAGAGGTCCAAATCACCGAACCCATCTGTGAGAACCAAATCATTCCAAAACTTGAAGTTGATGAAACATCATTTCATCAAGAAGCATTTGAGATCATTGAGCAGGATCTAGAACCGAAAGCCAAACCTTCTATCGAAGACCCTCCAGTTTTAGAGCTCAAAGAACTTCCATCTCATCTTGAATACGCTTTTCTTGAAAACACATCTCAACTTCCTGTCATAATCTCATCCGCCTTATCAAATGATGAGAAGAACAAGTTGCTAAATGTGCTTAAGGCACACAAACTAGCAATTGCATGGAAAATCATGGACATCAAGGGAATTAATCCATCCTTTTGCACTCATAAAATATTAATGGAGGAGAACTTCAAATCCGTCATTCAACCTCAAAGATGTTTACACCCGAGCATGCAAGAGGTGGTTAAGAAAGAAGTAATCAAACTGCTAGATGCTGGTTTGATTTACCCTATTTCTGATTCGCCTTGGGTCAGTCCCGTCCAAGTTGTTCCAAAGAAAGGAGGAATGACTGTTGCAACTAATAAGAAGAATGAGCTTATTCCCACTCGTACGGTTACAGGATGGAGTTTGCATAGACTATCACAAACTCAATGACACCACAAGTAAAGATCACTTCCCTCTTCCTTTCATCGACCAAATGCTTGAGAGATTATCTGGAAAAATGTTCTATTGTTTCCTGGACGGATTCTCAGGTTATTTTCAAATTCCTATTGCTCCCGAAGATCAAGAGAAGACTACATTCACCTGTCCATATGGCACATTTGCTTATCGGCGAATGCCCATTGGATTGTGTAATGCTCCTGCTACATTTCAAAGGTGCATGGTAACAATCTTTCATGAGATGATTGAACACTCAATGGAAGTTTTCATGGATGACTTCTCCATCTTTGGGAACTCATTCGAGCAATGTCATCAAAATCTGGAAAAGATGTTGGTTAGATGTGAAGACTCTAACCTTGTTTTAAATTGGGAAAAGTGCCACTTCATGGTTACGGAAGGAATAGTGTTAGGACACAAAATCTCTCGAGCAGGGCTTGAATTCGATCAAGCCAAAGTCGACACTATTTCTAAACTTCCGCATCCCACAACCGTGAAAGATATCAAAAGTTTCCTAGGTCATGCAGGATTCTACCGTCGTATCATCAAAGATTTCTCAAAAATCGCTCGACCAATGACTCAACTTCTTGAGAAACACGCTCAATTCGTATTTTCTGACGAATGCATTAGTGCATTCAAATTGCTTAAGGAGAGACTGGTAACTGCTCCAATCATGGTTTCCCCAGATTGGACGCTACCATTTGAACTCATATGTGACGCAAGCGATTTCGCGGTAGGGGCCGTATTAGGACAGAGGAAAGACAACCAATTTCACCTAATTTATTATGCGAGCAAAACCCTAAACGACGCACAAGAAAACTACTCCACCACCGAAAAAGAACTTCTTGCGGTAGTTTTCGCATTTGACAAATTCCGCTCGTATCTAATCCTTTCAAAAACAATTGTTTACACCGATCATGCAACCCTTCGTTATTTGTTCAACAAACAAGATGCAAAGCCGAGATTGATTCGTTGGATACTTCTGCTTCAAGAATTTGACATCGAAATGCGTGATAAGAAAGGAGCGAAAAATCTAGCGGCCGATCATCTTTCGCGTCTTGAGGATTCAAGTCCTTCACAAACTGAGGAAGCCACAATAAACGATAATTTTCCTCACGAATTCCTTATGCACGTTCAATCCTCAATCTATGAACATCCTTGGTTCGCCGATTTTGAAAATTACTTAGCAAGCGGAATCCTTCTTAAGGGAATGACTTATCGGCAAAAGAAGAAATTCTTTACTGATGTCACACCCCAACCTTGACGGCGGAAACGTCGAGATGTGAGGGTTAAGATTGTTCACAGCCACATAACGCTATATTTAAATTGCAAATATTATTATCATAAGTCTTCAAATGAAATACAACCATAAGTCACAAAAAGAAATAAGTTCAACATATCTCAAAACATAACATAACGTTTTGTTTATTTAACTAGGTCCAAATCCTAGTCTTATTGCAAGCTTCAAAAGACACTTTAATCTTGGGGATTTCCTGAAACATGATGAAAATAAAGAGTCAACTAAAAATAGTTGGTGAGTTTCCAGGTTTTCATACATAGTAAGATTACAAGTAGCAATTCATGTCATGAATTATAAGCTAGTAAGGTTATAGAACACATATCGTTACAACCAAACCTCAACCTGATTACAAGTATAAAAGATTGACTAAGTGTATTTGGTTCCCTAGTGCACAAGCGTACGGCCCCTAGGAGTCGGCAATACCTCGACTTTAGCACCAAATAGGCTTGTCAGGCCCAAAGATCTAAGACGTCTCCAGGCTAGCAATAGCTAATGATTGTAAACAAACTATGTATCTCATATAAACACTTACAATACACAAATAACCATGACCAAATAATAAGTAGAATTGCATGTGCATTACGAGTCTCAAATGTTTAAACGTGTATGTAATATAAGCATCATGTTTCACCCCAAATAAGTGTGAAATTATAAAAAGGGGACAAAGAAAAACTCACATGGCAATAAGTATAAAAATGACGATTAATAAGATAAATGATAGGCGTCGTTCCAAGATAACACGTCACGAGGCACCTATATATATATATATATATATATATATATATATATATATATATATATATATATATATATATATATTTACAAGATTAAATTTAATAACAAGTGTAAATAAATTAACGAGGTCTAAAGTTCAATTTGGGTATTTGGGGCATTTTTATAAATATTTTATGTACAAGTTACATTATTTATATGTTTAAATATAGAGAAAAAGAATTAAATCGTTTATAATGATTTTTAAAGTTTAAATATAATATTTGAGTGATTACTTGAAATAATCATGATTTAAACAATATTATGTGAAAAGAAACTTTTTAGACCAACAATACTTTATTAATTATTATTAAAATCCTTTTTTTTAAGAAAATTAATCAAACTAGCTTTGCTAAAATGTTTTATAGATAAAACACTTTTATGTAAACTTACAAAAATTTACAGAAAATATTTGGAAACTTTTGAAAATATTTAGAATTTATAAAAGTAATTTTTATACATTTTAAAAATTTTCCAGAATTATATTTAAGGCAAAAAGCCTTCTAAAAATTTACATGAGGGTGCCCGGGTTCGAACCCGGGACCTCATGTATGTGGGGTACTGTTCTAACCAGTGAACCAAGGCTTCCAGCCGCGGTTCATTTGGGTTTTAAATTAACAAATACACTTATTCAACAAACCCCCAAATCCAAATAAAACCCTAGAACGATTTGATCCCAATTGAAGGTCGATTCAAGTGTTTCATCCGGATTAAGCTTAGGGCTTTTATTCCCTACATGAAACCGAGTATGTAACAATGTTTGATTACCTAGATTTCAAACGAATTGATGATGAACAATCGAATAAAAGACCGCGACCAATGTTATGTTTGTTTGGATGAGCAAATGAGGATGATAATCAAATTAACTTCGTGGACTGCTTCGAGTGATGATCTTGATCAAAAGCCCTCAATCAATTGAGATTCAAAATGCTCAGAAGATGGATTTGGTTGAGTTGCAGGTTTCGATGAAGACGAAGTTTGTTTTTGGTGGTTTTGAGTGTTTCAGATGAAATTGATAGTTGTAATCGATTAAGGACAGATAGATGATTGTGTACGTTGAATCAATTTTGATTATTATTGCGAGTTAATACCCAAACGGTTATCGAGTTTAAGGCATCGGTTACTTGATTGTTTGGGGTTCTTAACCGGCTTGTAAAGGCAATTAAATGGCTTCATCAAGTTCGAATTCGGTTCTAGAAGGTTGGAAAAACGGTTTCGGGATCAAGAATCGACCGAAGTTGGGGGTTTAGCGGGTGGCCGGAGCCGCCGGTGGCCTTGCCGGCGGTGGCCGGAAAAATTCATCGGAAAAACGGGGTTAATGGGCCGGTGGTTTGGGATTTTATTAAATTTACACAATCAACCCCCCAACTTTGATTTCTTATCATTTTATGTATAAAACTTCTATTTAAAGTTTATAAAATGACATTAAGACCCCCTAACTTTAATCTAACTTGTTAATTGTTCAAGTATTATTATTATTATTATTATTATTATTTTTATTATTATTATTATTATTTTTATTATTATTATTATTATTATTATTATTATTATTATTATTATTATTATTATGATTATTAATATGATTAACATTATTAATATCATTATTGTTATCATCATTATTATAATCTTATAAACTTTAAGTTAAATAAAAAAAATCATAAAACGTCCACCAAGTTTCATAATTAGCATAAATAACCATGTAAGAATTAACATAGTTAACTTTTAATTAACAGAAAATATGAGATGTTACAGTCTCCCCAACTTAAAAGAATTTCGTCCCGAAATTAAAAGAAATGAAACTATACAAATAAGAACGGGTATTTCTTCTTCATATGCTCCTCACGTTCCCAAGTAAATTCGGCGCCACGTTTATTTTCCCAACGAACCTTGACGATTGGGGTTGTTGTGGTTCTAGTCTTCTTCATTATGCGATCCATGATTTCTACAGGTTTCTCGACAAAATGCAATGACTCGTCAATCTGGATGTCTTCCAACGGGACATGCAGACTTTCGTCAGCCAAACACTTTCTCAAATTTGAGACGTGAAATACAGGATGAACTCCACTAAGGTCGGAAGGTAGCTCTAGTTTATAAGCCACTTTCCCAATCCTTTTCAGGATTTTGAAGGGTCCTACAAATCTTGGAGCCAGTTTGCCCTTCTTTCCAAAGCGAACAACACCTTTCCACGGTGAAACCTTAAGAAGAACCATCTCCCCAACTTGGAATTCCAATGGCTTACGTCGCTTGTCAGCATAACTCTTTTGACGACTTCTCGCCACTTCAAGGTTCTTGCGAATGATAGAAACTTTATCGGTCGTCTCTTGTATAAGTTCAGGACCAGTGATGAAGTTTTCACAATGTCGGTCCAACAGATCGGTAAACGACATTTTCGACCATAAAGTGCTTCGAACGGTGCCATCTTGATACTCGAGTGGTAACTATTGTTATACGAAAATTCCGCGAGCGGTAGATGCGTATCCCAATCGCCACCAAAGTCAAGAACACAGAGACGTAGCAAATCCTCCAAGGTTTGGATCGTTCGCTCGGTTTGACCATCAGTCTGAGGATGATAAGCCGTGCTTAGGTCCAATTGAGTACCCAAGAGTTCTTGCATAGACGACCAAAAATGTGAAGTGAAACGAGCATCTCGGTCGGATATGATGTGCAGAGGTACCCCATGACGACTTACAATCTCATCAACGTATATACGAGCTAACTTTCTTGTTTTGTAAGTGTCACGTATGGGTATAAAATGCGTCGACTTGGTCAATCGGTCAACGATCACCCATATGCTATCATGTCCTCGGGAGGTTCGGGGTAACTTAGTTATGAAGTCCATGGATATGTGTTCCCACTTCCACATAGGGATCTCGGGTTGCTCAAGTAATCCACTTGGACGTTGATGTTCGGCTTTAACCTTCGTACACGTGAGGCACTTAGCTACATAAGTCGCTATGTCTTTCTTCATTCCAGGCCACCAATATTGACCACGTAGGTCCATATACATCTTATCGGAGCCAGGATGAATAGAATAACGAGTTTGATGAGCTTCGTTCATGATGAAGGTACGGAGGTTATCGCGATTTAGAACCCAAATTCGATTTGCGAAGTACATCAATCCATTGGGTTTAATTTCCAATTGCGTTAGAAGATTATGCTCCAATTCCTCCTTCATTCTTCCTTCTCGTTGCACCATTTGTTGAGCTTCCAGGATACTAGACTCGATGTCACTATCTATCCTCAGGTTTTGTAGCAGTACGGTGGTCTCGTTGACATCAAGTCGGATCTCAGTATCGAACTCACCCAAAGTGTCAAACCATTGACGTCGATCGCGAATTTCTTGGAATGAGATCATCTTGTTGTGAATCTTTCGGCTTAGTGCATCGGCTACAACGTTTGCTTTACCAGGATGGTAACGAATGTCACAATCGTAATCACTAATCAACTCCACCCAACGACATTGTCTCATATTGAGGTCTTTTTGATTGAAAACGTGTTGAAGGCTTTTGTGATCGGTGTAGACTATACATTGCGTACCATACAGGTAGTGTCTCCAAATCTTCAAAGCAAAGACAACAACACCAAGCTCGAGATCGTGTGTTGTATAATTCACCTCGTGAACCTTCAATTGTCTCGATGCATAAGCTATAACCTTCCCTCGTTGGATGAGAACACAACCAAGGCCTTGTTTAGATGCATCACAATACACGGTGAAATCGTCGTTTCCATCGGGTAGGGTCAAGATAGGAGCATTGCACAACTTGTGCTTTAACGCTTCAAAAGCTTCTTCTTGCTCGGGACCCCACTCGAATGGTTTATTCTTTTGTGTCAAAGTAGTGAGCGCTTTCGCGATCCTCGAGAAGTTGGCAATGAATCGCCGATAATAACCAGCAAGACCAAGAAAAGAACGAACTTCGGTAGAAGTTGTAGGAACACACCAATTTTTCACAGCTTCCAACTTTGCAGGATCAACGTGAATTCCTTGGCTATTCACCACGTGTCCTAGAAATTGAACTTCCTCGAGCCAGAAATCACACTTCGAGAACTTCGCGTACAATTGCTCTTTCTTTAACAACTCAAGAACCAATCTCAAATGTAGTTCATGATCGGTGTTGGACTTGGAATAGATAAGTATGTTATCAATGAAGACGATCACAAACTTGTCTAGATAAGGCTTGCATACTCGGTTCATGAGATCCATGAAGACAGCAGGAGCATTGGTTAAACCAAAAGGCATCACCATAAACTCATAGTGCCCATAACGAGTACGGAACGCTGTCTTTGGGATATCATCATCATGGACTCGCAATTGATGATAGCCAGAACGTAAATCGATCTTCGAGAAGATAGCAGCTCCTTGAAGTTGGTCAAACAAATCATCGATACGAGGAAGAGAATAACGGTTCTTGATGGTAAGCTTATTAAGCTCACGATAATCGATGCACATACGAAACGTTCCATCTTTCTTCTTCACGAATAGAACAGGTGCACCCCAAGGCGAAGAACTAGGACGGATGAAGCCCTTCTCGGATAGCTCTTGAAGTTGACTAGAGAGTTCTTGCATTTCCGATGGTGCAAGCCAATATGGTGACTTAGCCACGGGGTTTGCTCCCGGTATCAAGTCAATTTTAAACTCGACTTCACGCACGGGAGGTAAACCACTAAGGTCATCGAGAAATACTTCAGGAAAGTCTCGTACGATAGGGACATCCTTAAGTTCTTTCCCTTTGACTTTCGTGTTGACCACGTAAGCCAAGAAGGCCATATACTTCTTGCTTAAGCACTTTCGGGCTTGAGTGCAAGACATGAGTTTAAGCCCTTTGGAAGATTTCTCACCGAACACTTTCAAAGTATCTCCAGAGGGTAACGGTATACGGATGCACTTCTCGAAACAAATGATCTCGGCATGGTGTTTGGCTAACCAATCCATACCAATGATGACGTCAAAGCTTCCAAGTTTCATAGGAATAAGATCGATAAGAAAATCATGCGTGTCAAGACTTAAGATGCAATCACGAATAACGATGTCAACGGTGATCGGTTCTCCATCGGCAACTTCAACGGTAAGAGGTCTTTCTAGTTTCGTATGTGGCTTAGCAAGTATGGGTTCAAACTCTAACGAAACAAAACTCTTATCGGCTCCAGAATCAAACAGGACATAGGCATAAGTTTTATTAATAAGGAACATACCTGTTCAATTTTAAAGGTATTTAACGACGCAGGTAACACATGAAAAGAATTAGGTCACAAAAGTTAAAGGTAAGTTAACGTACCATTCACCACATCGTTGTTTGCTTGTGCTTGATTTGCGTTGATGTTGAAAGCACGTCCTCGGGCTTGTGGAACATTACCCACAAGACGAGGGCATTGTGGGCGGAAATGACCAGGTTCCCCACAGTTATAGCAAACACGGTTTGTGACCATGGCGGCGTTGTTGTTAGGTGCACGGTGACAAGTCGCCACCAAGTGACCATATTTACCGCATAAAGTACAGATACGGCATGGTTGATTTCCCGGGTGATGGTACCTACAAATGTTGCACATAGGCTGAGGACCAGCATAAGCCCTAGCCCCAGGCACTTGTGCCAAAGGTGCAGCCGTAGGAACAAGTTGTCTTTGGGGTTGTTTGGGTGCAGCCACGGCATAGTTGCGCGCCGGTGTGAACTTGCGCTTCTTGTTGTTGTTGTTGTTGTAAGACGGTTCAGCTTTGGTCTCCTTGACAGCCTCGGTAGCCGTCTTCTCTACCTTTTTTGCACCCTTCACAGACATGGTGCCCGCTCGTATATGGTTCTCGGTGAGTTGAGCGGTGATAGTAATGGCTTCTTCCAAGGTTGTGGGTCGGCTACCCACCACAGCATCTTGAATTTGGGGTGGTACACCCTTAATGAACTTCTCGATGTTGCGGGGGACAGTGTCGACCATGTGAGGCAGCAGTATACTCAACTCATGATGCCTAGTTGAGTAGGCCAAATGGTCACCATCGTTTTGCTTCAAGTTCCAAAACTCTTCCTCCAACTTTTGCAACTCACTTCTTGGGCAGAACTTCGCGATGGCGATGTTCTTGAACTCCTCCCAGGTAAGTGCTTGCACTGCTTCAGGACCACGGTTTCTCTTCTCGCTATTCCACCAGGTAAGTGCCCTTTGTTAGAGCACACTAGTGGCATAACGAACCTTGAGCGTCTCGGGACACTCACAATTGATAAAGGTATTCTCCATGCTTTCGAACCACTCAAGAAGACCAGTGGCTCCTTCCTTGCCACTAAAACTAGTGGGCTTGCAAGAGCTAAAGTGTTTGAAGGTGCAAGTTTGATTGTTCCCGTTTTGGTTGTTCCCGTTTTGGTTGTTGCTGTTCTCTCCATGACCATTACCATTGTTGCTAGCGTTGGTCATTAAGGTGCTATTAAGTTCAGCAACCATGGTCGGGATGACAGCAGCCATTTGTCGAGCAATCATGGCGGCTAACTTACGATCCGAATTTCCACGCTTTCCATGATGACGAGACATGCTGGAATATATAAAATGAGTTAGATACGAGAATTGGAATAACAAGGATCATAATTCAACAAGGATAAAGCAAAAGTTGTAAGGCACATGGAATGGTTCCATTTGGTAACGCATTACCATTTGGAAACGTTGACACGTCAAGGTAAGTTGACCCACTCGCCTTAGAAATTTGTGTATGTTGACCATAGTTTATCACTCATCCCAGAAATCCCCAGGTAAGCATAACTAGTCCCGTAGGATTTATGCGATATGCTTGCCTTAGCCCGAGGGCCTTTTGCCAGGAAATCCATAATACAGGTGTCTATGTGTCACACAAATATCTTAGGTTTATGAAATCAAAACCTTGATGAGATTTTACATGGATTAGACATAAGTCTAAGGATTCAAGTCATAAGCATAAGTATACAATTCCACGTGTCGTCGAGAATAAGATTAGGAAGTTACATTTTTCTGGGAGAGTCAAAGTGTCAAAGGTAAGTTTAGGGAGACGAGTAACAAAGTTTAAACATTTACAAGGCAAACCTATGCTAAGGCATCAAGTTGCACATAAGTAAGGTATAGCATTATGTAGCATGTAACAATATATATATTTCCAAGAATATAAATATTTTTCTAAGAGGTTCATGCATAAGCTATAGTCTAGGTCACCATTTCTAATAACCTAAATCCCTATAGTTATGGGCTCTGATACCAATCTGTCACACCCCAACCTTGACGGCGGAAACATCGAGATGTGAGGGTTAAGATTGTTCACAGCCACATAACGCTATATTTAAATTGCAAATATTATTATCATAAGTCTTCAAATGAAATACAACCATAAGTCACAAAAAGAAATAAGTTCAACATATCTCAAAACATAACATAACGTTTTGTTTATTTAACTAGGTCCAAATCCTAGTCTTATTGCAAGCTTCAAAAGACACTTTAATCTTGGGGATTTCCTAAAACATGATGAAAATAAAGAGTCAACTAAAAATAGTTGGTGAGTTACCAGGTTTTCATACATAATAAGATTACAAGTAGCAATTCATGTCATGGATTATAAGCTAGTAAGGTTATAGAACACATATCGTTACAACCAAACCTCGACCTGATTACAAGTATAAAAGATTGGCTAAGTGTATTTGGTTCCCTAGTGCACAAGCGTACGGCCCCTAGGAGTCGGCAATACCTCGACTTTAGCACCAAATAGGCTTGTCAGGCCCAAAGATCTAAGACGTCGCCAGGCTAGCAATAGTTAATGATTGTAAACAAACTATGTATCTCATATAAACACTTACAATACACAAATAACCATGACCAAATAATAAGTAGAATTGCATGTGCATTACGAGTCTCAAATGTTTAAACGTGTATGTAATATAAGCATCATGTTTCACCCCAAAAAAATGTGTGAAATTATAAAAAGAGGACAAGGAAAAACTCACATGGCAATAAGTATAAAAATGACGATTAATAAGATAAATGATAGGCGTCGTTCCAAGATAACACGTCACGAGGCACCTATATATATATATATATATATATATATATATATATATATATATATATATTTACAAGATTAAATTTAATAACAAGTGTAAATAAATTAACGAGGTCTAAAGTTCAATTTGAGTATTTGGGGCATTTTTATAAATATTTTATGTACAAGTTACATTATTTATATGTTTAAATATAGAGAAAAAGAATTAAATCGTTTATAATGATTTTTAAAGTTTAAATATAATATTTGAGTGATTACTTGAAATAATCATGATTTAAACAATATTATGTGAAAAAAAAACTTTTTAGACCAACAATACTTTATTAATTATTATTAAAATCCTTTTTTTAAGAAAATTAATCAAACTAGCTTTGCTAAAATGTTTTATACATAAAACACTTTTATGTAAACTTACAAAAATCTACAGAAAATATTTGGAAACTTTTGAAAATATTTGGAATTTATAAAAGTAATTTTTATACATTTTAAAAATTTTCCAGAATTATATTTAAGGCAAAAAGCCTTCTAAAAAATTACATGAGGGTGCCCGGGTTCGAACCCGGGACCTCATGTATGTGGGGTACTGTTCTAACCAGTGAACCAAGGCTTCCAGCCGCGGTTCATTTGGGTTTTTAATTAACAAATACACTTATTCAACAAACCCCCAAATCCAAATAAAACCCTAGAACGATTTGATCCCAATTGAAGGTCGATTCAAGTGTTTCATCCGGATTAAGCTTAGGGCTTTTATTCCCTACATGAAACCGAGTATGTAACAATGTTTGATTACCTAGATTTCAAACGGATTGATGATGAACAATCGAATAAAAGACCGCGACCAATGTTATGTTTGTTTGGATGAGCAAATGAGGATGATAATCAAATTAACTTCGTGGACTGCTTCGAGTGATGATCTTGATCAAAAGCCCTCAATCAATTGAGATTCAAAATGCTCAGAAGATGGATTTGGTTGAGTTGCAGGTTTCGATGAAGACGAAGTTTGTTTTTGGTGGTTTTGAGTGTTTCAGATGAAATTGATAGTTGTAATCGATTAAGGACAGATAGATGATTGTGTACGTTGAATCAATTTTGATTATTATTGCGAGTTAATACCCAAACGGTTATCGAGTTTAAGGCATCGGTTACTTGATTGTTTGGGGTTCTTAACCGGCTTGTAAAGGCAATTAAATGGCTTCATCAAGTTCGAATTCGGTTCTAGAAGGTTGGAAAAACGGTTTCGGGATCAAGAATCGACTGAAGTTGGGGGTTTAGCGGGTGGCGGAGCCGCCAGTGGCCTTGCCGGCGGTGGCCGGAAAAATTCACCGGAAAAACGGGGTTAATGGGCGGGTGGTTTGGGATTTTATTAAATTTACACAATCAACCCCCCAACTTTGATTTCTTATCATTTTATGTATAAAACTTCTATTTAAAGTTTATAAAATGACATTAAGACCCCCTAACTTTAATCTAACTTGTTAATTGTTCAAGTATTATTATTATTATTATTATTATTATTATTATTATTATTATTATTATTATTATTATTATTATTATTATTATTATTATGATTATTAATATGATTAACATTATTAATATCATTATTGTTATCATCATTATTATAATCTTATAAACTTTAAGTTAAATAAAAAAAATCATAAAAAGTCCACCAAGTTTCATAATTAGCATAAATAACCATGTAAGAATTAACATAGTTAACTTTTAATTAACAGAAAATATGAGATGTTACAACTGATATCAAACATTACTATTGGGAGGACCTGTATCTGTTCAAAATCGATGCAGACCAACTCATTCGAAGATACGTTTACGGAAGTGAAGCAGAACAAATCCTAAGGCACTGTTATGAAGGACCCACAGGAGGACACCATGGAGCAACCTTAACAGCCAAGAAAGTATTTGACTCGATTTTACTGGCCCACGATCTTCAAAGATGTTCACAACATGGTACGCACCTGTGATGCATGTCAAAGAGCAACTAATATCTCAACACAGGATGAGATGCCTCAGAAACCAGTTCAAGTGAGCGAGGTATTTGATATATGAGGTATCGATTTCATGGGGCCATTCCCGGTGTCATTTGGCAATCGTTACATCTTGGTAGCAGTCGATTACGTTTCAAAATAGGCTAAAGCTCAAGCCCTACCTACTAATGATGCCAGAAACGTTGTCAGATTCCTTAAGAAACTATTCTCTCGTTTTGGTGCCCCCAAAGCTCTAATTAGTGACCGAGGAACTCATTTCTGTAACAACCAACTCGAACGAGCAATGGCGCGTTATGGAGTACACCATCGCTTTACAACTGCTTACCATCCACAAGCGAATGGGCAAGCTGAAGTCACTAACCGAGGCACCAAACGAATCCTTGAGAAAATTGTAGGTCAAAACCACAAGGACTGGTCTACCAAGTTAGATGATGCACTATGGGCTTTTCGAATAGCCTATAAGACTCCCATCGGCACAACACCGTTCAAACTAGTCTATGGGAAGTCTTGTCATCTACCTGTGGAACTAGAGCACAAGGCCTTTTGGGCACTTAAAGCAGCAAACCTGGACCAAGACCTTGCAGGAAATAATCGATTCCTACAAATTCACGAATTGAAGGACTTGAGAGAACAAGCATACGAAAACGCTAGGGTTTACAAAGAAAAGACAAGGAAATTCCATGACGCTCGATTAAAGAACAAAAAACGATTTCATGTGGGAGAACGTGTCTTACTATATAACTCTCGTTTACGTTTGTTTCCCGAAAAACTGAAATCACGTTAGTCTGGACCTTCTACGATCAAAAACGTGTTTCTGAATGGTGCCATTGAAATTTATAACCACGAAGGTTTAAGTTTCAAAGTGAACGGTCATCGTTTGAAACCGTATAACGATGGACCAACCAAGATTCCCTCGAAGGAATTACACCTCCGCCCCGACAAAAACTAAGTGTGGGGAAGGGTCGTGCCGAAGACCCGAAACTTAACACGGCACCTGTACATAAATTTTTCTTAATTTTTTAACATATTTTAGGACCTCACAAGCACAAGCACGGGGCCCTGCCTCATGAAGCAAGCCCCCGTGTCTCTGACAAATTTTTTTCCACGATCTCCGCTGACGACTCTGGAACGTTGCAGGTCGAATTTAAGACGAACTCTGACAAGCACGGGGCCGTGCCTGGCTAAGCACGCCCCCGTGTTCACTTTCCACGACTTGTATATAAATACCACACTTGTTCCATTATTTCATCACAACCATTACTGCTTAAAAACGTTTGAAAAATGAAAGAATCAAGTCACGGAAGTTCAAAATGGAATCTTGCGAAGAGACCGCGTTCTGAAACGCGAGAGCCAACGACTTAAGAATACTTCTTCAAGCTACATGAACTTATCAAGCAAATGACTGAAATGAACCTCGTTGCATCCCAATTCTTAGCTGAACTTATCCAAAAAGTTCAAGAGATGGGCGAGGAACTCGTTTCCATTAACCGTCAGCTTGTGGAACTAAGTAACCGCACTTCTCACTATCCCATCCCGAACCTTCCACACGAAATGTGTGGAGGCTTCTTTTAGAAGCATTTCGTGATGTGCTAAGTGCGTTGATGCGCGTTAAAGAGTCTGGGTTTACTGTTTCAGATTCTCGGCTTTTAACGTATCGTGTAACCATAAGACCCTAGGAAATGTAATTTTCAATTTGGCTTGTGTTATTTAACTCTAGGACTATTTTCATATCTTTTCTGATGATTTGGAGGTGATAAAACTTAACCAGCAAAATTACGTTACGCGTGAACTGAAAAACGGAACACAAAAGACTGAAACCGAACAACATAACATGAGCACGCCCCCGTGCCTAAGGAGGCACGCCCTCGTGCTCGACAAGGAATGACACCACCTGACTTTTTCCAGCCTTTTGTCTTGTTCCCCATCAATTTTGCATGTTAAAAACCGAGCTCATTGCCTGCAATGTCCGTATCCACTTCCATTTTCACCTTATTTTCCATTTTTATTTCACCTTTTCAAGAGTTCTTTCAAGAGTATTTGATCAAGAGGTTAGTATGCTAATTCCTATGATTATGATAGTCATTTACATGTAGTTAGGTGATTAGGTCTCTAAACAACCGAAATCCTAGCAATTATATGTAAAGACTTGTTCTTAAACGTATTATGGAATGATGAATGCTTTAAACCTACTTGTTCATGTTTATTCTTGTAGTAGGTTAGTGTTAATTAGTATGTTTAGTTAGTTATTAGTATGTTTAGTTAGTTAATTAGTTTGTTTTCTTTTATTGTTAACAAGACTATCTTCATAATTCATGGTGAAATCTTTGTTAATCATGTTCAAGTTACAAGAATTCACAAGTGGTGTTAAACACTATATATATTTTTGAGTATCTTGAATTATTAACAAGTGATTAAAATATTAAACGTATAATCTTTGATTTTTAAAGCAAGAGAATGTTAAACCCATGCTTAATCAAAGGTTTATAAACAAAATCACGCGTGCTCGAGTCAAGATTTCATGCCTAAGCATGTTAACCGCACCCCCACGTTTCACAAAACGCACCCCCATGTTCAACAATTTTTCCTTGGATGACAAATTTTCAATTATTTTTGAACATGAGTTGAGTCATTATGATGTTATGTCTTGAAAAACACATGGTTTTCACTAATATCACGAAACTGTTCAAGAAATTTGTTTTGTATAGATTAACTTATTTTTAAAATTTCAGGATCATGGATCATCCCTACTTACAATTTGAAGGGAGCCGCGAGAGATGGTGTCGTGATAGACTTCAAAGACTACTACAAAGGGTCGAAAGATCCCATTTACAAGCAGATGAAGAAACACTGGCGGCTGCCGGACAGCTAGAAAGATATAATAATTTATTGAGTATTCAGTGGAAGCATTTATTCTCACAAAATAGATCTTCCGTTTATGAACTAACTCTTGAATTTCTAGCATCTTTCAGATTTAGCATGAAAGACTCTCATCCTTGGGATGATAGTGCAGTTTCAGACTTGTTGGACATTGTCATAAAACATCCATTGCCTTGTTCGGTGTCTATCTCGGTATTTACACGGAACAAGAAATGGAGGAGGAAGCAATATCTGGAATGCCGGCGTACCATACCTTCCCAGACGAGGAAAGTAAAGACGCGGAAAGTGGTGCAATGCGGAAAGCATTTTGGGAGCGGAGTGGAACCAAAGGGTTCAACTCGAGTAAAACAAAAAGCAGCCAGATACGAGACCCGCTGTTGCGATACATTCATCGGTTACTTAGTCATTCCATAACAGCTCGTGGTCAAAGCTAGGGAGTTGTTAATTTGAGGGACTTTTCATTTTATATTGTATGGTTAATCAGTTGCCATGTAATATTGTGTATTTGTTTTGTAATCTTTTTGCCAGGAATGCGATTGCATATGCTCCAACACCCATGTTTGGAGGAAGCTGGATTCTGAACCTATACGAGAGCTATGGTTGTAACATTGAGGGAACTGAAGGAGTGATGCCAGGACTGTTAGACTTAAGCATTTGCACAAGTATGTACATGGTGACAAGCTTACCAAATGGGCAGCCGAGGTTCATGGATAAGAAGGGACAAATCTGGGATCCGGCGGATCCCGAAGAAATAATCATGGACCTCGACATGCCGATACAGCCGGAAGGAGCCGGAGCAGGATCTTCAAGTTCACGTACAAGGGAATTCCCAACCATGTTAGACCTTTATGAGTCAATTCAAACCACCAGCAACCATGCAAGGCGACCATTTGAATATGCCCAACGAGCCTTCAACCGAGTCGCTGACCTGAGCAGCGATGTCACGTACATCAGGTTCCGAATATACCATGAGTGGGGGGATATCCCACCACAAAGCCCTTGAAAACCGTATCACTTTCGGGGCCCGGGCATAGTTGTTATGTGCCAATCTATATTTTAATTTATGTCATTTTATTTTTATTTTGTGTGTTTAGGATTTTAATGCTTTCAATAAACTGGTGACATTTCAGGTGATCCCAAGGATTCTCTCAACTCGAGGGCAACAAAAATTCATCATTTTTAGGGGAGTTATTTCATTACCCTTTCTCGGTCTTAATATGTTAATCACATTGAGGACAATGTGAATTTTAAGTGTGGGGATGGGAGTAATGCATTTGACTTTGCTAAAAGGGTCCAAATTTAAAATTTTTAAGAAAAGATCACTTAACAATTAATTTTTGTGACAAGAAACCAAAAATTTAATACAATTTTTGATAAACCAAATTATAAATATACGTTTTAGAGAAATAAATAAGTAAATAATAACATCCAAATAAAATTGAAAATGTTTTTTTTGTGATATCCTTAAAAGCAATAATCTAGTAAAAATATTTAATCATGTAAAATGAAACACTATTACCCAATTCCATCCATATATGAGTTTATTTTTTAGCCTTAAACACCTTTTACAAATTGCAATTCTACTTTTATCATGGATTTAATTGAGGATGCCATATGATACGTGTAACTAGAACTTGCTTTGGGTATACATTTCAAGACCTTAATTAGTATTTGTTGTATAAAAATGAGTTAGGCACTAGGAAACCTTAACCATTCAAGCCCCAACCATTTTCTTTTATTTTCCTTACCCGAACATCAACCCTAGTTAGTCCCGTTGAGCTTAAACGTTTTTATCTTTCAATCACCCAAACCACTAAGTCACTTAACCAAAAAGCCTTCAACAAAACTTGTTTTCGTTAAATACACGTTTTTGGTTTATAAAAAAAATATTGGTCTTTTACCGGCAGACCTAATGTCACACCCCAACCTTGACGGCGGAAACGTCGAGATGTGAGGGTTAAGATTGTTCACAGCCACATAACTCTATATTTAAATTGCAAATATTATTATCATAAGTATTTAAATGAAATACAACCATAAGTCGCCAAAAAGAAATAAGTTCAACATATCTCAAACATAACATAACGTTTTGTTTATTTAACTAGGTCCAAGTCCTAGTTTTATTGCAAGCTTCAAATGTCCACTTTAAACTTGGGGATTTCCTGAAACATGATGAAAATAAAGAGTCAACTAAAAATAGTTGGTGAGTTTCCAAGTTTTCATACATAATAAGATTACAAGTAGCAATTCATGTCATGGATTATAAGCTAGTAAGGTTATAGAACACATATCGTTACAACCAAACCTCGACCTGATTACAAGTATAAAAGATTGGCTAAGTGTATTTGGTTCCCTAGTGCACAAGCGTACGGCCCCTAGGAGTCGGAAATACCTCGACTTTAGCACCAAATAGGCTTGTCAGGCCCAAAGATCTAAGACGTCGCCAGGCTAGCAATAGTTAATGATTGTAAACAAACTATGTATCTCATATAAACACTTACAAAACACAAATAACCATGACCAAATAATAAGTAGAATTGCATGTGCATTACAAGTCTCAAATGTTTAAACGTGTATGTAATATAAGCATCATGTTTCACCCCAAATAAGTGTGAAATTATAAAAAGGGGACAAGGAAAACTCACATGGCAATAAGTATAAAAATGACGATTAATAAGATAAATAATAGGCGTCGTTCCAAGATAACACGTCACAAGGCACCTAAATATATAAATATTACAAGATTTAGGTTAATATATGATTAACGAGTTAACGTGAACTAGGATATTAGAATTTGGGGATTTTTATAAAGTAAATAAATTATTATAAAAATACCATTTATAAATTTATTTTTAAAGAAATTGATCCTTTGTAAATAACTTGTGATTTTATTTATAAAATTATATTTAAATTCTATAAATATCATGATAAATCCATAAATATAAGGTCTAATATTAATTTGATGTCTTTAAGTATTATATATAACAACCTAATTTTTATAAAAAAAATATTAAATTATTACATTTGTAAATAATTTTATATTAAAATATTACATAGTTTTACAAGTATAAATTTTTAAGAAATAATTAGATGACTTTAAAAATATTTAGGGTTTATAAAATTCATTTTTATAATTATTATAAATTTTTTATAATTAATTTTAAGCCAAAAAGGCTTAAAAAAAATTACATGAGGTGCCCGGGTTCGAACCCGTGACCTCATGTATGGGGAACATTGTCTTAACCAGTGAACCAGGCTTCCAGCCGCGGTTATACCCTGGTTTTAAATCTTAAAAACCATTGCGAATGAAAACCCCAATTCCCATATAAACCCTAGAACCATGTTCGATCAAATTGAAGATCAATTCGAGTTTGTTAGCCAAATTAATCATAGGGCTTTTGTTCATTAAGAAAAACCGAGGGTGATGATGTGGTTTACTCACTTGATTGAGATCGAATCGATGCCCTTTGGTGTAGAGCAGGTCTCGGCCAAGAACCGAATTTGATGGATATGTAAAAGATGATGGAAAACAAATTGAACTCGTGGGAAGCTTCGAATAGTGTTCTTGATGCAAAACCCCCAATCAATTGGAGTTTAAAACACTCGGAAGGTGGCTCTCGTTTAGCTTGCAGGTTTGCGACGAGCAGGGTAATCGAACAAGGTGAATTCGTGGGTTTCAGGTGTAATTGGTAATTTCAACCGATTAGACTTAGATACACGTTTGATTAGGTTTAGTTAATTGAGTTATAATTGAGTTTTAATGCTCGAACGTTGGGTGATTATTTCTCGTCGGTTACTCGATCGATTAGCCTAGAAAACGGACTCTTAATTGCAGTTAAACGATGTACAACGGTTCGAATCATCTTCTAAAAAGGCTCGGGAGCGGTTTTGGGTCGAAACATAAGTGTTTTGGTCATCGTCGGACATTGCCGGAGTACCCACCGGCGCTTCGCCGGATTTGCGGGAAGGGGATTAGGGTGGGGGGTTGGGTTTTGGAATATACATGTTTGGTCCCTATGGTTATAACATTTAACATTTAAAGTACAAACTTTAATAGTAAAGTTTCTAAATTGACATTAAACCCCCCCAAAGTTTAATTACTTAAAGTTTTAAAACCTTAATAAGTTTAGTAACTATACAATTTCATTATTATTATTATTAATATTATTTTTATGATTATTAATACTATTGTTAATTATTATTAATAACAATAATTATTATTATTATTATTATTAACATTAAAATTTACAATTGTTATTATTATAACAATATCGTTATCATTATTAACAATGTTAAACAAATTAATTTATTAACATCCATTTTAACTCAACATGCATAACAAGCCCTCAAAGTTTCATAAAAGACACAAATGATCCTTACAAGAACTTAACAAGGTTAACGCCTAATTTAACAAAAATACAAGATGTTACACCTAAAAGAACTGGAATGCATTCTTTTGATTTTAATTTGCTTTGTTGCATTCACCACGCAAAACCGGGACTTCCCCCGGAAATCCGCGAACAAATTTTCAATCTCACGTTAGACGCACGAAAGAAATGGCAATAAAAAGGAACAAGTTCCGCCATTTTGTGGGATTTCAAAAAGTGCTATAAAGAGACGGGCAAAAAGATATGAAAGATGGCTGAACTGTGGAAATTGGTCCCATAATGGAAAATGCAAAAAGAACCAAACTGAATCTCAATACGAATACACAGAACTGATCTGATTGGGTGCTATTAGGCTTCAAGCCGAACGATCCTTGAGAAAGGAAAGTTTTGTGTATCTTCGGGTAAAAGATGAAGTACGGTTCTTGAAAACAAAATACGATCTTGACAATCTGACCTTAAACGAGTCCTCAAGTTAGCATATCCCTTCTAACTTGAAGTATTGTATAGGGAGCCTTTTATTGCTTTCCTTGTAGTTTATGTTAGAAAAATAAGCCAAGACCGTCGGCTTTAGCAATTAGCTATTTTTTTCCAAATATTCCATATCCGAGCCCGAGCCAAGTTACAACCCATCAAATACCTAACGATTTATGCAAGTAAATATCTAAGTAGATGGAGATTTGATCCCTTAACAAGCATATGATTCACACGTATTCATACTTGGCAATTGAGTGTATTAGTCATTCTTAATCTTAATTATGACTCCATATATTTAGCCGAGTGTGAGTGCATCTTGTGAGAAGTGTGGATTTTTACATGATAATAATCTTTCCTAACCTATCTATTGCTTGCTAGGATATCATTAAACATATGCTTAGAACATTTATATTTGGATGAAATAATGTTTACTTGCGTATTTCCCTAAAGACATGTTTATTATTTGATTTATTCGGTTTTTGGTGGAATTGTCATTTTAAGTGATTTTTGCTTGAGGACAAGCAAAGTTCAAGTGTGGGGATGTTTGATGTGCTCCAAATTATACATAAAAATCCTATCAAAAGCACATCAATTATTCCTTAATATCTCCCTTGAAATGATGAAAATGTACTTAAAAATGTTAAATTGTGTTTTCAGGTGTTTAAAAGGGCAAGATGGACAAAAGAAGCATATTTAACAAGAAATTGAAGTAATCCAAACTTTGGAGTCCAAGCATGGGGCCGTGCCTCATTAAGCACGCCCCCATGCCTTGCCAGAAACACACCCCCGTGCTAAATTAACACACCCCCGTGTTTGGACATCTGACAGAACAAAAAGTACTGTCCCCTAAAAGCAAGCACGAGGTTGTGCCCATCAAGCACGGAGTCGTGCCCCACCTCCAACACGGGGTCGTGCCCCATTTAGCACGGGGTCGTGCCCGACACAACCTGCACGTACGAGCCGATCAACTTTCGTAAGCATTGTACTAGCACAGAGCCATGCATTTTAGGTACGAGGTCGTGCTTAAACACTCCAGAAAGCCTATAAATAGAAGCCTAAGTTCACCATTTTTGGCAAGCTTTGATGGGAGAGTTACTCTACAGAACTCTCTCAGGAATCAAGACTTCAAGGTCGTTTGCAGGCTCGGGAGGTGCATACAACACTTGGAAGAAGCTCGGGATCGTTTAAACTTCATCCATTGTGGATTATCGGTTTGATTGTTCCATTTCACCGATAGTTTCATATCTATCTTCTTTGTTATCTGTTGTTATGTTCAAGCTCATTATAAGCTAAACTCTTTTTATCATCCTAATCGGATGAAACTTATGTAATTTGTGATGAACTAATGTGTGATAAATATTATGTTAATGTTATGGTGGTCTTGGGAAAACTATTGATGGGTAGCATTTACATTTAAACGGGAAGTTATAAATTTATGGTTTGTGATTGTGATTGTCATACAAGGTTGAAAAACATATGATTAACTTTCATTCGCGAAACCGGTCTTCATAATAAATCCATGGCTAATGAACTAGAAATGGCTATAAGAAATCATATCACTTTAACTTTCTGATCATTTGCGGGTTCTATTTTATTAGTTTGAGAAATCTTCAGTAATTGTTATAGTTTTCTAAAATTAATGGTATGTTAGGAAGGAACTTGATCAACTCTCTTTTTAACATTAAGTTATGTTTTCAGACATTGTATGTCAAATAGGTCACAAAAGATTTACCTACATTATTAGGGCTTTGATCTAAGCAGTAAAACTCAACCTGACGTGACCTAGTCACTACGGAGCAGGATAGACGAGAAATCGCGCCAGCTGATCTTTATAAACATTAACATAATTACATTAATCAATATCTTTAAATCACACCACCAATTCATCACGGTTACATAAGTGGAGTCTAATTAGGATGATAACTTTTATTCCCTGGTTTTAAATCCAAACACTTCAAATCTTAGTTTACTTTATTTTTATTATTGTTTTTAAACCCTAAAAATCTTTCCAATGCAACTTATCATTTTCTTTAACAAAAAAACAAATCTGATAGTCAAACGTCAAGTTTCTTGAGTAGGCTAGGTGTGTCCACGGATTGATACTCGGTTCTTACCAACACTATATTACCACACGACAAGTACATTTGCCTTTTGTGTGTGTGGTTTAGTATTTGTAATAACCAATTAAAACTTAATATGTGCAAAGAATCTATATTAAAATATAGATACTATCCGCACCCCACCAGAGACCCTTCTTGTCTTGGGTGTTTGCTACTAACCCAGACAGATGGTATGTAACTAGAGATCAAATAGGTTAAGACATGTACTTCTGGCAAAACATTCTTGATATCCCTCTGCATGATCTCTATGACATGAGGAGATACTTTGCGAGTCTGAGAAATCCCAACGAACTGACGATGAAGGGAATGGCCTTGATTCTTATAAGCACTGTCAACCGATGAAGATCAAGACTCAAAGGTCTCTTTAGAGTTGGTAGCATCAGCATAGGGGAGTTTGTAAGGAATACACTTAGAGGCTGATGCAACCAACGAACAACTAAAAGAGCTCTCAGCATGAACATATAAAGTACTAGGAAAGTACTTCGGAAGATTTGATATAACTCAGTGAATTATGCTAAGTATCAAATCTTCCAAAGCCAAAAGACCAATTCTTCCAAAGCCTAAAATGAAGTTTTCCAAAGCTTCAAAGACAAAGTCTTCTAAATACAAAGTCTTCCAAAGACAAAGTCTTTCAAAGCCAAAGACTGGTTTCTTCCAAAAATAGAGAAGACATGTATTCTCTGACATGCTTTTGACAAAAGCTGAAACACCTTTTTGCTGCCATATCTAAATATTCACCAACTCATCTAACTATAAGTTGGTGAAAAATCCATGCTTTTGCCAACTGTAGATTAAGGTGTTGAGTCTGTAACTTTCCAACTATGTATATTTATACTTGTAATAGATAAGGATGTGAGTTATGGCATGTCATAGTCACTAGTCAAAAAGGAAACATGCCTTTTGACTTTACATTGATCTAGTTGTCTAGATTAGTGTTTCTAGCTGGCCTTCAAAGTATGGCCGGTTGTAGGATGTAGTATAAAGTATCTCAAGAACTTATATTCTTAGATGTAAGCTTTGTAACACTTGTAAGAACTTGAGAGAAATATACATCATTCTTGAAAACCATATTATCTTGTTCTTGTTATTGTTCTTTTACTAGTGTTCTTCGTTTCATCTAAGTCGGTTCCCTATTTGATTTGCTAAGTGTTCTAAGTCTCTCCACCTTGAGAAACTGTTGCATTGACCCCCTTTAACGGTCTCGCAATAATCAAGTAAAGGTACTATCAAATTAGACTTTGAATCCACTTAGCCAAATAATGATAACATTCACAAACTTATGAAGAGAACATTCTATACACGTGTAACACTAAAATAGACTAGACCCCTGTCAAGTCTACCTAATCATATGACTCTTTGGAAAGTTAAAATGATATTAACATAGTAACGACTTAAAGTCATTCCATGAAGATCCAGTGGTACAATTATGTTAAATAAAAATGTGGACTGAACTCCTGTCAAGGTTATTTAATCCCATAATCCTTTGAAAAGATAATACGATAAACACATACCAAGCACCTTGAATCACATAATGAAAACAACATCATGAAGTCCTCCAACTTATGAATATCATACCACGAATATTTTTGACTACAAGTTTACGCTAGTAAACAATAATCACACATACATAATGATAAGTTAAATTCACAACAAATGTAATGCCTTTTCCAAGCATATACACAATGATGCACACAAACATTCACATGGTCCATTCCCCATCTACCATTTCTAGTCAAATACCATGAATACACATACATGCATATACATATTCATGAATAAATACCCTAACACATATGGTTTTCCAAGAGTTGAATATGAGGCAGCGACGGTGGGTGGAATTATTGAATTACTATAATTATGTTATTAAATACCACTTGGGAAAGGCAAATGTAGTCACCGATGCCTTAAGCAGAAAGGAAATCGTTAAACCCCAACGGGTGTTATCTTTGCAACTTATTATCAGTACTCAATTGCCTAAACAAATCAGGGAAGCTTAGACGGAAGCCATGAAAGAGGGAAACATTGAATCTGAATCCTTTCGTGAGATGAACAAACAGTTCGAGGTGAAAGCCAATGAGATTTGTTATTTAATGTATAGGTAGTTTTACATGGAAACCTAAGAGACTCAATTATGAGTGAAGCACACAAGTCTAGGTATTATATACATCCTGATTCTGACAAGATGCATCATCATTTTAATGCGCACTATTAGTGGCCTAATATAAAGGCGAATGTAGCTACCTATGTGAGCAAGTGTTTTACCCTATCTAAGATGAAGGTTAAGTGCAAGAAACCATCTAGGTTACTGCAACAACCAGAGATTCCTTTGTAGAAGTGGGAGAAGATTTTCATGGACTTTATCACGAAGTTACCCAGAACTCCTAGCGGTTGTGACACGATATGGGTGATTGTAGATCGACTGAGTAAGTCTGCTCAATTCCTAGCAAACAAAGAACCTGATAAGATGCATAAGCTGTCACACCCCGACCGATAGCGGAATCATCGAGGCGGACGAATGTGAAACGATTGTTCATAGCTCATGGAATTAAATAAGTTGAAATAATATTAAAATCCATTTTTCATTGAACAATACTAGACAATTAAGTCCTTACAATACAACAAAGAATTAAACAACAACACAAGATATTTAATTAAACTAAGTCCAAGTCCTATATGAGCAAGAAGAAATCCTCAAATAGCAATCCTGAAACATGTTAAAAATAAAGGGTCAACTATGAAAGTTGGTGAGTTTTCATGGGTTAGGCATACATATAAATATAAAAAGTTTTACAAGTAGCAGTTCATGTCAATGGTTAAGAATTATGCAAGTTCATAGAACACATATAGCTACAATCAAACCTTGACCAAGAATAAGTTTACAAGTTTATAACGATTAGCTAAGTGTACTTGGTTCCCATGATGAACAAGCATACGTCATCAGGAGCAGGCAATACATCGGCTTTAGCACCAAATAGGCTTGTCAGGCCCATAGATCTATGACGTCGCCAGGCAAGCAATAGTTAATGATTGTCAACATATAATGTATCTCATATAACACTCACAATAATACCAATAACCATGACAAAAAAAGTAAAGATGAATTGCATGTGCATTTACAAGTATCAAGATGTATACAAGTGTAAGTTTATAAGGTTAATATATTTCACCCCAAAAGATATGAAATAAAGTAAAAAGGGGCATGGAGAACTCATATTGTATAATGATGGTTGTAGAGTACATAAGGAAGCTTAGGCGTTCAAGAGTCAAATGTGATATCCTAAAGGATAAAAAAAAGAAACAATAACTTGAGGTCGGAATTCATTACAAGAAGTTAGGACGTTTAGAGAATGTCAAAAAACAAAAGGTAGATTGGAAAATGATTATTGTACCAATTTTAGATTCTGGACAGAATGTTTGGTAGGTGTTTGAACAGGTTATGAAAATAGCAAACAGTTTCATAAAATTATAAAATTTAAACTTGACTAGTTCAGAGTCTCCCGGACAACTTTTGTTCAGAAACGTTTTTGTAAAACAATCCGTAAATAGGTCAAAACAGCAGCACAAGACAGAAGGTGCTGAAATGCGCACTTATCTTATAAAGGCTATTGTTGAGTCGTCCGATTGAGTTTGAAGACGTATAAACTATCGTTAAAAAGGTAATTCAATGAAATTAATATTGGTGTCTGATTTTACTCAAATTTAGTTTTTTATAATCAAGTTATGGTCAGTTGAAGTCAGACTATATTCTGCCAAATATGTAGTAAGACACTTATTTGCACTTTTAAAATTGCTAAAGCATGAAACGGGTTAAAACAAATTTATTATGTCAATATATGGTATATTAGACTTCATTTGAGTTATAAAAAAATATTCCAAGACTTTAGCATAGTCATCATTTAGAGAAATAATCTTGTGGAATAACCGAATGCGGCGGCATAGCCGTCCATATGCAAACGGGATTCTTTGTTTACGTTAGTGTGTTCTTAGTTTGATTTAGGAATGTTAGTGATTGTTATAAGGTTAGTGAAAGTTAGAATGTTAATGATCAAATGATAATGATTAAAATTAAAAGAGATTTAGTAGAAGAAAGAATAAAAATAAAAACATGAGAACAATTGAATGTTAGGATGATTAGAACAATATAGATATACATAATATAAAAGCAATTATAAGGTTACCTTAGTATTAGAAACTTCTTGAAATTACTTGTAAAGTAAATTCTGAAATTATTATAACCAATGGAGAAGAAGAGATGAGAGTGAGATTTTTGAAGAATGAGCAAATAAAGAGTATGGCCTAAAGCTTGTTTTTATAGTTGAGGTTTGGAGGGGGTTATGAATGGTGTTAATGGTGAGTTACAAGTCTTTTAAAAGGCGGTTATGATTGGAATTTGAAATAAATATAAAATTAAATAATTTAGATAAATAAAAAAATATTACAATTTAAACTCTAAATTTATTAAAAATCTAATTTTAATTTAACAACTTCTTTTTTTTATTTAATCTTTGTAGACTTTATAAATCTCATAAGAACTTGTAATTTGATTATTTATTTTAATTGAATATTTAAAATCTTATAAATATTTATAACCTTTTATAATTATTTTATAAATTATAAAAACTATTATTAGTTGTTTAAATGATTTAATATATGAAAATGAAATAAAACAATTGTCAATATTGGTTAAATTACACATTTAACGTATTTGATTCATTAAAATTATTAAAATAATTTAATAATGGAAGTTCAAAATGGGTTCGGGTTTAGGTTTTAACTTGGAAAATGACGGATGTTACAGTCTCCCCTACTTTAAGAAATTGCGTCCCGAAATTTAATCACGAGAAAATTTATTTCAAAGTTATGAGGAGACTTGGATTTCATTTCGTGTTCTGTAGCGAACGCTTGGGAACGTTTAAACTCAATGAGTTTGATTATGGTGTTTTGGTACGCTTAAGTTTGTTCAATTTCATGATTCGAGATTTCATGTGTTTCTTGACAAAATGGATAGGTTATTAATTTAGAATTTTAGCTGATAAGCTTTTGCATTCAGACTGTGCAAGACGATTAGGAAGGTTTTGTCATGAATGGAACACCAAGTTTTAGATCAATACAAGAGTCTTCTTGACGAACACGATAAATATTTTTAAGACACTTTTGGATGATATGTTAATTCATAGGAGCTTCTCAAGCAAATAACTTCGATATGGTTCTTAGATGATCGATTCTTGTTTACTATGTCATTGAGGTTTCAAAGTTACATTAGTTCAAAATTGATATGGGAATCGTGTTTGTTAATGATTCAGTTCAGAATAAGAGTATCATTGAAATGAGGTTTCAGAATAAGTGCGGGTTTGAGGGGAGTACATTCAAAAATATTATTAAAAGTCATTATGAGAATTGGGTAATGAGTTTTAAGATCCAAGAAGACAAGATCAAAGATAAGACGATTCAAAATAACAAGATGTTTCGAGTGTAACGTTCGGTTTACAAACCAAATCAATACGTTGACTTATCAAAGTATTAGGTCAACTACAATTTTAATGAAGACATGTGTACCTATAAGCGGACACTCATCCCAAGGGTTTCCCAGGTAAGGTAACCGGATCCATCGGTTGATTTGGATTTATATGAATACCTTGCCTAGACAGAACACCTCGAGATACAGGCATCACGCTCTTCCAGCATTACATGTTTCAAGTTGTAGGACACAGACTTTGACGAAACTTGAAAACCACAAATAACGATTCAAAGCTCATTTTGAAAACCATTTGATTTAGGCACATAATGCCTTAGATTATGATTTAAGATTCGTGTGTGCATTGATAAGATTTAAAATATAAGAAGAATCACATAAGGCATATAATCACATAATCAAGTATAAACATATAAGCACATAAGATCCTATCTAAGCATATAAAATACATGAGAGGACTCATGTGTAAGGGTACTTAGTTATAGTCTAGGTCATTCCATTTCTAATAACCTAATTCCCTATAACCATGGCTCTGATACCAATCTGTCACACCCCGACCGACGGCGAAATCATCGAGGCGGATGAATGTGAAACGACTGTTCATAGCTCATGGAATTAAATAAGTTGAAATAATATTAAAATCCAATTTTCATTGAACAATACTAGACAATTAAGTCTTTACAATACAACAAAGAATTAACAACAACACAAGATATTTAATTAAACTAAGTCCAAGTCCTATATGAGCAAGAAGAAATCCTCAAGTAGAAATCCCTAATAACCTAATTCCCTATAACCATGGCTCTGTCACACCCCAACTGTCGGCGGAATCATCGAGACGGACGAATGTGAAATGATTGTTTATAGCTCATGGAATTAAATAAGTTGAAATAATATTAAAATCCATTTTTCATTGAAGAATACTAGACAATTAATTCCTTACAATACAACAAAGAATTAAACAACAACACAACATATTTAATTAAACTAAGTCCAAGTCCTATATGAGCAATAAGAAATCCTCAAATAGCAATCCTGAAACATGTTAAAAATAAAGGGTCAAATATGAAAGTTGGTGAGTTTCCATGGGTTAGGCATACATATAAATATAAAAAGATTTACAAGTAGCAATTCATATCAATGGTTAAGAATTATGCGAGTTTATAGAACACATATAGCTACAATCAAACATTGACCAAGAATAAGTTTACAAGTTTATAACGATTAGCTAAGTGTACTTGGTTTCCATGATGAACAAGCATACGTCATCAGGAGCCGGCAATACATCGGCTTTAGCACCAAATAGGCTTGTCAGGCCCATAGATCTATGACGTCGCCAGGCAAGCAATAGTTAATGATTGTCAACATATAATGTATCTCATATAACACTCACAATAATACCAATAACCATGACAAAAAAAAGTAAAGATGAAGTGCATGTGCATTTACAAGTATCAAGATGTTTACAAGTGTAAGTTTATAAGGTTAACATGTTTCACCCCAAAAGATGTGAAATAAAGTAAAAAGGGGCATGAAGAATTCATATTGTATAATGATGGTTGTAGAGTACATAAGAAAGCTTAGACGTTCAAGAGTCAAATGTGATGTCCTAAAGGATAAAAAAAAGAAATAATAACTTGAGGTCGGAATTCATTACAAGAAGTTAGGACGTTTAGAGAATGTCAAAAAGCGAAAGGTGGATTGGAAAAGGATTATTGTACCAATTTTAGATTCTAGACAGAATGTTTGGTAGGTGTTGAAATGCGCACTTATCTTGTGAAGGCTATTGTTGAGTCTTCCGATTGAGTTTGAAGACGTATAAACTATCGTTAAAAAGGTAATTCAATGAAATTAATATTGGAGTCTGATTATACTCAAATTTAGTTTTTATAATCAAGTTATGGTCAGTTGAAGTCAGACTATATTCTGCCAAATATGTAGTCAGACACTTATTTGCACTTTTAAAATTGCTAAAGCATGAAACGGGTTAAAACAAATTTATTATGTCAATATATGGTATATTAGACTTCATTTGAGTTATAAAAAAATATTCCAAGACTTTAGCATAGTCATCATTTAGAGATTTAATCTTGTGGAATAACCAAATGCGGCGACATAGCCGTCCATATGAAAACGGGATTCTTTGTTTACGTTAGTGTGTTCTTAGTTTGATTTAGGAATGTTAGTGATTGTTATAAGGTTAGTGAAAGTTAGAATGTTAATGATCAAATGATAATGATTAAAATTAAAAGAGATTTAGTAGAAGAAAGAATAAAAATAAAAACATGAGAACAATTGAATGTTAGGATGATTAGAACAATATAGATATACATAATATAAAAGCAATTATAAGGTTACCTTAGTATTAGAAACTTCTTGAAATTACTTGTAAAATAAAATTCTTGAAATTAATTAAAACCAATGGATGAAAGAAAGATATGAGAGTGAGATTTTTTAAGAATGAGCAAGTGAAGAGTGTGGCCTAAAGCTTACTTTTATAGTTGAGGTTAGGAGGGGGTTATGAATGGTGTTAATGGTGAGTTACAAATCTTTCAAAAGGGGGTTATGATTGGAATTTGAAATAAATATAAAATTAAATAGTTTTAATAAATAAAAGAATAATTACAATTTAAACTCTAAATTTATTAAAATCTAATTTTAATTTAACAACTTCTTTTTTTATTAAATCTTTGTAGACTTTATAAATCTCATAAGAACTTGTAATTTGATTATTTATTTTAATTGAATATTTAAAATCTTATAAATATTAATAACATTTTGTAATTTATTTTATAAATTATAAAAATTATTAAAAGTTGTTTAAATGATTTAATATATGGAAATGGAATAAAACAATTGTCAATATTGGTTAAATTACACATTTAACGTATTTGATTCATTAAAATTATTAAAAATAATTTAATAATGGAAGTTCAAAATGGGTTCGGGTTTGGGTTTTAACTTGGAAAATGGCGGATGTCACATAAGCTAACTTGGATCTACTTGAAAGAAGTGGTTTCTCGACATGGTGTACCAATTTCGATCATTTCGGATCGTGACGCTAGTTTCACATCCTATTTTTGGCAATCATTGTAGAAATCTTTGGGTACGCGTTTGGATATGATCACTGCCTATCATCCGCAGACCGATGGACAGAGTGAGCGTACTATTCAGACTCCGGAGGACATGTTACGAGCATGTGTGATTGATTTTGGGAACAACTGGGAAGTTCACTTACCTTTGGTGGAGTTTTCTTACAACAATAGTTATCACACTAGCATTAAGGCAACACTATTTGAGGCATTGTATGGCCGAAAGTGCAGATCACCGGTTTCTTGGGCAGAAGTTGGTGATAGTCAACTAATTTTCCCTGAATTGGTGCATGAAACTACCGGAAAGATCGTGCAGATACAGAAGCGTATGGCTGCAGCACAAGATCGGGAAAAGAGCTACGCTGACAAGCAAAGGAAACCCTTGGAGTTTCAAATCGGAGATAAAGTATTGCCAAACGTCTCATCGTGGAAATATGTGATTCGATTCAGCAAAAGAGGCAAACTTAATCCGGGATATGTTGGACCATTCGAGATTCTGGAAAGAATCGGCCCAGTGGCGTACATACTAAATCTACTTGACTCATTGATTGGAGTTCACTCCAATGACTCATCGTTATGCTTTTACTCTTGACTTAACAGGGAATAGTGTAGCAAATCAACATCTCTACCAATTTATGATTGGCTTCTTAACGTGTCTCGTTGTGACGTAACAATGATCATGGCCATAGTTAATTATTAATTTGGGAAAACTCGCCCAAAGATCGAAAGTTAAAGCAAAGATCTCCACATCCCCGCCTTACCAAGTCGAAGTACCTTGTCATAAGGAAATCACACATGGCAAGGACAAAAGAAAATAAATAAAAGGTTCGATCATATATAAGCCATAGGACAGAGACAGAATTACAAAAGAAATAAGAATAAGAAAGGGAAAAGGAAATATATTAAGAAAAGAATATAGTCAAAACAACATAAAGAAGCATTGATGTGTACTTTATCCTTTTAAGCAATAAAAGAAAAAGTCAACAACTACCTCTCGAGACATACGTACTAGATAGGCTGGAATGGCGAGTCAACTTACTATACAAAATAGGGAAGATGTTTTGGAACCTAGGAGATATGCAATAAGAAAGAAAGATTAAATATCCAGAACAAAAAGAGCTTAGATCGCGAGAGAGCCAATAGATCATATCAACTTTCACTATAAATAGAGGTAATACAAAGCAGAGAATCATCCAACTCCCGACTGAAACACTTAAACTTATCCTTCTATCACTCTCTTTAACCATAAACGAAGATTGACTGATTCTCACGCCGGAGTCTGATCGCAGGAGACCTCTCCTGCGGTGAGACCAACGGTGTATGCATCTTGGCAGGTGGTTACTCGGTGTCTTCCGGATAATTTGACCTCTTTGCAGCAACACACTGCAAACAAAAATGATTTACTATTTGGCGTTTGTATTTCTGCTTGATATCAAACCAACCTAAGACTGTCCCCATCGCGCGCCCCGCGGCCGCGATCGTCGCCGACGTGGACCGCGCCCGCCGGAAGGGCGGCGATGGGGAGTCCCGCCTGTGGGTGGGGTGTCCGTCCGGAAGGGAGGGAGAGAGATGGGGGTGGTGGGCCCCACCACCATAAATATAAATAATTAATTTTTTTTAATTAAATGTTTTTAATTAAAATATTTAAAAATCTTTTAATTAATATAATAATTTAAATATAAAGTTTTAATTAAAATGAGTTAATTAAATAAAAATGTATTTTAATTTTTTTTACATTTCTAGTATTAAAGTAATTAGATAATTATTTAAGTATAATATTTTAAATTTTTTTAACATTTATAATATTAAAATATTTAAATATTTTTTACATCATAACGGCTTGGTAAATTTTTTTTGTTTTGTTTCATAATGGCTAGTTTTTTTGTTTTATTCATAACGGCTAGTTTTTTGTTTTATTCATAACGGCTAGTTTTTGTTTTATTTATAACGGCTATTTTTTTGTTTTATTCATAACGGTTAGTTTTTTTGTTTTATAAATAACGGCTAGTTTTTTTGTTGTATTATTTTCATTCTCTATTTAATGTAGTTTTAGTTAATTAATGAATTTTTTTATTTCTAACGGCTAGTTTTTTCTAGTTTGTATAAATACCACAATGTACACCACAAACACTACAACACTTCACTTTATTATTATTTCTATCTATTAATTTTATATCGTCGTTTTTATTTTATTGTTTTACGTTGTTGTTTTTATTTTATTTTAATTAAATATATTTATAATAATTTAAATATCTCTATTTAAAGTAAATTAATAAAGAAAATATGAGGTGGAAAAATAAAGGTGTTTGTGGGAAGGATAGTGTTTGGAGTAAAAAGTGTTTGTGGGAAGGATTGGTGAAAATGAGTGAAAAGCTGATGTGACATGCTAATTAGGACTGTTTGTAGGAAGCATGAATTGTAGCGTTGGGAACAGTCACATTTTCAAATACTTAAATACTTAAAAGCATAAAGGGCGAAGCTTGACTTTTGCTACCTACATATAAAACTTTTCGAAGAGTAATAAATTATTAAAATCCAAAAGTTATAGTTAACATTTTACTTGTGAATATTTTTTGTGAACAAACAAAATGATGAGAAAAAAAAATACTACCAAGAGCAACACCATTTAGAATGAGGTTGGCTATACACATCCACATTATTATTTTGCATATTCATTCCATTAAAAAATAATTTTAAAACTTGTCATATTGTTATCACGAGAAAAATCTGTAGTTTAACAAAAAAGTTTTTTTCTTTTTTATAGACAAAGGTTCAAAAACATTTTTTATATAACAACATATTTGAAAATAATAAAAGAATTCTACAAAGTTTTAATATAAAAGTTTTTGAAGTTAGAAAAAAAATCTTCAATAAAGAAATTAAAGATATCTTTTAGAATTTAAAATAGACCAAGAACCGAGTTCAACGATAAATTGTTTCTACCGATGTATTCAATTTGGTTATCTGTTTAAACCATTTATTTTCGGTTTATACGGATAACCCAACCGAATAAGCAATATTCCTTGTAACCGTTAACCGAACATAATTTGAGTCGGTTTTTTTTGTTAAGGATACGATTTGGTATTCGGTTATATTATGTTTTTGTTTTTTTTTTTGGAACATTTGTAATTACTACAGATAAGACAAAAAGGAAAATAAAGCAAAATACATAATAATTAGATAAAACTTAAAAGTTTTAGTTTAACACATCGGTGATATGATAAATATAGAAAAAAAATAAAGAAAAATACAACTATAAGTTGACTTAAGAGATATAATCAGTAAACATTGTTTAAAAGGGGTATGTATAGCATTATTCTTTAGAAAATAACGTAAAGTTTTGTATCTTGATGATCAGTGAGATATCAAAGTCAATTTGAGTTTTGATTAGAGAAAGTTAGATTTAATAATTAGATGACAGATAAACAATATGATAGAATAATATTGCAAGTTGTAACATTTTAAAGGGAAATTTGGTTCATGATTTGCATAAGTTAAAAGTGATCAAAAAATGGAGTAGAAGTCAAGTGGTTAAGTCGTGGTGATGACTAACCGTGAAGGGTAGAAGTAGTTTTTACCGTTAATCAATATTTTAAAAGCAAAGAATCAATCAAAAATCTAAAAAATTATGAGGCAAAAGCTCAAAACTCACTTTTAACCGATTTGTGTAGGTGTCTTCCAACTTGTATGTATATCAGGTTCAACTTTATGTTTTACATGTGTTAACAGTTGTCAAGTGAATACGTAGGATTCAGGTATGTGTTTTGATCTTTCGTTTTTTATCTCAGTTAGAGTTTTTACCTCAAAGTTGATCTATAGTGAGGTTTAAGCCGATGACTTCGCAAAAGTTGATCTATAGTGAGATTTGAGCCGATTGACATTTTTGTATTGTTTTACTGATGATCGAAACATGTTATAATATATTCCTGCAGTGTTGCAAAAATCGGATCTAGGCACCGATTAATCGGCACGGAATCGGTAGTCGGGAGTAGACCTTGCCGATTTCATGTAATCGGAGGAAATAATCGGTAATCAGTCAAAATTGGTCAAAATCGGACCTAATCGGCCAAAAATCGGTGATTCCGGCGAGTTTCCGGTAGGGTTCCGGCGAGATTCCGGCGACTTTCAAAAATTCCGGCAAAAACTTAGAAAATCCGGCCAAATATGTATATTTATATATAAAATTGAACTTTTTTATTAATATTACGTATTATTAAAATGTGTATATTTATATATAAAACTAAAAATTATATATAAAAATTCCAATCCGATTAATCCCGATTAATCCCTAGTCCCTAGTCCCTACCTCGCCAACTCGCCGCCCGACTAGCGCCTAGCGATTTTTACAACATTGTATTCCTGTACGTTAGATATGTAACTGTGTGATGTGTGATTTAACATCACGAATTTTGTTTTACCTTCAAGGCGTTTGACTCATTACAGATCAGTCATAGCCCAAGTCAACCATTTATAATTACATAACCTAAAATGGCCACTCTACTTGACGCCCGGAGCACAATGCAATAAAGACCGATGAACTCACCAATATTCACAATTTACATAATTTGGCATTAAGTCAAACCAGTTGAAACCAGCAGATTCAGTGAAGAAGAAAACATATGTTCATTTCAAGATATCTTCACCTTTGATTGTAGTAGGTGCTGCAACTATTTACTGCATTCAACTTCAAGGCCATGAAATTCCAGAGGGCAAAAGTGTATTTGCTGCTTACCAGAAGCAGAAGGAAATACACAAGAGCTTTCCTGGTTATCAATATTACACCTGGAAAAGAAAGAACATTTTGTTTAACTGTATTTACATGGTCCGATTACGTCATGTTAAAGACAAATCAAACCAAATTAAAAGATTAATGACATGAATTACTAAACTCCAGGGGTGTAATAGTGTCACTTCCAAATGCCTAAATGAAAAATATCTCTAGTAAGGTCAACCCACAACTTCTAGGATAAGCACTAAATTACAGTTAGCCCCAGTTCCTGGATTGGGTATGAATTAGGATAGCGACATTTGGAGAGGTCTTTTCAAACGAGTATTTTACATTTTTACCCTCCCGCTAGAATAAATGTTAGATAAGTAAGGGAATATTAATCGACCCACCTGCCTTCTTTGTCTTAAAAGCGTTAACCATGAACGGCTAACCACGTAGCATGGAAGAAGAAATCCCGCCAGTTGTAGAACAGAGACCTGGAACTGCAAATAATGAACAATTGCGGAGAATGCATTCACCAAAACAAGTCAGTGGATGTGGATTATAAGTCAACCAAAAGAAGTCAATGATCCCAGATGAGAGATCCACATATATATACATATGTGTGTATGAACTTACATTAAAGAATTTTGATGATTTTGGTACCATCCCCAGGTCTCTAATGACCAGTAAAGCTTGGCGTATCAGCAGTATTAGCATCAACTGCACATTTTAAGTAAGCAAACATACCAATCTTAACTTCATATATGAACTTATACGCAAGTTTGTATGATCTTCCATATAAATTGGGACACTTGTTATTCACTTACAATGAGGGCCATAAACCGAAGGTAAACAATGCCGCTATTACTTGTTACATCATAGTCTTCGTAATCTGATTCAAGCAGCTGGTGCTCAGCAGAAGCAAAAGCCAGGAAGTTAGTATCCCGGAGATCAATTTGCGGGCCCCATGCATGCCTAAAAGAAACAAGTCAGATTAAAAAGCAATACACCTTATGCACAACAGAAAAAGATAAAATCTTTGTCAAATATGGCCGGTTTCAGAAGGATTGTAATCGCAGAAACCATACCTGATATCAATAGTCATGACATCAGGATCGGTTCTTGCTGGTGGAAGAGCATAATCCGGTGAATAAACCTACGAATCGAGTCATGAATACGATATGCATTACCGTTCTCACATAATAAAACAAGAATTCAGGGGGGTGAGATCAAACCTGATTGCAAATCTCACAGGTTATATCCCCTTTCTTATTGCACCATTTCTGAATGCATTTCCTATGAGCAAACTGCAACCCACACATACAGAATCAATCGGATACTTATTTCGACTCATGTATAACAGAGAAGGTAGCAATGAGAAATGCCCTCAGAAATGAGCTCTACAGTACAATTTCAGAAACATCATGTACAACCCAACAACTAGCGTCATAAAGCCTACTATTGCTTTAACAAGATAACACTACCAAATCTGGGCCCACTTGTGGAATCCACAAAAATGCTTCATCTTTTGCAATAAAAAGATCACAGTTCAAGATCATATCCATCTAACGATCAACCCCCAATCGATGACCAAGTACGTGAGTTTCAAAACCCTAATTTTAAACTACAAAAATTGATTCGAATTGTTGATCCCACAAACTAGCATAAAAAAAAAACTTTTTCACTAATGAATGTGAAAATCATAATTATGAAATTGATGAAAAGGTTGGTTGGATTAAACATCAGTAGAGCTTAACTTAGGAAGAGATTTCAATGAAGCAAGAAAATTAGGGAAAAAGATAGAAAAGAGACCTTGAGAGTGCCGTTACAGGCACAAGGGGATTCCAATTCGTGTTGGTCGTCTTCTTCCTGACATATTCTACACTCTTTGGTGAACATCTTTGAAGACCCTTCTCCTATGTTGGTCATATAACCACTCTCATCGCCATGGATTCTGGTGTTGTTTTGAAGCAATTGCACCACTTGAGAGATCATTTGGTCTCTTTTGGTGGTGGTGGTGGTGGTGGAGTCGAAGCAAGATGGTGCTGTCATTCGTCCCACACATGCCATAAAGTCTGCACAAAACACGCAATAACACACACAGAGAGAGATTTCGTGTGTAGCAAAAGCCCAGAGAAGAGGGGTGTAGAGTTTGAGGAGAAGAGAGAGAAAGAAGTGGGGATATTTTGAAAAGGTGGAGGCGTGCACTGGGTAATGGACATGGTTTTTCTTTTTATTATTATTAAAGTATTTAATTATAATCAAAGGAGGTAATTTGTGTAAACAGGAAAAAAAGTGACAAGTTTTTATGTAATGGTTGTATTTTGTAAGTTAAAAATGAAACATGGAAGTTAATATGTATTTACACAATAAAAATATATAATTTACTCTATTTTATAGTTATTGTTATATATGTTTTATGATTTTTATAACAAGGGTGAAGTTGTTAGGGTGGATGGAGTGAATTAGGAAAGTGGATTAGTAGTTGTTGGTGTTAGTGGGAATATCGCCTTTATCCTTTGGTATTGACAAAAATCACACAAAAGAGTTTGGGTTTCAAAAGGTTTAGGTTCATTGATGGCTTCAACAACTTGATTCGGAGTCATGTCTCAGTCAATTTTTCTATTATCAAGTTAATTATCATCTCCAAGTCCCGATGATGAATCTAGGTTGAATTTTCAAAATTTTAATTTACTTGTATCGATTGCTAACATCATGTTAAATTCTTAGCTTTATAATACGACAAACCCAAGTAAGGAAGCAGAAACTTGTGTTTAAGAGATATCGTGAAGAGACACTGTCGTCTAGTGGTGGATTATTTCTCTAAAGATCTAAGATTTGGTGATGACATGTTTCGGTCAAGGTTTCGAATGCGAAGACAATGTTTCAATGCATAGTGGGTGATATGGAGTGAAGTTTTGAATATTTTCAAACTCCATACGATGCTAGATGGAAAAATGAGCTTTGCACTATCATAGAAGTGTATATTTACAATATGATAACTAGCATAAAAGAATGTAATAAAGCATTGGATGAATATTTGAATACGTTAACTAGAAATTCACATGGAATCTACAATCCATTTGTGAATTTGTCATTAAATTATATGAGAAAGAGTATTTGCGTCGACCAATCTCTAATGATATACCACATTTGTACGTCTCTCATCAAAACCGACATGGATTCTTAGAAACGTTGGGTAGTGTTGATTGTACATATTGAAAGTGAAAGAATTGGCTAATGACATGATGAGAACAATACATGTGAGGTTTGATATTTTTCGGTTTTTTCATATCTTTAGAATGTCTTTAGAGAAATCATAATTTTTAATGAAACATTCATATAAGAAATATTATCCTATATATTATGAATAAAAGTAAAATACAATAACTGGGGGTAATTTTGGAATTTCATTGTTAGGGATAGTTAAAAGTCTTGTAAAAGACTTCTTTAGCCAGAGAGAGACAGAAAGAGAAGCAAACCATTCAAGGTTAGAGAGAGAATGAAGGGGGGACAGACGGTGATGATGTGGGTTTTGGGTAGAGATGGTGGCGGCCGATGGCGAAGATGAGATTTTTATGATGCAAAGGGTAATGGTATAGTAGATAAATTTAGTTTATTTGAGATTTCATATTTTCTATAAACATTATTGTGTAATAAGTATTTAAGTGCTTAATCATACACGTAGGCTATAGTTAGCAAAACATTGGATCATTTCAAACTAATGTTTTATCTTTTAAACAAGTTTAGTTAAATAGATTTAATTTATTTTGAACAATCAAAATACAAATGCTTTAACAATATGTCACAAACCAACTATTATATAATTGCATTGTCAATTTCATTTTGTTAGAATATGTAATTTACTTGTATGATATGGTTTCATCACTTTTAATGAGTTTTATACTTTGATCAAACAGTGGCGGAGCTTGAAAATTCCCGTAAGAGGGTCGGGGGCGAAACTAACTTTTTTTACGGGGAGCGAACTCGATATTTATATAAAAATTTACATTACCGGGTCAAAAATCTAAACTAACGGACTAAAATTAACACGAAAAAAGAGAGGGGGTGACGGCCCCACGGCCACCACTATCCTCCGCCATTGTTGATGAATTAAATAGCCGGTAAATTTAAGGTGAAACTAACACAATTCTTAGAATTAGAAGTTTTTGCAACAGAGATATTAATTTTTTGATAATTTCAAGAGTTAGTAGGTGGCGTGCTACTTGCAAGTGGATAATAGCCCTTTCTTTCTTTATTTCTTTTTCTTTTTCAATCTTACATTTCAAGGAAGGAGGGGCCGAGGGGGCACAGCATATGGCTATCATGGAAATAATTGAGCATATTATGGATAATGAGTTGTTTTTAGGATAATCATGATAAACCCATTAAAAAAAGATTTGTCAACCATATATTTTATACCTTCAATAACCTAAATAATAACAACATTTTATATACCCCTACATATATTTAAATTACAGATATATCTTTTTTACTTTGTGATTTTTAACTTAGTACCAATTTTACCCTTTCTAAATTACTTATTGAAAATACTCGCAAAATAAAAACATTTTGCATATGCTTTTCCTTATAACTCTTTATAATAAGTTTTCGAATTAATTGTAAACATCCTTTTATGATTATTGTTTTATTATCTCTTTAAAATAAGAAAAAAAAATTGTTGGACTCAACAAGTGTATTAAAAAAATAATGTTTATCATAATCAAACATAATGTGTTTTAACATTTAAACAATCATTAACTAACACTAGTATCATTAACATTCATAACAGACACTAATTATTGGGTAAATTTCTTTTTCAGGCTTGTAGATTAAAAAGATTTTTGCACAAGTGTCCACGGCGGATGAAGAACTTTCCACAACGGATAAACAAGAGTCAGCAACGTATGAAGAACAACTTCCAAGTGTCTACAGGCGGATGACCAACATACACAGCGGATGATCAATGCCCACAGCTGATGAATAGTCCATAACTGATGTTCATCCACAACGAATGAACAATCACAGCGGACAACTATCAAGTCAATCATACATTAAGTGTTCACAACGGACATCATCCAAGACACAGGACACAGCTTATTCAACATTCACAGCGCACAACTGATCATGCACATCGGATAGTCTTTCATCCACAGCGGACGACTTATAGACTTAGGATTATATGTAATTTTATTTTACATAAGGGTATTTTTGTAACTGTACATAGTTTTTTGTATAGGCTATAATAATTGTATACCCTAATCCTTTGTAAGTTTTTTGAACAATCAATACAATCAAGTATTTACTATTATCATTCAAGTATTCAAACACACACATACAGTCATACACACACATACCGTCATACACACACACGGATATCATATCACTAATCATGGATTTTCGCACCATGATTGTTGAGTGTTGAATATATAACAATCTGTTATTATATTGTGAGAGATTGAAAAAGGTACTTGGGGGAATTCATTTGATCTTATTCTTGTTCTTAAAATTCAAATCAGTGAGTTTCATCATAAATATAAACATATAAACTCTTTGCGACATCCAATTTTCTTCTAATAACTACTCGTTTACTGTATGTGTATGTGTATGTATAACTAATTAAACACATTTTTTCTCCATCACTAGTTATTATCTAGTTAGCTATTCTAATTTATAATAAAGATTTACAGTATCTTATGTGTGTATGTAAAATATGTGTTCCTTGCATTTAAATTTAGATGTTATATGTTTAAATTATACTTATTAAGTATGTATTAGAATGCACTATAAACCATAAGAAAGTTACAAATTTGATATTAACCTATTTGATTTGATTATTACATACAGATCAGACACTTAAAATTTGCAAAACAAAGAGATTCCGAGAAGAACTCAATTTGACCAAGAAAGAACCTTAAACCAATCATCCATGGATATTTGCGAAATTTAATAGAAAAAGGCATGGTTAATTCTTAAATTGTTTTTATCAAATAGGTAAATATGATACTTTAATTGGTTTTAAAAGTATATATGATATTTTTTAAAGTTTAATTGAATATAAATATAATTTATAAGGGTATATATGAAATTCTAATAATGTTTTAGTGTAAGACGCAAGGGCATATACATACACACACAAGTATAAAAGAACGGACATCAATAGACATTTTGTGTTTTTACGTTTAATAGAATAATCACCCAATATAGGCACTTAGAAATAGAACATTTTTTTCATAGGCATACATTAAGTAGCCGAGCATTGGTCAACCCAAATAATATCACAAAAAACTCATAATGCTCCTAATGGGTATCAAATGTCCTCTTTGGAATATTTAGTTCTTTCACGTTCAGCTGATGGTAACCACGTTCAGCTAATGGTAACCTGACTTAAGATCTATCATTGAAATACAATTTTCACCCTACAACTGATCAAACAAATCATAAAATTTAGGTAACGGATACCTGTTCTTTAGTGCCAACTTATTTGACTCATGATAGTTGATACACATCCTCATACCAGTGTCTTTCTTCTTCACAGACAATATTAAAGCAACCCAAGGAGTGATACTCAATCGAATTAAACCTTTGTCTAAAAGATCTTGCAATTGGGTCATCAATTCTTTTATATAAGAAGGAGCTAATAGATATGATGCTTTAGCAATGGGTTGCGCTTAAATCAATATGATATTCAATTTTGCGATCAGGCGGCACCCCCGATAAATCTTCTAAAATTATATCAGGGAAGCCACACACCACTGGTACATCTGACACTTGCAATATATTCACATCAACTTCCTTACATATGCCAGGTAGGCATAACACCCTCATCTCATAAACTTTTTAGTTGTAATCATTAATATCACCTTTAGAAACATACACACTTTACCTCTATAAAATCGTAACTATAATTTCCTTAGGCATTATCAATCGAATTTTCTTTCGGCATATGATTTTACCCTCATAAGCTACTAACCAGTCTATCCCTGGGACTACAAAGAATCCTCTTATGGTCATAATAAACAATCTAGTAGAGAACTTATGACTTTCTAGTTCTATATCACAATTATTTATTACTTCAAATATTGGTAGACTTACCAATAATAGTTTTTACATTAAAGAGCACATTAATCTTCCTACTTTTACCATTTAGTTTATCATAAAATGCAGCAATAACAAATCTTATACAAGCAATGGAGTTGAGAAGTATAGATGCACAAACATGGCTAACCAGAAACGTCCTGACACAACGTTCCATTCCGGCCTCCTACCTCATCATAAGGAACTCCTTTACCTTTGCCTTGTGTTTATCCTCTATTTTTGTTGTCTGCTCCCTAGCTACTCCTGTCTTGGCTTCTTACAGTCTGTGCTCCAATGACCTATTTCTCCATAGTTGAAACACTTGATTATTCCAATATAATCCTTGGCACACTTCCTACATTCCCTCAAACCATTTGCATGTCTAATCATCATTTTCTGATTTTCCACCTTCACTTTCTACCCTTTAGTCCTAAAGTTTTCATTCATTAATCGCTTCCTATTTCCATTGTTGTTACTATTGCACTTCTTCCTTGGAGCATAAACTTGCACTTCCTCCTATCGGTCATACAGTTTTCACGCCAAGTCTACCATCGAACTAAACATTCTTGATTACGCAACAATCATGTGTTTAGGAATATCCACTAACAACCCTTGCATATACCTCTTGATCCTTCTAGACACGTACCATAGTAACCAACTCAAGTACCGTTCTTGCTGTTTTGTTAAACTTGATCGTATACTCCTAATAGGTCACATTCCTTACTTCAAAACGTAAAAACTCTATCAAATTCCCTACGTGGACAATACTCTTTGATCACCAACTTCTTCAGCTCAAATCACTAATCCATGTTATATTATTATGGTTATACACCTCTTTATAGCAATCATGGGTCAAAATAATGGATTCATATGCAAGATGATGAAGTTCTTCTAATAATACCTATCATCTTGTTCATATTTTTATTCAGAGTCTTCATCACCTTTGCTTTTGATTTTAAACTAGTTGAATATTGTTTGGGTTTAAATAACTAATATATTAGAGTCATCATTAAAGATAAACCCTAATTGATTCTTGTCTTTTATATACAAATCTAACATGGACTAAAGTTTATGGAATATTCTAGAACGTTGGTCTCACTTTACACGACTAACTCGGTCAATTTTTATTGAAAATTATGATTCTTTAACTATATCAACTCCAGAGAGTTAGCTTTCAAACAACACCAAATTCATCACCTAATTTGAATATTTAGACCTACAAACAATCCACACATATCAAGTGCGCAGAAAACTCAGAATCTGTGATGCTTTGTTTTGTGTAGCGAATTAAGGTTTCTTAAAGAATCTTTTTAATTGCAACCTTGTCACGAATCCTTTGTTAACATATTAAAATAATTTTTTAAGAGGGTATGATCTAATTATATCTTTTGGCCCTTAAAAAGTATAACACAAAGTTAGACATTGAATTTTGACAAATTAGGGCTTTGTGTCTAAAACATTCAATGTAAGTTTTAGTTCTTCTTTCGATACTTTTATTGATTTTATCAACTCCTACACATAACTTAGCTTCACTAATGTATTACACTCATCGCTTTGAGTTTCTTTTACATAAGCACTACAAGATTAACAATAACTTATAGATCCGTCTAGGGCATACATAAATTGTTTCATACAACATTCAAGCTCAAGATCACATCACATACTTGCGAGGTGATTTCATAGCTTCTTTTTAATTGCTTTACAAGTTTTGAGGTGGAAACATGCCTACTATACAATTACTAATACAATACAATACTACAAAGTTTTCACATACAATTTATAAGACAATATCATGTACAAGTAGAGATTAAATAAATATTACATCATGTAATAAGAATATTTGTCACACATACTAAAGTCCCCCCAACAAACATTACACAGCCACTAGCTTTGTGAAAGCCATGGTAATATGTTGATAAATATACTAGTTTGAAAAACCCAGGTGCAGGATCGGGTTTGTTACTTAAACACTTGGATTTCTCTCAAACTCACTTATAGAACACTCAAATCAGATGAAGTAAAGTCTTTTACAAGAGTTGATAATAATATAAAAAGTAGCAAAGAACACACAGAAATAATTTTCAAGGCACTTGTATATATTACTTCTCAACTCAAGGTATTACAAGACTCTTACAAGCATGAAACATGAGTTACAATGAGAAACTATATATACTAGATCCTACAGCCGAATATACTTTAATACCAGCTGGAAACCTAAGACTAAAGCATATACTACAATGCTAAAGTTAAGGTATCTTAGATAAAGTATTATCTAAGATATGGTAGTCATGACATGTCCATGACTTACCTTTTGTCACCAACTAAAGATGGAAACTGTACTAACTTATAAAGGTAAAGAGTGGAATAAAGTATGGTCAACTACATGGCTTTTGAGAAAACACCATGCAGTATCTCAGAGGTCTGCAGCGGTGTGTCAGGGAGACCATACTTATGTCCACTGGATAATAGTAGTGTCTTCCGAAGGTAAGTTGGCTTCGGAAGAACAAGTTCTTCTGAAGCCACTTATACTTTGGAAGAGGCTTCTATTCTTCCGAGGCTTGAGGACTTCTATACTTCGAAAGTTGAATTCTGATATGTCATTCTAAGTCTTGATCTTCGGAAGTAAGTTCTTTGTTATCGGAAGTTGGAGTTTTTCCTTCGGAAGTTAGTTTTACACTTTGTCTTCGGAAGAGTTTCTTTTTCCTTTGGAAGTTCCACACTTGGCTTCGGAAGTCCTTTATTTGTTGTACTAAAATATTCTAAGTGATTTGGTTTTGGTTGCACCAGCCTTTCTAGATCCAACAAACTCCCCCTAGGCTGATGCTACCAAAACCTCACTTGTTTCTGCTTCTCAAAGCTTTCAACACCAGGGACAGAAGATATTTGTCTGTTTCCTTGTTCTACCCTGAAGTGGTGCTGAGAAGCTTGTACAGGTCATTGGTGGATAGGAGATCCAGTCTATCACTCTGAATGACATGTACCCTCTATTGCGTCCCCATGAAAGAGTTAGTTGACGGGAGTTATAGTCATACTCCCATCTAACTATGGATTCAAGTTCAGGACCTTCAACCATTTGTAGAAAGGCTTTGCCTTTAGTTGTTGATCCCTTTCTTTTCTCCTCCTCTCTCAGTTTCAACTCTTTTTCAACCTTGCTCCTAGCAGTTAGCTCGGTCATATGAAGACTGCCAAAGATGATTTTTGATATGGGCAGCTACATCAGAGTTTGAAGGGTTGGAGAATGGCTTATCTGCTAACTCAGCAATATCAAATCTGCTCAAGTGTAGCAGAGATGAGGCACTTAGCCTGTTGAGCTCTCCATTCTCTCTTTCAACAACAAAGTTGTGAGAAGAGTCTTCGAACCTCCACTGGATGATCTTCTTCCTAGGTGCAAGAGGTTGTCTTGGCACCCGGTCACCTTTCTTGGTATCCAGCAGAGTCACCAGCCTTCTCCTTAACTTCTTTTCTTCCTCATTCAAAGTGTCTGAATTGAGGCCAAGGAGATTTGCAGCTTGGTCCAATGTTCCTCTTGGCAGATCAAGAAATTGATCCCTAGTGAGGGAACGTGAGGGAACGTGAGGATCCACCAACATAAGTCAAATTAACTGAATCCTCCTCACAGGAGATATCGCTCAGGGTTGTGCAATTGATGAGCTTTGTCTTGATTGCCTTGAATTCTTCTAAGGAGAGATGTTTAGAAGGCTGAGGGGATGGTTTGATGGGTTGTTGGGTAGGTTGAGGTGTTTGGGTTCTGGCTAGAGTTTTGGGTTGGAGGATGGGTAGTTTAGGTGGTTGAGGTTAAGAGGTTGGTAGGGGTGATGGTGTAGGTTCAGGGGTGTATGGTTCAGTGGTTGGTTTGGTTTTGATGGGGAATGGAAAGGGTATTGGTTCAGGTTGTGGTTGGGTTTGGAGTTGGGGTTGAGTAGTTGATTTGAAGATCATCTCCTGTCCCCTTCTGTACATCTCCTACCTCTTCCCCGAGCGAATGTCAGCCTTTATGTCACTGACATGTCGCTGGAGGGTCTTTTCAGACATAGGACCCACCTGCCTGCCAGAGAAGCCATGAGCCCTGAGATAGCTCTTCATCCAGGCCTTCTCACCTATCTTCTTGGCAGCAGTTAGTCCTGCTTCCTCTTCCTTCTTCTTCTTCTTCTGCATCAGCTTTCCCTGGCAGCTTTCTTTCTCTCTTTCTCCATTTGATCTTGCTCTTTGTTGAAGAGCCATAAGATCGTTCATTGTTGTGTTGAGATAATTCTTCTTGAAAGAAACCTCTGGAGGTTAGGAAAGTTATCATTTCCCTCCTGAGCTGCTGATCAGCTTCTTCTCTTTCTTTCCCTCTCCTCCTTTCTTCTTGGACCAGTGAATTCTTGATGCAGCATACAGCAAGGAGATCCCGGTAGACAGTGAAATTCTTGGATGCAGCATAAGCAAGGAAGATCCTAACTGCCTCAAGTCTTGCAACAGGTGCAAATAAAAGTATAATCGATTCCCTCCTCTTGAGTGTATCCTTGAACCACCAGTCTTGCCTTGTTCTTGATAATCAAGCCTCTATCATCTCTCTTGTTTCTAAAAACCCATTTAGTGCCTATAGGTACTTTACTAGATGGTAGCGGACATAGGTTCCAAACCTTTTGTCTTTTGAATTGAAGCAGCTCCTCTTGCATTGATTCAACCCAGCTACTATCTTTCAAGGCATCTTCCACCTTCTTGGGTTCCATTTGGGATAAAAAGTATGAGTACAAACAGACATTCCCATTGTGAGTTTGTCCTCTTGTTCTCACGCCTTCAGAGACTTTCCCTATGATGTTCTCAGCTGGATGAGTGTTGTGAATCCTAAGTCTAGGAATCACCTCCAGTTGCAAAGATAGATCCAAATTGGACATATTTTGCTCAGGAACTTGAATACTTGGTCCAGCTGTTGTTTCAAACTCATTCAATGAGGACTGATTGAATGAAAGAGAACCATCATCATTTGTTTGCTGTAAAGCAGCATCGACAGTTACATGTTCCTTTAAAATGTTGCTTTCATCAGCTTGGTGTTGTGCAGGGTCACCTGAAGAGGTTTGAAAGTCAACTGGTGAACTGCTTGTTGAAGCTCCACTATCTCTTGAGATGGTTATACAATCAGATCTTCCAATAGTGGGAACTTGATTTGCTGCAGCTCTTGGAGAACTTGGAATAGGTCTGGGAAGCGCAAACAGTTGATCTTCATCAGAGTCACTTTGAGCACCTGATCTTAAACTCAGTCCATTGATCACTTCTAATTATTTTAACCTTGTGATCAATTTGATTTTCTATTTTAAGAATAAAAGATTTTAAAGTTTCAGCAGTTTCATCTTTGGAACTTAAAAAGAATACCCATGTAAATCTAGTAAAATCATCAACAATCACAAGGCAATATGATTTCCTTCCAATGCTCATTATACTGGTGGGACCAAATAGATCCATGTGCAAAAAGTGTAATGGGGTGGTGATGGAGTTAACAACTTTGGATTTATGAGATGTCCTGTGTTGCTTCCCTTTCAGGCATGCAACACAGTTATCTTTGCAAAAAAATTCCTTTTTAGGCAAACCATGTATCAAGTTATTTTTAGCCAATTTATTCATTGTCTTAAAATCTACATGACACATTCGTTTATGCCATAGTGTTGACTCATCACCATCAGCTTTGGAAAGAAAGCATGATACTTCTCCCATTGGGAAAGCATTGTTCATATCCAACTTGTACATATCTCCTTTTCTGGGAGATCTAAGAAGCACCAATTCCTGAGGAATTGTCATCCCGGGTTTGAGGATTATGCATTCATGTTCTGTGAAGAGCATTTGATGTTTTTGATCACAGAACTGAGAAACACTTAACAGGTTATGTTCAAGCTGTTTGACAAAGTTAACTTTGTCAACCTTTAATTTTCCATTGGATATACTTCCTCTGCCAGAAATATATCCTCCGTCCTCACCTCCAAACTGGACAGGACCTCCATCATAATGTTGAAATTGTTGAAGGAGAGATCTGTTCCCTGTCATGTGCCTAGAGCATCCACTATCCACAATCCAAACATTGTTAATCTTGTCATATGGATGTCCCTGCACATAAGGTGAGATGATTAGTTTTGATTGGAAACCCAAGCGTTGTTGGTCTTGGGTTCTTCTAATGATAATGACATAATTGAACCAAAATTTATGCATGGAGGTTCAATGGATGTCTTTGAAGAAGAGGTTTGGGCTACAGCATCTTCCTTGATCTTCCATTCCATCCCTTGGTTGATCATGGAGGATGAGCTTGTTGAAGCTTTTGTAGCTTGGCATTCTTCCGAAGCTTCTTTCTTTTCGGAGAAGCCTTCACCACCTTTTCTTCTGAAGCAGTCTTCTTCTAGGATGGTCTCAAAGACCTTTTATTCTTTTGAGTCTTGATAGCTTTAGCTTCCGAAGCCTTTTTCCTTTCGAAAGAAGGATCTTCTTCCAAAGCACCTTGCTTCGAAACAAGCTTTCCTTTTTTCATCACTTGAACCATTGATATGGTCAAATGAGAAACCTTTCCTGACTCCTTCCTTTTTAACATTATTTGCAAATTTGTGCTAGCAGGATTGTAGTAACAATCTTTGGCCATGTGGTTTTGCAGACCACACATTATGCATGCAATGTTAATCTTTTGGGAACTTGAGGATTGCTGTTTCTTGTTCTTTCTCTCTTCATCAGCACCTTTCCCTTTAACTTCTGATCCTTTGTAGGACAGGAGTGCTGTACTACACCTTTTCCTGAATCAGAGTTTCCAACCACTTGAATCCATCTGATATAATACACCCTTTTGCTTGGGCCTACTTCTTAGACTAGCCTTTTGATACTTGTCTATGGCTTTTGCATGCTGTTACTGCTTCTTTGTGACATTCTTGCTGGCATGTTGGTTTTGCAGCATCACATTGAGGTCTTTTCTTTTCTTTGTTTTGATTCTCTCTTCATCAGCAACTTCCCTTTCCTTTGATCCAGTCCTTTGTTGGAGACAGTTCTGCAGAATACACCCTTTTTGCTTCATGAATCTTTTCAGTCTCTTGGCTACTTAAGATATCTTACTGACCCAGGATAATTACCTGGTTCTTTTCCTTGATGGTCTCCATGGTTGATCATTCTTTGACTCATGGAGGTCAGATGCCTCTTGTCTTCCTCAGTACCATACCTTGGTTGCTTATAGACTCATAAGAGTGTGGTGCAATTTCAGTTTGTTCTTTGGGGATGCCTTGTTGTTGATCTTTAAGATGTCCTATTTCACTGGTTCTTTCGTGTCAGAAGTGGATTCCTAGATCTTATTCGGAAGTTCTATTGGGATCCATGAGAAAGGTACCGTGTTGCCTTGAGCCTGGAGCTCCATGTCAAGTTCCAGGCTCATGTCCGGCAGTTTTTCTAGGATCTGGAAGTGATAGGTAAGAGCTGGAACCTATCTAGTTGTTCAACTTCAAGCTTTCATCCTGTTGTGTCCTTTTTGTAATGATTAATGTGGGATGCATGGATTTCTGGTTCAACCACTTTTCTCTTTGTAGTAAGCTCGGCTTGGAGTTTGACATTGGGTATGATATAAGATTCTGGCTGATCATCAGACTCATGCTGGGTAAACAGATAACGCTGACTACCTATTATGACTCATAAGTGTTTCAGTCCCACCCACTTTTGTTTTGGAAAAAGTTTGAGTGAGAAATACAAGAATTTGGAGTTCTGCTCGGAACATGCCAGTGGGCTTGAGCCTCAGTCAATGTGGATATTAAATCCTTTATTTGAGTCTTATAGTTTGTGTGTTCGTGTTTTAATAGGGACATGGTTTTCTCTAACTCCTCATTTTTCTTTGATAGTCAGAGCCCTTTAAAATCAGATTTAAAACATTTAGAGACTCAATATCGGATTTAATTTCCATATTGTAGTCCTGATACAATTAACCTTAGCAATACAGGCAGGAGTACAGAGATGTTCATATACCTTATTTTCATCTGTTCCGGCCATGAGTGCTTGAGCAGGAGTCACATCCTATACCATGAAGCTCCAGTCAACTTCTTGAGCCATTGCAGCTGTTTCTGTTGACTTTCCGGTGGGCTTTGGTGTAGAGGGATGTGTGGAGGCCTGTGGGGTTCCCGGATTAGACTTGGGAGCCTTGCATTCCCTTGCAAAATGACCAAGTTGGTTACAGTTGTAACATTTGGCTTTGGTTTTGTCAAACCCAAATTTGCTGTTGATTGGGTTCTGGGGAAATTGCCTTCCAGTTCTCTTAAAGAACTTCTTTGCTCTGTAGGTTAGTAGAGCCATTTGTTGGACTATGTCCACGTATTCATGTCATCCGGGCTGAAGCATTCTAGATCATCAAAGCAATATTGATAATCATTTGAGTGTCCACTTCATGAGACAAAAGCACAGCTGTCCTGAAAGGAGCTTTGCTGAGCTTGTTGAGACCTTGGAGTCTCAGGAAATGTGATGTATGGCCCGGAGGAACAAGATGGTTGCTGGGTGTAAGTCAGGTATTGTTGAGGCTGGGAGGTTCCTAAGCCTTCAGCAACCATTAAAGCGTTGCTAGCAAGAAGACTCAAGGGTCCGCTTGTCTGATGACTCCTCTTACTCTCCATTTCCAAACGGTATCCATGAAGGATGCCAAGAGTTCGGTCATGGTGAGTGTATTCAGATTCTCTAATCTCTTGATAGAGACACAGTAGAATGTCCACTCATTGACTAACGCACTCATGAACTTTCTTGTAAGGTCTCTAAGTTCATGAGCAATTCCCACAGACTGAAGGGAAGATATGAGATCCATGTACCTGAAGTATTGCTGGCTAAGTGTCTCTCCAGCAACGTAGGTGAAGTTCTCGAACTGCTGCTTCAGTGAGTCCTTCTTGGAGTCATTTGAGCTTGAGTACATTCGAGCAAGCGCATCGAACAATTCTTTTGGCAGACTTGCAATGCTCAAACCCCACCATGATGGAGTTAGGAATTGCAGTCATGAGAACAGTCATAGCATTGCTGTCAATGTCCAGCTTCTTCCGGTCCTCATCAGAATAATCTTTAACAGCTATCTCAATCATGGCACCGTTTCCACCAGCTACCTTTGGCTTATACGGGCCATTGACAATGGATTGCCACATCTTGCTGTCTTGATACCTGATGAAGCCTTCCATTCGTCTGCTCCATGACCTGAAGTTTTCAGGAGTGATGATGGGAGATTTGGTCATCGTCCCCATCTCTACTTCAGATTTGTTGAGGGCCATTTTGAGTGTGGTGTAAGGAGGAGTGAAAAACAGGTTGATTAGGATGGTAAGATCTCACAATCAAGAGCCTAAAAAATCTGATACCAATTGCAGGATCGGGTTTGTCACTTAAGCACTTGGATTTCTCTCAAACTCACTTATAGAACACTCAAATCAGATGAAGTAAAGTCTTTTACAAGAGTTGATAATAATATAATAAGTAGCAAAGAACACAAAGAAAATAATTTTCAAGGCACTTGTATATATTACTTCTCAACTCAAGGTATTACAAGACTCTTACAAGCATGAAACATGAGTTACAATGAGAAACTATATATAATAGATCCTACAGCCGGATATACTTTGATACCACCTGGAAACCTAAGACTAAAGCATATACTACAATGCTAAAGTTAAGGTATCTTAGATAAAATATTATCTAAGATATGGTAGTCATGACATGTCCATGACTTACCTTTTGTCACCAACTAAAGATGGCAATTGTACTAACTTATAAAGGTAAACATTGCAATAAAGTATGGTTAACTACATGGCTTTTGAGAAAACGCCATGCAGTATCTCAGAGGTCTGCAGCGGAGTGTCAGGGAGACGATACTTATGTCCACTGGATAATAGTAGTGTCTTCCGAAGGTAAGTTGGCTTCGGAAGAACAAGTTCTTCCGAAGCCACTTATACTTCGGAAGAGGCTTCTATACTTTCGAGGCTTGAGGACTTCTATACTTTGGAAGTTGACTTCTGATCTGTCATTCTAAGTCTTGATCTTCGGAAGTAAGTTCTTTGTCTTCGGAAGTTGGAGTTTTCCTTCGGAAGTTAGTTTTACACTTTGTCTTCGGAAGAGCTCCTTTTTTCTTCGGAAGTCCTTTATTTGTTGTACCAAAATATTCTAGGTGATTTGGTTTTGGTTGCACTAGCCTTTCTAGATCCAACACCAGGCGATACTGAAGTTGGTGTGTGCCACCTAACTTTGGGGTTCCCAGGTAGGGGGTTGATTGTTTAGAAACTTCAAGGGTACAACACATAATACTACTAAGTTTAACATCCCCGTGACAAGTAGTCAGACGCTAAGGGGCGCAGATATAAGTCACTAGGTTTGGTTGTGTAAGAAATGTAGTGGAATTTAATAACTTGTGTACTTCATTTCTTTTGATTTATATATGCTTGATTACTTATGTTTTTGGAATTTTTTGGATTATGAGAAGGATGAAGCTACCTAAACTCTAAGTTTTGTCCTGATCTCTATATGCTTAAATACATCATAGCACTAAACTGCTGTGAATCAGCATTTGTGTATATGCTAATCTACTGATTCATTGTTGCATTAGACAAGACTGTTAGTATTAAAGAGTAGTGGTGACAACTTAACTCTAGAACTGATGATCTTCTGTTCTTTCGATTTCTGTCTAACATTGTACATTCTTTTGTAACCAACAGTAATGCAAGTTCGTGGTATGTCATAATATGCAGATCAATGGATGAACTTGCCATTGATCCTAAACCTAGAATAGATGATCAAGATTCATTCTAGAGTTTAGCTTTCATGGTATAAATACCTCAAACTTGTATAGTTATAAGGTTAACTTTGTTTTTCACTTGTTTCTCTTCAGTTATTACTTCTGTGTAATAGCAAAGATAATCAAGTGAATACTTTGAAAGAACTTCTTATGTCATTCTACATTAAAAGTATTATCTGTGTTTGTTAGTAACAAGTTAACTTAGATTTTGCATTTGTTAACTGCTGATAAACAGAAAAGTCTTGTTTAGTTCAAACTCGATCCAACAGAAACAATGAACTCACCAACTTTGAAGTTGACACCTTTTAGCATGTTATTAGGTAAAAAATAACTTTAAGACATATTGGTTCTATCATAATATGCGTTAGTACTTTTCTTTGTACCTTGTTTTCGATTTAGTTTCGTTTCACCCTTGTATTTCCGCCTTAGTTGGGTTGTGAAATTTTATATTAAAACTAGGCTTTCAAATTCCTTTAACCAAATAGTCTTGCCACTAGCACTTGCAAATTCTCCCTATGATAATGAGAACGTGTCTGTTACGGAACAACAATCGGATCACGAGTCCTTGTCAGATTTAATATACGACAGATGATGCTGAATTTGATCGTTCGTGATCGTTCTTATGACCATAATTAATGGGAAGAGTAGCACGATATAGATTTGAATTGGTAAGTTGATTTATGATTTAATTAATTATATTTTTTTAAGTGTCGAATGATGTTTTGTTATATACAACTCGGTTAGAACCTCATGTATTAGATGGGTAGAAAAAAATCAACATATTAAAATCATTAAGTATTATTAATATTTTATATGTTACATGTCATCAGCCATTAATAAAATAATAAATAATGAAAATTTAAGACAATATAATTAACAAATAATAAATATAAAAATAATAAAATTATATTTTAAAATAAGATATAATTAAAATAATATAATTTAGTACATTTTGATAATTTATTAGAATAAAAAGATTTATATTTTGGATTATTTAGTTTACTTATATAAATTCATTTTTATTTAATAAGATAAAGAGAGAGAGAGAGAGAGAGAGATGCGAGAAATAAATGTTTATATTTCATCAGAAATTGTCACGTGTCTCTAAAAATCTTTTTTATTTATATAGTATAGATATAGATATGCATAATAATATTAGTGTTAGTATTATTAAACTTTGAAGTAAAGCTTTTTTTTAATCTTTGGTCCATAAGAACACCTTTTTTCACGAGACGGATGGAAGGCTCATGTGCAGGGGTCTACAACGGAGACACACCTAGTGTGTACGTTCTAGGTTGGACAGGTAGGACGATGAGGGCCTTGTTGTGGATGGTTTAAGAGCATACACAACCCATTCTTTATCTATATTCCTATAAATAAGCTAAAAATAAAAATAATCATTCCTTATATCTATATTTGATTTGTCAAAAATCTACATTTTATTTCTCATTCTTATCTTTATATTTTTTTTTATTTTTTTCATCTACAAATTTAACTATCAACTATTATGGTTGTTCTCATTTACCTATAAAATGGATTTTTAAATTATTATAAAAGTTTAACTATCTAATTTATGGGTTATTTTGGATAAAATGTTTTTGGATCAAAACAGTTTCATCTAAAAAATGATCATTTTGGCTAAGGTGACCAGTAAAAAATTACATTTCAAACAATACTTAAATCATTCTAAGAGAAGAACAAGTTTTAAAGTTGGATATAACTACTCAAAATTAAAACTTTACATTTATCATTATCATCATTTAAAAAAAATGCTAAAAACGAATTATATGATGAAATATTGATGCTTAACTAAGCAAAGCAAATGTGTGCTGTGAATTTCTAAAAGAAAATAAGAAAATAATAATTTACCTCTATGTAATTAAACAAATCAAAATTTTCTTTAAAGAATCACTTTAAAGTTTAAATTGTGGATTGTTATATTTACCAAGTCACTATAGATTAACATATAATTATATTGATAAGATTTAAATCTAAAAATAACTAGTTGGACTCACGACGTACGTTGCACGTGTGGTGGACAAATAAAATGGATCTCGCGCCTTAGCAACTAACACCATATTGGTTATGTCATTACAGTCTTAGAGGTGCGCCAAACTTGAACACTGAAATGGCATATCCAACTGAACAATCGAGTCAACAATACAATTATGTTCTTAGAACATGTTAGTCTTAGATGAGCAATTCCCAACATAAGCATTACACAACTATTCGTCACAGCCCTCAGTGTTCACTGGAATAGGCCGTCGTCATCGACTGTCCTCAACAACAGTGCTACAGAACTATCATATTAATGGTAGGAAGGAGACAACGATATACCCAACAAAGGTAAAAGTTTATATGAACCAATCATCAGTCTCATATGACGTAGAGTTCATCATAATCGACAAGTCAAGAGGAATGCCATCAAACATCATAACCACCTATACGATGGTGTCTCCCCATCCTCAATATTCATTTACAATCGCAATAGAAACATCCAAACATATGCATATAGGTATACATAAAACCATTAAATTGTGTCTTTCAATTCAATTCAATTTATACGGTAGGTTTTCTCGTATACCCTCTTGTCATTTTCTTCATTTCACATTCAATAGTCCGGGTTGGGGCAAATAGTTGATGAGATCTTTCTTCCCATTTCACATTACCCATTTCTTAATTTGACAAACCTTTTATCTTTCTACATCTCACGATTGAAATCAAGATTACCTAGTAGGCCAATCTATCGCTGTATATTCTTATGGATTGTGATCATTATTCATTAATTGTAACATCCGAAAATTTTAAAAGAAAAGAAAGAAAAGCAAAATAACCCAAGTCAAGGGGTTAAAGTTGTTCAAGGGGAAAAGTTTAATATAATTTTGTTCAAAAAGGTGGTATGGCCGCCCCATACCTACGGCACTATCATCTTCATCGACTTTTAGAGTGAGAAAACCGGGTTTCTCTCAGTTTTAGAGAGAAGAAGAAGAAGAAGATCGGTTTAAGGTTAGTTTTGTGGTGTTTCGGGTTGTTTTCGGCTGGGTTTCAGCCTTTGGGTATGTGCTTATGTGTTGTGTGTGTTCGGTTGTGTGTACTTGGTGTGTTTAGGCGTTGAACTCTGGGTGCCTTTGAGTTTGGAGGAGTTTTGCTCTATGGCTACTGCAGGTGAGTTCTAAATTCCCATTTTTGATGTTTTTAACTTGTTTTGGGGCTGAGAATGCATGTTATAAACTTTTTATGATATTCGGGTGTGTACCCGTATGTGTGTGTGCCCTATTTTGGGTGGGTGTATGTTTGGGAATGTTTTGGTTATGATCTTGGTTGGGTGCCTGTTTTTGATGCTTAGTATGTTAGAAACTAGGCTTAGAACAAATTAGGATGATGTTTGGGGTCTGAAAATTATGTAAGTTGGATAACGGTTACCCATACGCCTAAGTGCTCATGCGCCTAAGTCAAGCCCATGTGCCTGCATAGTGCCCGTACGCCTAGTTTTCTGCCCCGGCGCCTAAGTGTTGCCCATGCGCCCACTTCCTGTACGCCTAAGTTTTTCCTCACGCCTAAGTCAGGCCCATGCACCCACATAGTGCCCATGCGCCTAGAGCCTGCCCATGCGCCCAGGATTTTCCCAGGCGACTAAGTGTTGCCCATGCGCCTAAGTGGCCATGCGCCCATATAGTGACCATGCGCCTGCATAGTTCCCATGCGCCCAAAAGTCTTAGAAAATATTCTGAAATTTTGGGAAAAAAAATTTGTAGGCTAAGACTTGGAATGTTTTTGGTTGTGATGTATGTTGATCTTATGCATGTCTTTGGCCTGTTTCTTTATGTTCCTTATTACGTATTATTACGTGGATTTACGTGGTGTGTTTACACTCTTATACGTAAAGTATTATCTTAACAAAGCGAAAGATAAAAGATAATGGAAGTGGAACATAATGAATGAACAAATGAAAATTCTTGCAACTAAAATGTAAAGAGGTTCACAACTCCATGAGAGTTGCTAACTCAACTGTGTGTTTTATAGCATGCGATCTTGGCTAACCCATGAGGGTTCACACACAGGGGGAGTCAGTCTTTGTGACTGCTTCATACGTGCGAAATGGGATCCTTGTCGCTTAACCCGAGATTAGATGGCTTTATGCCCAAGAGGGGGTTTTAACATATGACAGGATCTAGATAGAAGTGAAAGATAATGATGAATGAACTAAACGTGCGATATGTGCGAAATGAATGATAACGTACGATAATGAAGATAATAATGTTATTACCTTGATGTATGTATGATGTATGATCATGTGCGATTGAAAAGGGAAATGTTTTTAAACGGAAGGAAAAGTATTTTACTTATAAAACTAGAACTCACTCAGCAACACTGACTTTTATGCATTTCCAGTTGGCAGGTAATTGTTGCTGAGGGTGACACGAGGGTGTAGCTACTTGGCAAATAAAGGACTGACATCCATTTTATGCAGAGATGATATTTTGTGTTGTAATGAAACTAAATGATATTTGTAACTTTAAACAATGATGTATTATTTGGAAAAAGTAATTATTAATGCATGAAATGCTTTTTGTTAAATTATTCCGTTGCGATGTTTTATGAATTATAATGTGTTTTAATTATTGATGTGCGATAAATGTCCGACTGTAAGCGTTCCGGAAACGGGGCCTTACAAGTTAGTATCAGACCAAAAGTTTAAGAGAAATGGGTAAATTATTTGAACAAAAAACTAAACTTAAACTGAAAATGGGACTAAATAGAAGGATGCCAGCCCAAGTAGCTATGTGCCGTGAGGTAATTTCTTTAAAATTAACTGGTATTATGTGCGTATGCTATTTGATTTATGTACTCTTAGTAGATTTGGATACTGATGTAGTCAGGATAGGAAACGCTTGGGGGATGAAGAGTAAAGTAAGTGGCTAATCACAACGGGCCATTGTAATTAGGGACTTACTATGCTTGACATAATCTGAGCTATTACCTTGAATGACCGTGTTGGTGTTTGAATCTTATAATGTTTAGAGGATGGCTGGAGGTAGATCTTTGAAGGATTCTCGAGGTGGAGGTCGTGGTGGACGTGGTGCTAGACCACGAGTCACTATAAGTAGAGCCAAGACCGTGAAACGGCTCATGAGGAGCCTAAGACCCATCACCATGAAGGCGGTGATGAGAGCGCCAATCTGAGGGCCTCGGTGAAGGAGGAAGTAGTTGAGGAGGTCCATCAGGTCATGCAGATGATTCTGCCGTCTGTGGTGACTGAAGTGATTAAAGCGGTGAGGAAAGACGAGAAGAAGGAAAAAAAGAAGACCACCGGGGAAAGAGAGCAACCAGAAACCGAGACGGGTGTCTCTAGTGATGATGAGGAGGAAGAGGAAGAAGCTGTGTGAGAAACAGCACGAGGCTGTAACTATGGAGCCTTTCAAAGGTGTAAGCCCCCAACTTTTGATGGCAATAGGAATGTTGTTGTTGCTCACCGATGGGTGAGAGAAATGGAGGCTGTGCTGGATATCAGCGAATGTAGGGAGGATCAAAAGGTGAAGTTTGCTACCCACTCATTTGTGGATTCGGCCTTATGTTGGTGGGATAAATATTGTCCAGGCCGAGGGTAGCCGGGCGATTGAAATGATGAAATGGGATGAGCTGAAGAAGTTAGCGATTGACGAGTTTTGTCCTCACAGGGAACTTGACAAGATTGAGAGGGAATTCCTACAGCTAGAGGCGGGAACCATGACACACCAGCAGTATACGACCAAGTTCAATGAGATGGCAAGGCTGGTGCCGGATCAGGTGACGCCAGTATCCAGAAAGATCAAGAGGTATATTCAGGGTTTGCCGGCAGACATCCATTGGCACATGATCGCCGCCCAGCCAAGTACCTTTAGGTCGGTAGTTGATCTAGCGGGGAGGCTGTATGATGAGAGGGAGGTGATAGTGGTTAAGGTGAGCAAGAAGGGTGGTAGTGATAGGAACTGGAACGGGAAGCGGTTTGGACGTGGTGGTGCCACTCCAAATAGCAAGAGTGCAAGGGTGGATGATCGGCGTGTAGTTACGTCGGGATCAGGGACGAAGCGGTGTGGTAAATGCGGGAAGGGGCATACGGGAGAATGTAGGTGAGGGTTTAACGTCTACTTCAAATGTGGAAAGCCCGGTCATGTGGCAAGAGAATGTGGGGCTGTAAGGTGTTATAACTATGGCGAAGAGGGCATCTGAGTAGGGATTGCAAGAAGCCGAGGGCTGAGAGTTCTGGGCAAAGAAGAAGGCCGGGAATGAAGGGAAGAAGGCGAGCGCTAGAGCATTCACGATGACCCAGGAGGAGGCTAGGACGGACCCCGATATTGTGTCAGGTACGTTTCTAGTAAACCAAACTCTTGCTTCTGTGTTATTTGATTCTGGTGCTAGTAGGAGTTTCATTTCTACTGCTTTTTGTGCTAATTTTCCTGTTAGAAGTAGAAGCATTGATGAGCCCTTCGATGTAGAAACTGCCATAAGTAAGTCTAGTAGGATTTTTGATCTGATAGAAGGCTGTCACATAGAATTAGAAGGTAATAGGTTTCCTGCTAGACTGTTTGTGATAACCTTAAGCGGGTTTGATGTAGTCCTAGGGATGAACTGGCTAGCAGCCTATAAGGCAAATATTGTGTGTCGCAAGAAGATGATCCGACTGACAGCGCCTGACGGGAGTTCGGTGACGATCTACGGTGACCGAGTTACTACGATCCCGAAGGTGATTTCGACGGCGGTGGCAGGAAAGTGCATGAAACGTGGATGTAGCGCCTACCTGGCTTAGGTGAAGGATGTGGACACGTCAGTACCACAATTGTCCGACGTACCGGTTGTGTGTGACTTTTGCGACGTGTTCCCAGAAGATTTACCAGGTGTGCCACCGGACCGCGAGATCGAGTTCCAGATTGACTTGATACCTAGTGCTCAATCCGTTGCTAAGGCACCGTATCGATTTGCTCCATCTAAGATGAAGGAACTGATGGTTCAATTGCAAGAATTGTTGGATAAAGGGTTTATGCGACCGAGTATCTCTCCCTGGGGTGCTCCGGTCTTGTTTGTTAAGTAGAAAGACGGTAGTATGAGGATGTGCATCGACTACTGCGAGTTAAACAAGTTGATAGTAAAGAACCGGTATCCATTACCCAGAATTGATGACTTGTTTGATCAACTCCAAGGTGCCAGTTGGTTTTCGAGAATAGATCTTCGATTCAGCTATCATCAACTGAAGGTGAAGGAGTAGGATATTCCTAAAACAGCTTTTCATACGCGTTATGTACACTACAAGTTTCTCGTTATGTCTTTTGGTTTAACCAACGCGCCAGCTGCTTTTATGGATTTGATGAACCGAGTGTGTCGGCCGATGTTGGATAAATCAGTGATTTTGTTTATCGACGGCATACTGATTTATTCGAAGAGCGAAGAGCAGCATGCCGGTCACATTCGGGAAGTGTTGGAGACACTTAGAAGGGAGAAGTGTATGCCAAGTTGTCCAAGTGCGCGTTCTAGTTACACGAAGTTCAGTTTCTAGGTCACGTGGTGAATTCCGAAGGGATTATGGTCAACTCGGCTAAAGTGGAAGCGATGATGCAAAAGAAGTCTCCAAAGACGTCGTCCGAGATTCTTAGTTCTTTGAGATTGGCGGGCTATTATAGGAGATTCATCCAAAACTTCTCCAAGATAGCTTCTCCACTGACCAAGCTGACCCGTAAGGACGTAAAGTTTGTTTGGGCTCAAGGGAAGAGAAGGCTTTTGAAGAGCTAAAGACGAGGTCAACGCAAGCTCCAGTCTTGTCATTACCCGAAGGAAGCGAGGATTTGGTAGTCTATTCAGATGCTTCTTATTTGGGATTAAGTTGCGTGTTGATGCAAAGAGGGAAGGTTATAACCTATGCATCCCGACAGTTGAAGACCTATGAGGTTAATTACCCTACTCATGACTTGGAACTAGCAGCTGTGGTCTTTGCGTTGAAATTTGGAGGCACTACTTGTACACGACGAAGTGCATGATGTGTGAAAAATATATATTAAATTATTATAAAATGTTTTTCACAAATTAGTTTTAAAAAGGAAATCCCTAACTAAACTTCACACAAACGGCAAGTGTACCGGTCGTGATATAGTAAATTTAGGTAAGTCCGGATATCGAATCCTAGAGACACGTTTGACGGCTTTTGTTACTAAACCTCTATCGACTTCTAACCTAATTAATTGAATAATTTTAAATAATTGTTAATAAGCAAAATAAACAATTTAACTAAATTTAATGAATCTAAACACGACGGAAGAAAAAATAAACAAATAAGAATTCAAACTTGGAAACTTGAATACGATCAAGTACGTGAAATAGCTACCTAGGTAGGAATCCAACTAACATGTAATGACACAAAGGCAATGACTTGTTTGACTATCTCCAAAAATACGAATCTAGAATTAACTAGTTATGTTGCTACTCCTTAAGAAAACCAAAGACACGTGTATAGCACAAGATAGGTTTAAATATGTCTAATGGAAGATCGCCCCTAGGTTTTCTACCATAATGTCTTTAAGATTATATTTTTCAACCCTAAGACAATGGACAACTTAATTAAATCTAATTAAATACCCTAAAACACTAACACCACGAATGAAAGGCAAAACACGCTCTCGCGAAATCTAAATCTAACAAACAACGGGTAGGAGGTTTTAAGCAATATCTATCACCCCTAGGTTTTAGATAAGGTAGCACATTGAAAAATACTATCAAATCACAACCAATGCTCCTAAGATTATCTCTAATCAAAGTATAAAATTAAAAACACAAAGTAATTAATTTTAACGTGCAAACCTAATCTAGATGTCACGCAATCAATCTAGATAAAACATACACGAGCATGACAATAACTTTCAAGCATAAAACA